>CM061131.1:96400936-96651958 GCA_030789695.1 Scilla litardierei
ACCTACCCGGAGACCACAAGACGGCCTTCAGGAGTAGGTCGTCCAACAAAGACCAGATGGATTTCGATTCCAAAGGAAGAGCCGACAGCAGCGCGACGACTGCCTGATCAGCGTCAGAAAGGGCTAACGGCAGGCGAGGCTGGACGGACGTGCCCCAGCTTGTCAGAATCTGGGCATTACCCAAGAAGACCACAAAGACATAATCCGAGCTCCAATCCCCCGACCAGCGGGGTAGCCCGATCAGACATTCCCTCCTCGAACGGGCTCGGAGGTGCAGCCATGACCCCGGCCCGACCGTCTGGACCTGGTAAAAGTGGAAGAGAAGGGGGAGAGACGGCTCCAGACCGCGGGTGCAGCAAAGCGTTACGAAGCCCGTCAGTACCGCAATCGAGCAAGGGGTAAACTGACAAAGCGGCACCATGAGATACTCCATGACCTGGATAAGGAAGGGATTGAGCGGGAAACGAAGACCCAGGTGAAACATTTCGACGTAAACGCCGACTTCATTGCTCCTCGGAAGGCAAATCCACTCGTCGACGAATGGAACTCGGACATCGTACGGGAAGCAGAGATACCTTTCCCGGATCTCCGAGACCACCGAAGGAACGGTCCTCGACGGCGCACGGAGGATGACCGGGGGCACATTGAGCCGCACGGCAGCCGATGCCACGTCATCACGGGCGTAGTCTGGGAATAGCTTCCCCTTCCCCTTATCTCGGAGGGGACGACTCCCGGAGGAGGAACCTGATCCCACTAGCTGAGGCCTGCCCCGCCCGGACTCTGGAGAATCCCTCGCCCCTTGGCCAGAACCGCCTATCCTAAGAGCAGCCATAATACGAGAGCGAGAAAGGAATTACCTTTTAACTAATTCGGAGGAGGCAAGGAAGCAAAGGCGACGGGAAACTCCGAGTTGTGGAAAGCCTAGAACAATGGGAAGAGCAAGAAAGAAGTGGAGATCAACACAGCTGGGGATCTTATATACCAGGGACGAATTCAAAGCGCCTGACAAGGACGCGTGGCAAGGCTCGAAGATCCGGCGGCGTTCCGAAATTGGCTCCAGGGGAAGTCCAATCGATCCGCCTCATCATGACCTACATTTATGACCACGCCTCGATTGAAGCGCCACTCGGAATCCCAGGAGGCACAGCGGTCGATCCGAGCAAGCCAAGGCCGATCGACCCCACCAAGGGCGGCTCACGAACCCCTCAGCTTCTCAACTGAAGACAACCCCACGAATGGTGGGGATAGGCTTGCAGCCACACGTGGCAGCATCAGAAGAACAACGACGCTTCGGAGCCCGCGCTTTAAAAATATCGAACGGGCCAACTCATGATGACGACTAATAAATGAGTCGGCATCGACTGGCGAGCTTGTCAAAATCGGCAGAAGTCACATCGGCCGAGCCGAACCGGCCGAGGCCGATCAACCCGACCGATGGGGGCAATTGTTACGCCTATTTGACCGAGACCCAAAAGACACGAGCCCAGGAGCCCGACTACTGGTCGAGAGCCCATCTGCATCCTCAAGCCCATTCTACAAAGGCCCTATAAGGGATCTTCTCGAATGTCGATCCGACCCGGCCCCGATAACCCGCTGGTCACTCGCCCACTCCTGCGATAACCGCTCCCCCGGTCGCGCGACCACTAAATGGCGGTAATGGGGAGGTGCTGGCATGGCGAAGAGAGCGGCGGCGAGGGGGCGGATTGATGTGGCACGATTGAGGGCGGGCGTGGGACGTGGGCCAGAGGCAATCACGCTGGGAGCTCTACAAAAGGGCTAGGAAGACGACGAAGAAGAGGACCGCATCTCAGGTATCTAGAACCTAAGGTACTCCATCAACGACCTAGTTCCCCCATCATTTCCTTCCTCCCCCGCTCGCGCCGTGAGACGCCGTTCCGATCTCCTCACGAGTCGAACCGTCTCCGCCGGGCCTCCTCTTTCAGATCTCTGTCTAACTTAGGCATCGGAGGGGTTTTGGCCGGAACCAAGGTCCGGCCCCCCTGACGAGTGTTCTCGTCTTCGCAGGAGGATACCCAATCAACGGGCCGAGGCTTCCCCTCCGCCCTTCACCGACCACGCAACAAGCTGGACGATTGAGGCTCCCCCTCATCGACCGACCGCCGAGGCCGAGCGCAACCGACCGAGGCCGAGCGTCTCAACCCAGGCCGAGGCTACCCCTCATCCTACCAACGACCGAGGATCCCGAGACGACCCAGTCGACCCGCTCCATGTCGTCGGCAGACCCGATTCGAGCCTCTACAGCACCAACTTGACTCGCTCGAGGGACCCAAGCGGGCCCCTTGACCACGTTGACCGGGTTATCCACGGTCAACGCTTTGTAGTGAGAAAACACTCTGAAACACGGTAGAAGTTAAAACACAAAATATGATTAGTCAAATAACAGGTGAAGAGTAATATGGACATTGTGTTGTAGTGATAGACTTGTAAATGGAAATAGGTTTGTAAAAAGAAATTTTTTTTTCTTTTCTTAAAATATATGAAGATAATGATTATAAAACTGACACACAGGATTTTGAAGTTCTATTTAACTTAGGAAAGTATTTTAAAAGTATGTATCAATGACCGTTTCGAAATACATTAGTAAGAAAAGGAGGTGACATTTGAACTAGCGAATTAGGAATAAAGTTTTTGAAAGTTCTTTACATGAGAAAAATAGAGTAGCTATACAAGGTTAGGTGAAATATAAGTATGGAAGATGTATGCTTGAAAATCGCCATAAGATAGTAACTAAAGATCGTGTCAGAAGAGTTTCATAATCAAGGTTGGGTTTAAGTCGACTGAAGTGTAGAAAATCTAAGTAAAAGTTTTTGAAAGGATTTTAAACTTAGCGAAGATTTCAATAAGAGAAACATCGAAAGTACTTTTTAGAAGATCCCGGATCAGCAAGATGGCGGACCCGAAGATTTTATGCGAATCGAGGACAAGAATTAGGTTCGACGATCGAAACGTAAGGACGACTAAGAAGTAACTCCGCGAATACGCTACAATGGTTTTATACGATTATTAAGTGGAAGTGTAATGATTGGAAATAGTAAAATCAGGGGGGAAAACAATTATTGGGTCGACTAAGGTTTAGCACTGAGGTTCTTCAACGAACTAGACTGCGATAGGAGAGTCGAGGTAAGGTTCGTTGAGGATCGACATCGAGATCTTATCTATAGACCTGGAATGTCCTACACTTCGAATTCTACTCGTTGCAGGCGTCTCAGGTTCGACGTGCATGGATGCGACGGTCGTGACGTTTGGAAAGGCCCTAGATTCGATGAATCTAAGCGAACGATTAACGAACTCAAAAGTCTAATATGGTCGAAGCTGGGTGGCTAATCGCTAGGGTGACTCCGAGGATGATAATACTAAGCCGTGGCAATGGTGTCTAACTAACGAGCACGAGCGTCTAAGTCTTCTAATTATCTGGTATTGGGTTTCCTATCGTGCTGAGATAGGGTATTCGAGAAATTTTACATACGAACTATTCTGGATGTTTTTGGCTAATCAAAGGTGTTCTCATTGTTTTGAATTTTGCAGTTGCAGGACCTGCATGGGCCACCACTAAAACCTGTAACGCCCCGCTTCCCAAAAGACCGGAAGCGAGAGCGTTACTTGGCCCGCTTGAACTGGAGCGGTGAAGCTCAAGTCCAATAAGCGTCTGTGATAAAAACACAGAAGAGGTCCTTGCATTTGCGTATCAGAACAATCAGAACATTCAAAGATAAATGCCACATCCAGATATATAATGCGTACACGAAATTACAAGACAAGCCACAGCAGGGCCAAAAAGAACTACAACGACACACTAATCCTACTACAAGGAACTAAACTGAAACTCAAAGCAGGGACGAAGGCCCTATTCTTCCGTAGAAAGCGGCTCGGCGTCTACGACCAACTCTGGCTCTCTGAGCCAGGCGTCACGTACGAATCCTCCGGGTACTCAGGCGCTGAATCTGACATACATCCACAAACAATGAATGTATGTCAGCAAGGTCTGCAAGGAAAGATTAGCATCCCAAGGCAAGATGTACAAATAATATGAAATTTAGAAGCATTTAATATTTCGAAATGAAACGACTGCAGCAATTTAACGATTAACAATTTCGGAGCAGAAAGAAATAATCCTAGCATGCAGTTCTAGTCGATGGCAAGTTTAAAAATTAGATTCTCTGAGTTTGTTAGCATTTCAATATTCACGATGACCAAGTTAGCGTTACAATGACCATGTCAAGACTTCACATCTAATCTAGGGTTCTCGCCTTTAGGTCGTGATGAGAAGGTCGTTCCTCTCACGGGGGCTTACCGTGATTGACACTAACCCACCGCGTCGGGTGGTGCTCTTGAGGAGAATACCTTTCATACGCCCAATGGCCGCTCAACCCTAACCCCACCCAAAAGTTTTGCTGGAACACGAGCCGGCCTAGTCGACTCACACGACATCACGATATCACGATACCGCCTTCGAGGCGCATGATTTCACGATGTCATAATTCGTTAAACATTCAAAAATGTCCAGACAAGTTATGTACCAATTTAACAATGTCATCTTTCCATTTGTACAACATCTTCAAACATTAAGAGAGGGTTGCCCGGCATTTACAATAAATTAAGGAGAGTGTTGAACACGTGGGTTAAACGAACAGGTTGCGAAACTGAGTTTTCTTTGCCAATGTTCAAAGTTACACACTAACGAGTTGTATGTCCAGACGTCACATTTTTAGTCTAAAACGTTACAGAAAAGATTTCATGCGTAAATTAACATGTAGTTTTCAAGATATGCAGATTGAAGTAAAAATAGAGTACTAGTAATCAAACTCCGAAAATTCGTATTTAATTGCACACTTGCCTGTTACCGGTGATTTGGGTGACTAGGTGATTGCAACTGGGCGCTGCATACCGCGTCATTAAATCCTATCGTCAGGCCAAAGAATAATATTAAAACTGCTCATAATACTTAACATCTAGCATGTATATATAACCTACTTCTAATGTTTAATTTAATTCACTGTTCACATCTTAGCATATAATATAGACATTATGTCACTGCACTTACTGCCTACTTATATTTACTCCGATTGTATACAAGCATTGCAATATATATAACCCAAACATTATCACTACTGAACATGCTACACCTACTGCAAATGATATAAATACCTATATACATACTTAATATAAGGCACAGCTCACATATATGTAAGAACTCACGGTTTTTAAGGGTGATTCATCGAGTGCGCTACAGCAGATGGGTGATGGCCGCGGCACTTCGACACGACAGTGCCAGTGGCTTCAGAGGTGGGGCCGGAGTCGGGGTCGCCGGCAGGGGTGAGGAAGGTGTCAGGAGAGGTTGGCAGCGACACGGTGGGAGCTTGGGCTGATCGGAAGCGGGGGTCGGAGAGTTGAGCGGCTTCGGAGGTGACGGAGGAGGCGCTGAGTGGGCTGTGTGGAGCTGGCAATGGGGTGGTAGGCTTCGGATGATGGATCGTCGGATGTTTGTGGTGGACTAGCGGCATGCAGCGAGAAGCTCTCTGCGATGGCAAGCTGTCGGAGGGCAGCGGGATGGAGGACGTCGACTGGGCACTCGGGGTTGAGGGCGGGGAGAAGAAGCCGACGCGTGGTGCTCGGAGAACGACTTCGGGGAGCCTGCCGCTGGAGGTGTCTGTAGGCGGAGAAGAAAGTCGGGGGAGGGTCTTGGGGCGTTTCCGGGTGGAGGGAGGGCTGTGCGGGGAGGGGATGCAGGCGGATCGAGGCGCGGCCTTGGCGGTGTGGATGTGATGCGAGGGCGGTGGGTCTGTGGGTGGCCGGAAGTTCGAGCATGGGAGGAGGCTGTTGCTCGTGCTGCGAGGAAGAAGGAGGAGGAGGGGCTGTGCGGCTCTCTGATGGTGTCGAGAAAGCGAGATAGGGCGGCTTCGGTTTTTGGGTTGCGCCGCGAGTCGCTCTCTCGCTGGAGAGAAATCGAAGGGCGGTGTGGAGAGTTGTTCGCCAGCGTGCCCGAGGGAGAAGGAGGGGGATAGAGGTAGGGGGCGGCGGCTCATAGTCTCTAGGGTTTTTTTTAAAGGAGATAGGCATGCTGTGTTATAGGTTTGAAAAGAGACCCTAGGTTCTATAGGCTCACGTGAGTGAGCGCTTAGGTTCCTTTATATTTTTTTTGTGTGGGATGTAGAAACAGCATGTGAGGCCTAATAGCTGTCCTATGTTTAGCCTTAGGCTATTATAAATATGTTAGCTCTAGGTTTTATTATTTATTTCCCTTAGGTTAGCTGCTATTGTTAGGTCCTTATAATATAAGAATTATATGATAATTTCTATACATCAAGCGATTTGTGTATTGATTGTTTGATTTTTCTGATTGACTATTCACATAATTGTGATGCTGAATCTCTAGGTCATTCTTGTATAAAATGTAATCATGAGCTCGGAGTTCTTGAGTGGGGGTGCAGTAAAGCGAAGAAATATGGTGGAGAAACTTGTGCAGAGAGTCGAGCAAAGCTTATTTAGGAAGGGGTTTGTATTATTATCAATAGAATTTGAATTCAGTACTAATAGCAGGTGTTAGTCGGTTTGTAATTAATGGATTTAAATCAAGAGAATTAAGGGCCAATCCATAGGGTTTAAAAGTGTCTTACTAGGAAAGTCTCCATTTGAATTTTCAAAAACATTTAAAAAGATTTGAAACTCAAATTTTGAATTTTAGAAGATTTTTGAAATGATTTGAAACTCAGATTTTGAATTTAAAAGTTTGAATTAATTTAATAAGGGATACTAAAAATAAGATTATAATAAAAACAAGGATTTTATTTAAGTGCCATGAAATAATAACAGTAATAATTAATATGGTAAAGCTGGCACGTGCACGGGGGTAGTCACGCCTAACTACGGATACGGAATGTCTGACTACGGATACGGAAAAGATAATACACTAGATGACAACAGATACTAGTAACAGCAAAAACCGGTCGTTACAGAGTTCGACCACCAAGCCACACTACAACACCGTGCGCTTGCGGTTATAAATATTTAAATCTCACGCCCCTAATTATATATTGCACACATCTGACACACACATCGTGGGGACGTCATGCTTTATGGCGCTGTTGCCGAGGAGGCAACGTGCTTGTTATCTTAGGATCTCATGAACCCTTGAGTCTAGCTCTCATCTCTATCTCGCGATAATTTTCGCATTCTTCTTTTTCACTTTTATTTTTATTTTCTTATTTTTATTTTTTCTATTTTATCTGTTTCTTTCCCACTTTTCGCTTCACGGGTGTTTGTTGTTTTTCATGCGCAGGAGTTCAAGAAGTCTCGACGACTTGATTCCCGTTGACCCAGAGATAAACGCCACCCTAAGGCATTTAGACGCAGAGAAGCGAAGAAGAGAAGTGCCTAAAACCATGGGGGAGAACACCCCACCTCACAAGTCCCTGCTGGAGTACTTGATGCCATCCATCGAGTCCACCTCTGCCATCTGTCCTCCTGCTATTACGGCGCAAAGCTTCGAGCTTAAGCCGTCTTTGGTGATGTGGATCCAGCAGGATCAATTCTCGGGTGCACCCATGGAGAGCCCATCGAACATTTGGACTCCTTCTTGGAGAAATGTGACACCTTCCGGATAAACGATGTCAAAACTGAGACGATCCGTCTGAAGCTATTCCCCTTCTCTCTGCGAGATAAGGCCAAGCTGTGGCTTAGGGGGAAGGACCCAAATACGTTCAACACTTGGGAGAAGCTTTCTAATGCTTTTCTGAGAAAGTTCTTTCCTCCGGGGAAGACCATGAAGCTGAGGAGTGAGATCTCCTCCTTCTCCCAAGCCATCCACGAGTCCCTACATGAAGCTTGGACAAGATTTAAAGAGATGTAGCGAAGATGCCCTCATCACGAGCTTCCCAAGTGGCAGATAATTAATCTGTTCTACAATGGATTGAGGGATGATTTGAAATCATCGATGGACGCCGCGGCTGGAGGGTCCTTCATGTCCAGAAGTGAGGAAGATGCCGGGAACATTCTAGAAAATATGGCATCTAATAATGAGCAGTGGTGTGACGAGAGAGCCACACCTAGATCTGGGGGTATCCACAGGGTCGAGGACGTCGACAAATTATCCAGCAAGTTCGACTTGCTGTCGACCCAGATCTCCGCACTCATGGGAGGAGCCGGTGGTGCCGGTATACAACATATTGCGGCGGTGGAAGCCGAAGTCTATGGAGAATTCGACGGTGGTGACATCTCACCACCATTGGACCAAGCGAGCGCACTGTTCTACAATCCTATGGGAAATGCACCGTATCCACCACGGACTAGCTCCAACCCGGCCTACTCTCCGAACAACCGAAACCACCCCAACCTTAGCTACCGGGCACCGTATCAGCCGCCGCCGCCTCAGCAGCAGCAACAACAGATATATCAGCCGGCTAGGCCCCATCAGCAGCAATTTCAGTAGTAGCAGCCTTCACAACAATATCAGCAGTATTCTCCGAGGAATCAGCAACCAGTTCAGCAGCAGCAGCAATATGGCCAACAGAGGACCATCTCTCCGGTTGAGTCCCTCTTGACTCAATACATCACCAACCAAGAGAAGATAAATTTGAAGCTAAAGATGGGGTAGAGATTCCTCACTGATCAGGTAACCCAGCTGGGGTTACAAGTGGCGAACCTTCAGAGGCCGCAGAATCTATTACCGCCACAACCTGAAGTGAACCCGAGGGGAGCAAATCAGACTTTAGCACTCACGCATGAGAATGCGAATGTGTCTGATATCGTGTTGAGAAGCGGGACACAAATCCCCACAAGAGTGCCCCAAGGAACCGGAAGCACCGTTGGTCGTAGAACGACCAATTGAAAAATTGAATGACGACGGTGCTTCGTCGCCAAAGCAAACGACTCCGGAGGGAGTCCTTGAAGAGGAGAAGAGGAAAACCGAGGAAGGGAGCCTCAAAGTATTCAAGCCCGTTGTGCCTTTCCCACAACGGTTAGCCCAAGCCAAGATAGACGAGAAGTATGGCAAATTCTTTGCCATGGTCAAGGATCTAAGCTTGCAAATCCCCTTTCTTGAAGCTATAGAGACCATACCATCCTATTCGAAATTCCTCAAGGATTTGGTAACAAGAGGGTCCAGAAAGGAGAAGGTCGTGTTGATGGCGGAATGCAGCGCTCTCATTCAGAGAGCAAATCCGCCTAAGCTTAAAGACCCGGGGAGCTTCTCTATCCCTTGTGCGATCGGGGAAGTAAAGATCCATCGTGCGCTCGTCGATCTTGGAGCGAGCGTCAGTTTGATTCCCATGTCGCTGTATAAGAGGATAGGGATGGGTTACTTGGAGCCCACCGGAATGACCCTACAGCTTGCAGACCGATCAGTCAAATATCCGGTGGGGGTTGTAGATGACCTCCCTGTCAATGTAAGAGGGGTGCATGTGCCGGTGGACTTCGTCGTCATGGACATGCCAGAAGATGCGCACACCCCCATCATCCTTGGACGGCCATTCATGGCCACTGCCGGTGTTTTAATAGATGTGAAGAACGGAAAGCTTTCCCTTAACGTCGGCAACGAGAAAGTCGAATTTGACTTGGGGTTGTCAATGAAGCACCCCGATCCCCCGGATTATCCAAGATGCAACATGCTGGAGTTAGAAGAAGAGAGAATTGTGGAGGCAAGCTCCTGGGAAATTCTTTCAAGAAATCCCCACGATAGCTTGGGGGACTTAGAAGAACCAGTCGGCCTGAAGAATTATGACGTTGCTGGAAAAGAGGATGCGGCACACACGGTCCCTCCCGGATTTCAAAATGCTCCTCCGACGAGGAGGAAAGGGAAAGAGCTGATGGGGCTCACCGGAGAAGAGATTCGGGTCCTGAAACAAGTGGCGGTAGACGCCAATTTAAGGGAGAAGCCCCCGGATCCTGTCAATAAGGGGAGGGTCGTCGAGCAAGTTTTCTTGTCACTGCCGACGATACCGAAAGCCGCCAACTCTGAACCCGAAGCGATGCCGACTTTAGGGCATCACCCCCGTCCACCTTGAATATCATCTACGGGCGTCGAGCTAACGACGTTAAACAAAAGCTCTTCATGGGAGGAAACCCATGCTCTAAACCTTTGTTTCCAATTTTTAGGACTATTTTTAACTTTATTTTATCTATTTTAATAAATAAATCCAGCCGCAAGAACTTCCGTTGAGGGACTTAGGCCATTTATGGACTTTTGTAGAAAACAAGGCCCCAATCGATCGGTCGATAACTCAACCGATCGGTTGGGATGTATCAGCTGATGGCCGTATCAGTCACTCAACGAACCGATCGGATGAAGATATGTGAGACCGGTTGGCAGACCGGGTGAACTGGGGCTGAAGTCTCGGGAAATTTTCAGATTTTGTCAACCGATCAGGTGATGAGAAGCATGACCGGTTGACTGACCGGGTGAACAACACCAAACTCTCGAAAACATCTGTGGAGCGGCCAACCGATCGGTTGAGTTATCAACCGATCGGTTCGCTTGTCGCGTCTCTTCAACTGAAATTCTCGACCCATAAGTCAACCGATCGGGTGACAACTCACCCGATCGGTTCGACTTAAACCCTATAAAAAGCTCCCGCCCCAACCGTTCATCTCCCTCGCCCGATCTCGCAGCTCCTGCCGTCGATTCGTCTCCCCCCTCTCCCAACGGCCAGAAAACCCTCCCCACGACCTCCACTCCCCCTCTAGCCTCTCTCTCCACATACCCCTTCCATCTCTCCATCATTTTCTCTCTCTCTCTCTCTCCCCCATTTCGCTTCCTCAAGCCCTAATTCCACAATCTCCCCCCATTTTCAAATTTTCGCTGAAAAGAAGTGCCGTGGCTTCACACTTGTTCCCATTGAGTTGTGCTGGGACGTCTACGAGCAAGGATCTCCATCTCGCTTTGGTAAATTCGCTCCTTAGCTCAATTTGCCCTAGAATTTCAATTTGCTCTATTGCTTGTATTTGTGTGCATTCATCGCATTTCGCATTCACACATACACACACTCTCACATGGCCAAAGATAGGGATAAGGGTAAGGCCATCATGCGAGAGGAGGGGTCGTCTCGCAAGAGACGCAAAACTACACGTCCACCACACTCACGCCCTCCTCCCGCACAGCCTTTACAACCCCAACCCCAACCCCAACCTATCGTCCCAATTGCGGACCCACTGATGGGCCCGCACGGCTACCGCTTTAGGAACCAGGAGCACAAAGACTTTTACCATAGACTCGATGCTCGGGGGCATCTATCGACCAAGTTTGCCCACACCTAATCGCTTATCAATCTCGGTGTATTCACCGAGGTCGAGACCCTCTTCGTAAACTTAGGTTGGTTGGCTTTCCTAAACGCTAACGGCGTGTTCTACCCTGCACTCACACTCAAATTTTTATCCACACTTGTCTCTGAGTCGGGGTCGGTCGTCATATTTCGGGTACGCAATAGAACCATTCGCACCCATCTGGACACCATCAATGATATATTTGGTTTCCCTATCCTTGGGGACGGCGCCATCCATCCCTCTGGGTATCCCCCCGAGTTTGACGTCGATCAGTTTTGGTTCCGCCTCACCCTTCACCCTGACGATCCCCAAGGCAAGGCCAAGGCCTCCTTCATCATTCACCCCATCTTCCGTCTGGCCCACCGAATTATTTCTTCCACGTTTTTCCCCAGGGATGAGTCAGGTACCATGATCATCCCTGATCTCTTCATTCTCTGGGCCATGACCTTTCCCTTCGTTTGGGGTGATGACGGGATTTCTTTTAGGGCCCCCACCGTTCCCGTCCATGCCGGTGCTTGGCTTATCTCCAAAATTCTGGAGATTAGCCGTGTCGGTAAGGGCAAGCTTTGTTGCGGGGGGATTATCACGATCATAGCTTCTGCTCCCCGATTTAACATTGTCATCCCCCGAGATCTTCCCGCTGCTGCAGGACCCTCACGTCTAGATCTCGACGTCCTGCGGCATATTCACATGATTAAGCCCCGCCCCGATGGCCGATTCACCTTCCATTACGGACACCCCCATCTCCCTATACCATTCTGCCCAACCCCGCTCGAATGACTATCGCTTTGTCGGCAGATTGGACATTTCCCCCCAATCCTGAGTTTATGGAGGGGCTCCGTCTTCCATTCTTTCCCCAGGACGCACCTAGACCACCTTCCCCTGTCGCCCACTTAGGCGTGCAGGATATCCCTGCGTTCCGGGGAGATTCTGGGGCTGGTCCTAGTCATGCCATCCCGGCTTCTGTCCCGATCACCACCGTCGCCACCACTCTGGCCCGTACTACCTCCTCCTCCTCCTTTCGTCAAGCCACTTCCGCTCGTCTCGCTCTCAAGACTGAGCTGGCCTTGCTTCACGCAGTCGTTTCTTCCTCCACCTCCTCGGTCCCATCCTCTTCCATTTTCTCTCACCCACGTTTCCTCGCACTTGAGAGGAACATGGCCGCCATCCTCCGCCTTCTCACTCACGTCCATGGACCACCACCACCCACACCACCACCTTCACCACCTCGACGATCGTCACCTCCCCCATCACATTCTTCACCTCCACCATCACCCCCTAGGCGATCATCCCCTCCTATCACTACTTCCATCCCCACTACCTCATCTACTCCCACAGTTTCCATTCCCTCCACTGTCCCCCCCCCCACAGCTCCACTACCCTCCACTTCCGTCACCCCATACGTGCACCACAAGAAATTACAGGTGCATTCTCGATCACTTCCCCCACCATCCTCACCTACCCCCATTCCATCTTCATCCTCACCTACCCCCGTACCTCCACCAGCCACCAACACATTGGTCGCCATTTCACTCCCACTCACCGTCATCACCTCCACACCACCCATCGTCCACACTTCCTCCACACCCACCGATCCATCACCACGACCACTTTCTCCACTTCTCCGCAAACCAGTCACCTCACCTACCCACACTGCATCCCACACTTCTTCCACCGAGGAGGACGAGGATGTTTCCTCTTCTGCTTTTTGATTTCATTTTTGTTTTATTGACCTCCCCCTTGCATATCTCTGTGTATTCATGATCACATCTTATCGCTAGCACTGTCACATCTAGCTTGGGGGAAGTCAATTTTTATGTGTGCTGTCGTGTGTCGGTTTTCTTTGTGTGTTTGTTTATGTGTCGTGTGGTGTGATTTTTATTTTTATTCTTATTTTCAGTTTCGTTTGTGTGATTTTCTTGTCTTTCGTGTCTTTTTGTATCTGTGCGTATTCCCCCCATATTCATTGCCCTCCCGTATTTAATTCTATTGCATTGAGGGCAATGCAAGTTTCAGCTTGGGGGAGTCGCACTTCATGCGTCATTTGTCTCTTTTTCTTCGTTATTTGAGTCGTTTTCCATCGTGCTTTTCTTTTTCGTTTCTTCTTTTTATCTCTTTCTCCTAGAGATGAACCCTATGATGAATTGCCACGAAAATCACACGCACACCTTGCACGGCTTCGATAATCACATTCACTAGCCTTAGGAAGTCGAGTCCTCTTGCATTTCATGCATCGCGTGTCCACTTAGCTTTTATGTGAGTCGTGTGTCGTGACTAGAGTTGGGTGTACTTCTACTTTGTGATTTTGTTTTATATACCTGTCCAGGAATGACCCCTAGATTACCATGCTTCGATTTGTATATGCGGTATTTGTTTCTCTTGTCTGCTTCTGCATGCTATATATATATCGTATACTTCATTTCGCATGTGTCGGGATTCCACAATTAAGGACTAGGATAACCCATTTAGCCCATGCTCTAACTAGCGATAATAGTTTTCTTTGCCCAAGTGTTTAGATTCCGATTTCTTTTTTATTTTACTTGATGCAAATCGTGTACCGTTCGCCCACTTGGGAGAGTACACATGTATATATCCCAATATCCAGAAATCCAAAAAAAGAGAGAAAAGAAAAACCCAAAAAAGGAAAGAAAAGAAAAGAGAAAAGAAAATAAATATATATGTATAGCCAAAAATAAAAAAAATACATAAATACAAAAATCCAAAACCCAAAAATTTCCAGTGTGAATATTTTTCCTATCTACCGAGAATAAAGGGAAGGCGAGAGTTTGCACCGAGTGTTCTACTCCACATCATCTCAACCCCCATCGTTTTCGAAAATACTTGGCTTAGGAACTTTTTAGCTATCATCTAGGCTATAGTGTGGTGACTTCCTTAACCCTAGTTGTGGAGTCCTTGACGCATGATATGTTCGATTCTTGCTCTATTCTCATGCATGCTTGAGCTATATATTCACCGCTTAATTCGAATCGAATCGATATTTGGGTCATTTCTGGGATTTGTGTATATGGAGCTTAATGCAAGATGTAGATAGTGACACCGACTGCTAGCACACGACCACACTCACTCGTGCTTCACCGCGTGGGCCCACGGCACTTGTCTGGACTCGTATTCCTTGGTTTAGTGATGTGATTTGGCGTTTGTCTGCTTGGTGTGTCGTGTTTGATTTTGTTGGCCCTGACGGGCGATTTAGTATTTAGAGTTCTCTTTTTCTCTCTTTCTCTCTATTTTCTCCCTCCGAGCTCCTACTCTCACTCGTCTTCCTCGAGGACGAGGAAGGGTTCATCTTGGGGGATTTTGACATGCGTTTATATTTTAGATATTCACGCACGTTTTCTTCTGTGTTTTTCCGCTATTTCCCACCGTCATGTATTCGTTTTCTCGTGTTTTCTTGTTTTCTTTCACTTTTCCGTGTTTTTGTATGTTTGCAGGAGTTTGCCGGCGTAGGGGACATAAAACGACGATATCATGAGTCCCCGGAGCAACGTGAGGAGTCACGCGTGATCCAGGGGGTCAAACGACGAAGATAGCATCTTTCAGCCCCTCACCCGATCGGTTGGTCACTTCCAACCGATCGGGTGATGCACGCGTGCACCACCCAGACACAAGCTGGAGCGGTCAGAAAGTCAACCGGTCGGTTCAGAGACCGGTTCACACGTCCCAACTCTATGGAATTTGATGCTGAAGGCCAACTGATCGGGTGACCTTCACCCGATCGGTTCATCTGTAGCCAATTCTCCGAAGCCAAGACACGGAGAGCTCAACCGACCGGTTCACCCAACAGCGCGAAGATCCAACCGGTCAGCTTCAACCCTCAACCGACCGTGTCGTATGACCGGGTGAAGTCCCATGCTGAGCTGCCGAAGAACGAAGCAGATCACCCGATCGATTGACTTTTCAACTGATCGGGTGATATCGTTTTCTATATATATGACCCCTAGGTTTTCCAGAAACGAGAGTTGTTATTTTTTGATGTTTTTTCTCTCTCTTGACGGCTGCAATTTTTCAGATATTAGTAAGTTGTCTGATCTTTGTTAAACTTTAATATAGTGTTATTTGCATTGCTCTTACAACTTTTCAATCGCCTGATCATGTTTCTAACGGTCGATTTTGATTTAGATTGCTTTTTAGTAAATATGTGTGAGTAGTTCCCAAATCTGGGATTTTGGTGGAAACCCCTTCGTGGGTTCTCCCCGATGCATCCATAGGACTAGGAAATCAATAGGGATTGGGAATCTATCGGTTACGTGGGGTGTTTTATTGTCATCGGCGTGAAAAAGACCGCCTTTGACCGTTGGGCCAAGGGGGAGTATACTTGGCGGTTGACTCCCTATGTTGGACGCAATGATCTAGGATCTCTTTGTTTGATGATGACAAACGTGTCGTGATAACTAATGTGTGTGCTAGTGTGTTTCAGGATGTGCGAAACAATATATTTTTACCTTTTGGCGGAATTGCTATTCGTATAGCATATTGGGAGAGAGGGAGTGTGTGTGCACAAAGAAGATTTGACTTGGTCAATGTGGAGGTAGATGGAATCTATTTGGGATGTGGTCAAATCAATTAGAGATTAATTTCAATTTTATATTCAATTTGAATTGCTATCAAATCCCTATTTGATCAAATCAAATCTCCTATTAGAGGTGCAAAGTGATAGAACCAAATCTCTAATCTCCTATTCAAAATAGGATTCCCTGTAACCGCATCACCCTATCATCACCCTATAAATACCCATCCTCTAGGGTTGAAAAGACGCGCGGCAAACAAAATAAGGGAGGCGGCCAAAAACACAATTTTGAGAGAGGAAAAGGCGGCCAAAAGCAATAAGGAGACCAACAAGGAAGTACGGCTCAAAAACCCTATTCATCATCTCCCAAGCCGTAATCCTCATAGCCAATACTCTGCCGAAATTTTCAAGGCCTATTTCCATAGCCGCATGTTACCTCTCCTCAACCCAAAGGAAACATCCAAGCCGCCACTTTTAACATTCTACAACCTCTCCAACCCAAGAAGCCTTCTTGCCTCAAGTCCTATGCTCCCACGTTAATGCCGAAGGGTCAAAAAAAATAACAGCAGCCACAAGTTTTGACTATGCAACTGCCAAGAGTTTGTGATTGTCAACAAACCAAGAGGATGTGTTATTTCCAATGCAATCAAGGTTAGTATGTTTGTTAATTAATTAAATTCTAAAAAACCTTGTCTCTGTGTACGCAGGCTCTTGGCTAGTGGATTGGAATCAACAAGCACAAAACAAAAGGATGATGTCATCATTATTTTAAGAAGAGTGTGTCCTAAAAGATTCAATTAAAGGAGGTGCCCAATCAAATTAAAGGGAGTACTCTTGTTTTTAGTTGTTGTTTTGAAATTAAGAAGGCACTCACGTTGAGAAACAAATAGTATCATTTGTTTTTATTTCTCTCTCCCATCCATTCAACCTTAAACAAATTGACTGTCTTTTATTTTGTTGTGCTAGGGAACCAACGTACCAAGGCATTCATTGTCTCTTGCAACAATTGTTGACCACTTGGTGCCACAACAAATCAAACAAGCAGCTCCTAGCACCTGTCAACCCTAGCTGCATTGAGCCATCAGAGCTGCCAACCTACCAACTCCATATGCCACAAAGCCCGGTGACTTGAGTTGCTAGCCGTGCCACCAAACCATCTTGCCGACCCTTGGACAGCCCAAGGCCATGATATTGAGATCAAGCCGCAAGATCAAGAGGAGCTAAAAATTGTCTAAACACAGAGCAGAGAAGTCCCCTGCCGCAATCTTGACATCTATGTGCTGCCGATTCCAGGAGTAGCACATCAAAAAATGATGAAGAGGAGTAAATAATATAATATTTCAAGAGCTGACGTTCGAGCCACCGACTTCAAGGATGCTGCATCATTATTTTGCAACAGGTTAGCTTTTTAATCACAAGTTAATTAATTTACTAATCTCCTCTATGTGTTTTGCAGGTCACGCACGGAACGAGGACAGCCGAAATTTGTGAAAGATTTGTTTTGGCCGATCAAAAATTGAGGGGCAAACAAAAATTATGAAGGAGCGGCGCATTACTTTACACGCCTACACAGAGCAGCGCAAAAATTAGGGGAGCCGCATTATTCAATTGGAGCAGCTAGTCGCAACTTGAGTTGCGAAGCGAAAGGAGACATCTACATCTACGTCAGACGAGATCTGACCCGTGCTTATTGACGAAGACATCGCTGCTGCACAATTTGAGCTTTCTAAACTCAATACTTTATTATTTTGTGTAGCAATTGTGATAGATCTTCGTAGGGGAAATTTTACCATCTTTGGGGACTATTTTGGGACTTGTCTAGTTGGGGCTAGACAAGTGGGACCCAGCTAGTTTGGGACTAGCTGGTAGAAAGCTTTACTAGGATTGATAGTGAGAGGAAACACTGTGTGTGGGGTACTGAGAGCCTGGCGAGTGTAGAGACGTAGAGGATGCTCTGAGCGTGCTCTAACTTGTGGCTTTGTACCTATTGCACTATTCAATACTAGTATTTGCTTTGGGGGCTGGAGTAGGTCGTTGGGACGACCGAACCAGTGTAAATCTGCTGTGTACTCTGTGTCTGCTTTTATTTACCCTGTTGCTGCTATAACTGCGTGTGCTTATTCGTGGGTTGCACGAATTATTTTTTTTATTAGCCTATTCACCCCCCTCTAGGCTAGGGTCCAGATCCGACACGTGGTATCAAAGCAGGTTTTAGGATCTAGCCTAGGATTGACCATGGACCACATTGATAGTGCTTTTGCTGAGGGTCAGTCTATTTCACGTCCACCTAGATTTAATGGAGTAGACTATGCTTATTGGAAAAATCATATGAGAATCTAGTTGATTTCTATTAATTATAAAGCTTGGCAAATTGTTGAAAAAGGCTATAAATCACCTGTTATTAAAATTGAAAATACTGAGATGCTTAAACCTGATGATAAATGGGATGATAATGATTGGAAGCTTTATTATCTTAATGCTAAAGCTATGAATGCTCTCATTTGTGCATTAGATAAATCTGAATTCAATCGTATCTCACATTGTCTAACAGCGCAGGAAATATGTCATACTTTGGAGGTGACGCATGAGGGAACATCACAGGTGAAGGAGTCTAGACTTGCACTTCTGAGCACGGAATACGAGGGATTTCGCATGCTACCGTCAGAGACCATATCAGGAATGTTTGCGAGGTTCACCAACATTGTCTACAAGTATAGTTCGCTCGGTAAGCCATATTCTAGCCTTGAGCAGGTGAGAAAGATATTAAGAGCACTGCCAAGCTCTTTCAGGCCTAAAGTCACTTCCATCCAAGAAGCGAAAGATCTGTCACAGATGAGGGTGGAGGACTTGATAGGTAATCTAATGTCCCACGAGCTTGAATTGCAAAACGTGGATAAAAGGGAGAAACCTGAGGAGAAGGAGAAAGCTATAAAGCCACTTGCTCTGAAAGCTGACGAAAGCGAAGATGATGATGATGACATAGCACAAATGGTCAGAAATTTCAGAAAATATGTCCAGACCAAGCAAGGAAGAATAGAAATGGCACCCATGTTTAATCGCTCTAACTTTTTTCTGTCTTCTAAGCAAACTTATGATCAGAATGCTACTAATAGAATGACTTGTTTTAAATGCAAGAAAAGAGAACATCGAATGAGGGATTGCCCACATGAGACAGCTCAGGTAGCCAAAGAAAAGGGAAAATCCAAGGTGCTAACTTGGGATATGGATAGCGAAGCTGAGAGTGAGGAGGAGGAACACGAAGCCCACTCATGCATGGCATTGATGGGAATACACGATGAGGTAATTTCTGGTAGTAAAACTGAACTCCTTACTCTTTGTAAATAAATGCAAGATGAAATAGTAGAGCTTGAATCCACTATAGATGATTATCAAAATGAGAACTTTGAAATGCAACAATCTGAATATGATATGTCTAAAGAGATTGAAAATCTGAAAATTGAAATTGTTGCTCGTGACTCTACTATTGACATTTTGAAAAAGGAAAAATCCAGTTTTAATGATGAAGCACCTTGTCTCTCTTGCTCTTCCTTGATGAATAATATTAGCATGCTTAAACTTGATTTGATTAAGCTCGAAACTGAAAAAGACTATGTGATTAGAGAGCTTAATGATAAATTTTGCATGTTGGATAATGATTTTAAAAGGAAAATGATTGAATTTGGAAAGAATGAAGAGGAAAACAAGAGAACTTTTATAAGTAAATGCACATTGCTTGTGGAAGAAAATAAATTGTTGAAATCCAAAGTCTCTAATCTTGAATTGGCCATTAAGAAATTCTCTATGGGAAAACAATCGTTGGATACTACTTTAGAGAATCAACTATATGGCAATAATAGAAGAGGACTTGGATTCGGTTTGAAAAACGTTGAAAAGTCAAAATTCAAGCAATTCCACAATGCACCTTCTATTGCAAAGAACTTATATGCAAAGTGCTTTACGTGTGATAGTGTAGGCCACACTTCATATTATTGCAAATTTAGGAACACTAATATCAAGTTTAAACAAGTGTGGGTTCCTAAAACTATATTGGCTAACACTAGTGGACCTTGTTGGATTCCAAGGTCACACTTAACACCTTTCATGTAGGTGTGATGGAGTTTTGGCGAGGAGCGATAAATTCAATGTCTCATTCTTTTAGCTCCTTCGTCAAATAGCGACGAGAAGGTATAATTTTTATCCCTCTTTGCATTTTATTGCATACCTTCATAGATTGTTTTTGTGTGCTTGTTTTTATTTTATTTTGTGTGCTTGCATGCATGATTTTTTAAATGTTTTTATTTCAAAAAAAATTGAAAAAACAAAAATAAAAAAAATTTGTGCTTATTGATTATCCTCTTATGAATCTCTTAAGTGGTATTGCATGAATGATCAATTCTATCCCTTGTAGAAGTCAATCCATTATAGTTGTAGCTATATGAACATGATGTTATTCTTTTTAGTAGCCATGACATGTCTCATAAGTTTTAAACTTGACTTCTACACATACATTTGCACTTTCACGATATTTGACTTCTTAAGTACTTTTGGAGATTCTTTTGAAGAATAATGGAAAGTGAATGTAGAAATGATTAATTTCTGAATTTCTCTAAGGGATATGATGTGGTTAGCCATGAATAAAAATTGAGCACAAAAGAATTGCAAATGAAAAAAAAATTAAAAATTGATCCGTATGAAAAATGGATACACTTCATGGCTAATACACAACCCACGAGTATCCAACTTATGCTACATGGGTAATCATTAGTGTTGGTGTATATAACTCGTCAAGCAATGCCACCCCACATTGAAAAGTCCTTTTAGGCTATGTTTTGGGGTTCGGTAACTTGAACTCATCTTTGATGAGGTGGGAAAAATCAATCCTAGTGATATTCATGAAAATTGGAAAATGTGGATTGATTTGGTTGATTTTTTGATATTGAATCTCCTCTTGCACTTTATCGTCTATATCATTTCACTTACACAAAGGTGGAGAAGTCTTGTTTTGAAATTCTATGAACTTGAACTGTCTATTATTTGGAAAACTCATGCAAATTGCACGCTATATTTAATAATGGTTTATCTTTGCATGGAATATTTTTGTGACTTCATTACTCCACTTTTGGTGATTACAAAGGGGGAGAAAGAAAAGAAAGAAAAAAAGAAAGATTTGTCGGTATTATTTGTTGAAGGGGGAGCTTGGAATTATTTGTATCGGGTCGGTATTATTTGTTGAAGGGGGAGCTTGGAATTATTTGTATTATTTGTTGAAGGGGGAGCTTGAGAGAAGGGGGAGCATTCTTTTATATTTACTATTTTTTGTGCATGCTTTGTAATGCTTGAATGACTCATCCATATATTGCATTACACCCTTCAACACACTTCACACACCCATACTTATTGCTCAAATCTTTTATGGGTTTGTCATCACCAAAAGGGGGAGATTGTTGGACGCAATAATCTTGGATCTCTTTGTTTGATGATGACAAACGTGTCGTGATAACTAATGTGTGTGCTAGTGTGTTTCAGGATTGGCGAAACAATATATTTTCACCTTTTGGCGGAATTGCTATTTGTATAGCATATTGGGAGAGAGGGTGTGTGTGTGCACAAAGAAGATTTGACTTGGTCAATGTGGAGAGAGATGGAATCTATTTGGGATGTGGTCAAATCAATTAGAGATTAATTTCAATTTCATATTCAATTTGAATTTCTATCAAATCCCTATTTGATCAAATCAAATCTCCTATTAGAGGTGCAAAGTGATAGAACCAAATCTCTAATCTCCTATTCAAAATAGGATTCCATGTAACCGCATCACCCTATCATCACCCTATAAAAACCCATCCTCTAGGGTTGAAAATACGCGTGGCAAACAAAATAAGGGAGGCGGCCAAAAACACAATTTTAAGAGAGGAAAAGGCGGCCAAAAGCAATAAGGAGACTAACAAGGAAGTACGGCTCAAAAACCCTATTCATCATCTCCCAAGCCGCAATCCTCATAGCCAAAACTCTGCCGAAATTTTCAAGGCCTATTTCCATAGCCGCATGTTATCTCTCCTCAACCCAAAGGAAACATCCAAGCCGCCACTTTTGACATTCTACAACCTCTCCAAGCCAAGAAGCCTTCTTGCCTCAAGTCCTATGCTCCCATGTTAATGCCGAAGGATAAAAAAAATAACAGCAGCCACAAGTTTTGACTATGCAACTGCCAAGAGTTTGTGATTGTCAACAAACCAAGAGGATGTGTTATTTCCAATGCAATCAAGGTTAGTATGTTTGTTAATTAATTAAATTCTAAAAAACCTTGTCTCTATGTACGCCGGCTCTTGGCTAGTGGATTGGAATCAACAAGCACAAAACAAAAGGATGATGTCATCATTATTTTAAGAAGAGTGTGTCCTAAAAGATTCAATTAAAGGAGGTGCCCAATCAAATTAAAGGGAGTACTCTTGTTTTTAGTTGTTGTTTTGAAATTAAGAAGGCACTCACGTTGAGAAACAAATAGTATCATTTGTTTTTATTTCTCTCTCCCATCCATTCAACCTTAAACAAATTGACTGTCTTTTATTTTGTTGTGCTAGGGAACCAACGTACCAAGGCATTCATTGTCTCTTGCAACAATTGTTGACCACTTGGTGCCACAACAAATCAAACAAGCAGCTCCTAGCACCTGCCGACCCTAGCTGCATTGAGCCATCAGTGCTGCCGACCTACCAACTCCATATGCCACAAAGCCCGATGACTTGAGTTGCTAGCCGTGCCACCAAACCATCTTGCCGACCCTTGGATAGCCCAAGGCCATGATATTGAGATCAAGCCGCAAGATCAAGAGGAGCTAAAAATTGTCTAAACAAAGAGCAGAGAAGTCCCCTGCCGCAATCTTGACATCCATGTGCTGCCGATTCCAGGAGTAGCACATCAAAAAATGATGAAGAGGAGCCAATAATATAATATTTCAAGAGCTGACGTTCGAGCCGCCGACTTCAAGGATGCTGCATCATTAGTTTGCAACAGGTTAGCTTTTTAATCACAAGTTAATTAATTAACTAATCTCCACTGTGTGTTTTGCAGGTCACACACGGAACGAGGAGAGCCGAAATTTGTGAAAGATTTGTTTTGGCCGATCAAAAATTGAGGGGCAAACAAAAATTGTGAAGGAGCGGCGCATTACTTTACACGCCTACACAGAGTAGCGCAAAAATTAGGGTAGCCGCATTATTCAATTGAAGCAGCTAGTCGCAACTTGAGTTGCGAAGCGAAAGGAGACATCTACATCTACGTCAGACGAGATCTGACCCGTGCTTATTGACGAAGACATCGCTGCTGCACAATCTGAGCTTTCTAAACTCAATACTTTATTATTTTGTGTAGAAATTGTGATAGATCTTCGTAGGGGAAACTTTACCATCTTTGGGGACTAATTTGGGACTTGTCTTGTTGGGGCTAGACAAGTGGGACCCAGCTAGTTTGGGACTAGCTGGTAGAAAGCTTTACTAGGATTGATAGTGAGAGGAAACACTGTGTGTGGGGTACTGAGAGCCTGGCGAGTGTAGAGACGTAGAGGGTGCTCTGAGCGTGCTCTAACTTATGGCTTTGTACCTATTGCACTATTCAATACTAGTATTTGCTTTGGGGGCTGGAGTAGGTCGTTGGGACGACCGAACCAGGGTAAATCTGTTGTGTACTCTGTGTCTGCTTTTATTTACCCTGTTGCCGCTATAACTGCGTGTGCTTATTCGTGGGTTGCACGAATTATTTTTTTATTAGCCTATTCACCCCCCTCTAGGCTAGGATCCAGATCCAACACCCTAGCCATAGCTCACGCCCTTAGCGTAGACGTCGAATCCTAGCACGCGGGAGCGGTAGGATGAGATGTTGGGAGTTATCATTGCGAGCTTAGTGCTCCCGGAGTTGGTCAGTGTTAATGGACATGGGAATGCCCACTGACTGAACCCGGGTAGTCCGGCGTATCATCCTGGGCACCGACAAGAATATCGGGCCCATGGGACGCTAGTATCACTCTTAGAGGCAACGTCTCACCATTAGACCCTAATTCCGATCGTTTTCCTACCCGTAGGCCGTGTTGGTGAGAATCGCACGATTGGGTGGAAACCGAAGTCCCGGGTTTCCCTTTATATCGTTTATCCCTCTCATTCCATTTTCTGTGACAACCCATCTACCGATTCGGGCTAGCTCGCCCATGGGGTGAATCCGGTCCTTCTTGACACAAGCACAACCACGCCTCCCTGAGTTTGACCCCCAAGCTACACTACAACACCGTGCGCTTGCGGTTATAAATATTTAAATCTCACGCCCCCAATTATATATTGCACACATCTGACACGCACATCGTGGGGACATCAGATATCCTTGTGGAATAAAATAAATGCATCTTTCTTTCAGTACTTTCTATTGTTCCAAATTTTATATATGCAAGGACCTGTTTCTATCGTTGGTGTTCCTCACAGATGCTTATTGGGTCCGAGCCTCACAGCTCCGGCCCATACGGACCTTAGTCACGTCTCGCTTCTGTCGTTTTGGAAAGAGGGGCGTGGCACCCCTCCCTCCTATATAAATACCCCTCCTCTCACTTTCCCTCATACGGTCGAAAACTCTCAATTCCTCGACCCGTTTCATTCTCTTCCCCTTCCACCTCGACAAGCCTCCTCCAGCAAATCTCCATCCTCCTACTCTAGCCTCGACCTCAGACCCCACTCCAAGCTCCCAACATCAAACTCCTCCATCACTGTCACCCCCCCCCCCTCTACCAGCATCGATCACCTCCCTCATCCCCCAAAAAACCCTAAACCCCTGTCGACGACGGAAAAGGAGTTCGATTGGAACGAGTTGGAGGCTAAGGCTGGAAGCTGAGGAATTGCAGCTTAGAGGGGTCGATCGCAGCTTAATTAACGTGGATTCACAGTGATTATTGCGAAATTGCTAGGGTAATCTCTACATTTGCTTCAGAAATTTTCGATTCTAGGGTTTGTTGTGGGTTTGTTGTGCTTTTGCTGTTATGTTCCCCACTTCACACATCACACACATCCACACACCTCCTGCACAGATTCACTTCATCTTCACTACACATCACACCTTCATCTTCACTTCATTGCATTTACACACACTTCCCTACACACATCACTGATCACTCCACATTTTACACCTTTTTTCTGCAATTTTGCATGCCATTTTGATCGCTCGAATCGCGCTTTTCACGATTTTTCGGCAATATTGCGATGCTTTTCACGATTTCTTGTTTTTGTCGAATTTCAGGAGATTTCGAGCGATTTGGAGTGATCCTGAGATGCACCCACTCCGGAGTGTCACCCGTGACTCTCCCGAGGGGAATTTTGCTATTGGAGAGGAGTGGAAGAAGAAAGAACGTCGTAGGAGCGACAAGGGAGAAAAAACACGAAGAATGGGCATTTTTAGCATGTCACTCGGCCGAGTGAAGGAGTCACTCGGCCGACCATCGAGAGCCCGCTCGGCCGGCCAGATCGGACACGCAGAAGATAGAGTATCAGCGTGCACTCGGCTGAGCATCACCCGCCCACTCGGCCGAACCATGGAGACACCACTCGCCAGAGTGGCATCAAGACGACGGCAACAAAAAGTCCAGAGTTACTGTAATTTGTCAGTCGATTCTCGAGTTCCGACTCGGCCGAGTGAAGAAGTCCCCTCGGCCGAAGCAAAGAAATTCACTCGGCCGAGTGACTCCCGAGGAGCCGACCCCCAAAAGTCTGAAGTTACTGGAATTTGTCAGGGTTTGTCACTCGGCCGAATGACATTTGTCACTCAGCCGAGTGAGCAGCGCTGCCTGTAGCGTAAATTGCTATTTTGAGGCTACGCAGGAGCATTTTCGTCACAGTTTTTTGGGCGATTTTGAGGGGTATTTAACCCCAGTTTTTAACCTAGTTTAGAGAGCTTTTCCAGAACTTTTTGCAGCCTTTTTTAGATTACTTTTTAGGAGATTAGATTGAGCTTTTAGGAGGTAGAGAAAAGTGTTATTTTGTTGGATGCTATTGGTTCTTCATTGGTTTGTCTCTCTCTCTATCAAAAAACTCCATTTTTATTGATATATTGAATATTGCAATGAATTTTACTGATTTTATTTGTGAATTTCTATTGAATTTCATTATGAATTGTGCGTAGTTATATCGTCTTAGGGCGTAGGGATGAACCCTACGAGCCTTATTTCTAATTTATGATGAATTGGTGAAATCATTGCTAGGATTGATTAGGGTTAGTTTGGGATTGATTTAATACGAACAGCTAGGAATTCATACCGATTGGGATTTGCAAGAGATTGGATCCCAACTCGATAGGAAGCCCTAGAAATTGGAATTGGGTTACAATTGGATTTCTCCGGAATCGGTTTGCAAGAGATTGGACCGAAACTAGGGTTTTCGATTGCAATTCTATACCAATACCCATTTGCAAGAGATTGGACGGGTAGGAACTATCCCAACCTAGGTCGTAGCTCGAGTTTGCACGAGAGTGGGCTCGAGATACGATTGAAGGATGATGTTGTTCTTCACGCTAGCTTGCCTAGGTTAGGATTTGCAAGAGATTGGACCCTACCCTAGGGTTGCTATAGACCGACAATAGCGCGAGAGCGTGAGCTTGGTTCTACATTTAGTTGCAACTAGTTCACCTGAATTTCAAGTCTAGCAATTGTGACACCTACGAATCACAATGACGAGATACGGTTTGTAGCGGGGATTCCCTACCCCTAGGCGTCTTTATTAATTTGATATTCCTTTTATACCATTGAACGACTATGACCGCTTTATTGCGAACATTTCTCGACTATTCTTATAGCCAGGTGAATTGAAGAAGACACTGTCATTTGACCTCCTCGTGTTCGATACCCGCTCGCTGCTACACCATGCGCTTGCGGTAAGACTAGCGAGTCACGTGCCCCGGTTGCATTTTCGCACCCTCAGGGCTCCGATCAATCACCACCTCAAAACCCTAACATACACGCATCAACACACACCCTACACTTCATCTCCACTCTCACATTTTTTACAAATCTCTCCACACATACACACACACTCACT
Source organism: Scilla litardierei (assembly GCA_030789695.1). NCBI lineage: Eukaryota > Viridiplantae > Streptophyta > Magnoliopsida > Asparagales > Asparagaceae > Scilla > Scilla litardierei. The sequence goes on from CM061131.1 coordinate 96,427,799, forward strand.
CACAAACTCTCACACGTTACACTCTCCAATTTCATTCTCACTCACTAGCACACACACATCCTCATCACCCACTCACTTCACTCACTTCACACATCACATCATGCCTCCATCCACCAAAAAAGCACGTCCACCACCTCACGACCCCCAACTGGGGAGATCTTCACGACAGCACACTTCTGACCGACCCTACACATCCGCACAACCTACATCACCACCACATGTGACCCCTCCACGGATAGACAATCTTGGGATCACATTCACTTCTGAGGCATGAGGGATCAATTTGCCACCCTCTCTCGACGGACCCTGCTCACCATGAAATTCGTGAGCATTCCTGCTCTCGATACTCTAGGAGCCATCGATTGAGTTAGACGTCTGTATACCAAATTAGCGTGGCAAGATCTCCTGAAGTTTAGCACCCCGACCTATCACAGACTCACACTTGAGTTCCTCAGTTTCCTAAAGGTTGAGAGCTCTAGTATAGAGTTTAGGTTATTTGATACCGATTATACACTTTCATTTGATGACCTGAACTCTATATTCCATTGGCATGCTGTCACGGCAGACGCCATCACCTACCGCAGCAGCACTCACCCATCTTCCTTCAGACCATCCCAGTTTTGGGATTCGATTACTTGGTTGGGTCCCTTCCCTCACATGGCGGGAAAGACGTCATGCATAATTCATCCATCCCTTCACCTTGCCCACCGTATCCTAGCAAGCACTCTCTTTGGTAGGGAGGAGACTGGCACAGTTACACGACCTGAGCTCCTATTCTTATGGGCCATGACACAGCCAATCGTCCTCCGTCCAAAAGAGACTAGAGCAGTGATTAGGACCTCGAGGATACTTTTTTCATGTGGGTTCAAGGTGCACATAGGCTGAAGAAGGTCGCCAAGGCCTCCACATGCAAGATTTGATGTGGCGGTCTCATCACAGTTTTAGCCTCCCAGCCTCCCCTCTCCATTGATCTTGATGAGTGAAATAACCGCATCACTGGCCCTAAATCTTTGGATCTCTCGGTTTTAGCTCATATGCATATGATTAAGGTGAACTTGAGAGATCAAATTGTTTGGCTATATGGACCAGAGTGCAGACATTATATTGTCTTATCAAACCCATTATGCACGGAGGTCACCGGGCTTACGAAGTGGACAATTCCCCCTGATCCTATCTTCCCAGTCTCTGCGCAACACCAACAACCCCAGCAGCCTGAGCCTGAGCCACAGCCTGAGCCTGAGCCACGGATCACATCCACCTCCACCCCCACACACCACCACGGATCCCGTCACCATATAGATTCCTCTTATCACTAATGACTCTGGACCGTCTTGTCCCCCTCCTCCTCTTGATGATCACAAATGCCTTCTTATTCTAGAGGAGATGATTCTGTGATTCCAGGCCGTATGGACACCTTTCAGGAGACGCAAGCCCAGATCCTATCGTATACCTCAGATATCCATCAACACCTTTTTCCACCACCACCACCCCCCCACCACCACCTGAGGCTGGAACTTCGAGTTCTTATCCACACTCCTCTGCACCCTACCTCCATGCTAGCTTGGGGGAGACCATCAATTTTTGTCACCCCCCACATATTTTCGTCCTCACACTTCATTGTTTATCTTGCATTGAGGACACTTCAGATTTTAGCTTGGGGAAGTAGCGTTTGCACTTTTGTTTTTGTTTTTATTTTCCATTTTCTCCTCCACTTTTCCATGTATATGTCGTGTTTTCCTTTATTTCTTCTTTCATTTCCATTCATCATGCATCATGTTTCATTTCCTTTTATTTTCCTTTTTTATCGCATGTTCATGCATCATATTTCCATGTTATATGCATACAAAAAAGAATGAAAAAAATGAAAAAAAATGAAAAATCCAAAATCCAAAAATCCAAAAATATTTGCATCGCATCAAGCATCTTGCATCATCTATGCATCATTTGTATATACTTGTCCCGATGATTTTCTGAAATCGAGCTATACACGCGTGGCTTCAAATAGGATTTCATTTCATATCTTTTGCGCTGATCACTCCGTATTCTACACCTTTTTTCTGCATGTTTGCATGCCATTTAGATCGCTCAAATCGTGTTTTTCACGTTTATTCGACAATATTGCGATGCTTTTCACGATTTGTTGTTTTTGTCGTATTTCAGGAGATTTGGAGCGATTTGGAGTGATTCTGAGATGCACCCACTCCGGAGTGTCACCGACGACTCTCTTGAAGGGTATTCTACGATTGGAGAGGAGTGGAAGAAGAAAGAACGTCGTAGGAGCGACGAGGAGGCAAAAATACGAAGAATGAGCATTTTCAGCATGCCACTCGGCCGAGTGAAGGAGTCACTCGGCCGAGCATAGACAGCCCGCTCGGCCGGCCAGATCGAACACGCAACAGAGCTAATTTCAGCGTGTACTCGGCCGAGCATCGCCAGACCACTAGACCGAGCACCGATTCATCCTTCGCCCGAGTGGAGCCAAGACGACGGCAACCAAAAACGTCCAACTCTCTGGAATCCGTCATTCAGCCCCAAAGACCGACTCGGCCGAGTGACGAACGACCGTCCGCCCAAGTGAAGAACGCCCATCAGCCGAGTGAAGAAAAGTCACTCGGCCGAGTGACTCCCGAGGAGACGACCCCCAAGACCCCCAACTCTCTGGAATCTGTCAGGGTCTCTCACTTGGCCGAGTGACAAATGTCACTCGGTCGAGTGAGCCGCGCTGCCTGTAGCGCAAACTGCGATTTTGAGGCTGCACAGGGGCATTTTCGTCAGGATTTTTTGGGCGATTTTGGGGGGTATTTTACCCCAGTTTTAAACCTAGTTTAGAGAGATTTTTCAAAACTTTTTGCAGCCTTTTTTAGATTCCTTTTTAGGAATTAGATTTAGCTTTTAGGGAGGAGAGAAAAGTGTTAATTTGTTGGATGCTATCTTGTTCTTCATTGGTTTGTCTCTCTCTCCCACAAAAACTCCATTTTTATTGATATTTTGAATACTGCTATGAATTCTATTGATTTTGATTGTGAATTTCTATTGCATTTTATTATGAATTGCGAGTAGTCTTATCGTCTTAGGGCGTAGGGATGAACCCTACGAACCCTATTTCTAATTTGTGATGAATTGGTGAAATTTTAACTAGAATTGATTAGGGTTAGTTTGGGATTGATTTAATACGAATAGCTAGGGATTCATACCGATTGGGATTTGCAAGAGATTGGATCCCAACTCGATAGGAAGCCCTAGAAATTCGAATTGGGTTGCAATTGAATTTCTCCGGAATCGGTTTGCAAGAGAATGGACCGAAACTAGGGTTTTCCATTGTGACTCTTTACCAATACCCTTTTGCAAGAGATTGTACGGGTAGGAACTATCCCAACCTAGGTCGTAGCTCGAGTTTGTACGAGAGTGGGCTCGAGATACGATTGAACGATGATGTTGTTCTTCACGCTAGTTTGCCTAGGTTAGGGTTTGCAAGAGATTGGACCTTACCCTAGGTTTGCTATAGACCGGCAATAGCACGAGAGCGTGAGCTTGGTTCTACATTTAGTTGCAACTAGTTCACCCGGATTTCAAGTCTAGCAATTGTTAAACCTACGAATCACAATGATGAGATACGGAAAGTAGCGAGGATTCCCTACCCCTAGGCGTCTTTATTAATTTGTAATTTTTTTATACAATTGAACGACTGTGACCGCATATTTGCGAACATTTCTCGACCATTCTTATAGCCAGGTGGATTGAAGAAGACACTGTCATTAGGCCTCCCTGTGTTCGATACCCGCTCACCGCTACACCGTGCGCTTGCGGTAAGACTACAGTGTCGCCGTCCCGGGACGTGTATCCGGGGCGCGATCAATTTTTTGGCACCGTTGCCGTGGAGGCAATAGTGTTTGATTCTACCTACCTAGCTATTTTTCCTTTTTGTTCTATTATTTCCATTTTTATTTTGCCCTTCCGTTGTGCTAACTATTTCTTTGAAACTCTGTTTTCCCTTGCATGTACACAAGATCCTCGGCAAACCCCGAAGAAATACTATACGATCCGGAGATCGAGCGTACATTGAGGAGGATCTGAGTGGAGAGGAGACCCGTTACAGAAGGAAATTTTATGTCCCATCCTGAGACACCCGAAGAATTGACGGAGCGAATGGCGAGGATTATTTCCATAAGAGATAGGCTTCGGCCTAAGACTTCTTCCACGACCTCGTCCATAGCCATGCCGGAGTTGGCGGCCGACAAAAATTTCGAGTTGAAGACCGGATTGGTGGTTCTTATGCAACAAGATCCTTTTCATAGGAACTCCCATGAAAACCCTCATTACCACATCCAGCTCTTCCTATAAAAATGTGCCACCTTCCAAATGTCGGGCGTCTCCGTGGATGCTATCAGACTGCGCCTCTTCCCTTTCACACTCAAGGACAAGGCCTTATATTAGTTGAGGATGCAAGCTGAAGGAATCTTCACCAGTTGGGATGAATTGGCGAGTGCCTTCGTCGATAAATTTTACCCGCCCTCCAAGACGGTGAAGATATGAAGTGCTCTCATGTCCTTCAAGCAAGGACCACAGGAGACTCTCTATGAGGCATGGGAGCGCTTCAAAGACTTGTAACATCAATGCCCCCATCATAGCATTGAGGATTGGGAGCTTGTCCACAGTTTCTACAATGGACTCCATCCGGGCACGAAGCAGATTATTGATGCCACCGCAAATGGAGCCATTTTGTCGAAGACTCCCGATGAATCTACGACCTTGGTTGAGGAGATGGCCTCCAACAACCAACAGTGGGTCGACGAGCGAGGACACTCTTCGTCCTCCTTGAAGCCGTCTAGCATTTATGAGGCCAAGGCCGTCACGGAGCTAGCCAACAAATTTGATTCTCTCCACAAGGTGGTGGAGAGATTGGAGAAGTACATTACGGAGCCTCAAGGAGCCCCTTCTACATCCACGCCAACAAACCATATGAACGATTGGCAAGACCAATCCCAAGCAATGTATGTAGGAGGAGAGCAAGGAGAAGGAGCTTTGGAGCAAATTCAATATGTAGCGGGGAATTCTGGATATTGGGCCAATCCGGCCGCTATAAACCATCCGGGTTTCTCTTATGCTAATAATGATGGTGCATTGAACCCCCCCGCAACAACAACCTCCTCAAGCTTGAGCTCCACCACCACAACCGAATTATCCACCAAGGGGGCCACCGCAACAAAACTTCCCACAAAGGCAACAAGTGGGACCTTATAGGCAACCCGGGTATAATCAAAGGTGGAGAAATCCCAACCCTCCACAAGCTCAACAATGTTCGGATTTTGAAGCTAAGGTGGATGAGTTTATGGCGGAACAAAGAAAGATTAACGCCACTTTGAAGGCGGGACAAGATTCTCTCGCCACCATCGTTGCTCAAATTGGGGAGCAACTTGCTTTGCTCAATAGAAACAACCAACAATTACCGGCTCAACCCGAGCCGAATCCACGGGGCAACACCGGCCATATCAATGCGGTCGTTACGGTTACAACAAGAGGAGGGAAGGATACCACTCCCCCTATGACCCAAATCAAGGAACCCGTGGTGGAGAATCTACAAGAGAGCGAACCGACAATTTAAGTTGAAAAAGAGAAGGAGCCGTAAGGAGAAGTGAAATCTAGAATGGAGGAGCTTATTGATGAGCGCCGATTTATGCCACCGGTGCCCTTCCCTCAACGGCTAGCTAGAGCCAAGATGGAGAAACGGATAGCCAAGTTTCTCGAGTATTTGAGAGGGGTGAGCCTCAATATCCCCTTCCTCGACGCTATAGTGGAAATCCCATCTTACGCCAAGTTCTTAAAGGACTTGATTACGGGAAGGAAGAGGAAAGAGAAGATCATGCTCGAGGAGGAAGGGACTTGGTTCACAAAGAGGGAAAAGGAGCCTGCCAAATTTAAAGATCCAGGGAGTTTCCGGATTCCTTGCACTCTAGGCGGCGTCCCCCTACAAAAAGCATTGGTGGATTTGGGGGCTAGTGTTAGCCTCATGCCTCTCTCCATGTTCCGGAAGTTGAATACCAGCACGGATTTAAAGCCTACCGACATGCGGATTCAACTAGCAGACGGTTGGATTACAAGGCTGATTGGGATCGCAGAGGACATCCTATTACAAGTTCCGGGAGGCATATGTTTGCCATGCGATTTTGTTATAATGGACATCAAGGAGGAGGGCGATACATCGCTCATACTTGGACGCCCATTCCTCGCCACCGTCGGTGTCATCGTCGATGTGCGGGAGGGGACTCTTACCTTGAACGTCGGTAACATCGAAGTGGAGCTCCATATACTGAAGGCAATGAAGCACATGACGTATCATGAGGAGCTAGATTACATGGACCTCCTCGACGAGGTCATCGAAGAGGCGATCCCCCACTCCATCGGTGCACCCCACGAAGATAGCTTCGAAGAAGGCCTAGATTTGGCAGAGGAAGAGAAGATGGAGCACTCCCCCGATATCTCCATGGCGATTGATGATGGCGACGCTGATGTCGCAAGAATACGGGAGCTCTGCAAGCTCTCGAAGTTGAGGACTCCGAAGAAAGCTCCACCGATACGACGATCAGTGTCACCGGCAAAGTCGAAGACCGGAACAAGCTCTAGCTTGGGGGAGCCACCCCCCCAACATTGCCCGTGAAGAAGGGGCGCTGAGGAAGACCACACACCACCATGATCCAAATCCGAGCGGTCTTCCCGACAAATTCGACGGGTGCATCACATATGCACCCAACATCCCGCGCTAAATTGAAAATTTAAAGGGGTCGAGCTCAAGACCTTAAACGAGCGCTTGTCGGGAGGCAACTCGACGGTTATCGCATTATTTCTATTTTAGTTCTTATTTTTGTTTTAGACTTTATTAGTTTTTTTTGAGTCGTTTGCCCGAAAAATTGTGACAACGGGTCCTATTTTATTTGACAGGAGGAGGAAAAAAGAATATCTATCATATGGAGGATGACCGAGGCGAAGAAGAGCGCTCCAGGAATGCGCTCGAGGCTTAGGAGGAGGAAGAAACCACCTGGAGGAAGGAAAACAGAGAGTAGAGCCAAAACAGAGAACCGAAGCAGAAAACAGAGTATCACTCGGCCGAGCAGCATATGACACTCGGCCGAGCAAGGACTTTGCTCGGCCGAGCGGAGCACGAACGAGGGAAGTCTCCTGTACCCAACTCTCTGTCTTTTTTGTGATTTCAGTATAAACTGCCACTCGGCCGAGTACATTTCTTCACTCGGCCGAGTGAAACTGATACCCTCCTAGGGCGAAAATTTCCGAGTAGCTTGTGCCACTCGGCCGAATGGACTTTTTCCACTGGGCCGAGGGTAGCAAAGCCACTCGGCCGAGTCGTAAGCGGAGGGAGAAAATTTAAAAAACTTTTTCGTTACGATCACTCGGCCGAGTGACATAGTCACTCGACCGAGTCGTAACTTCACTTATATATTGCGAACGGGCTCAGCGTGAATTTCCAAGCGCCTTATTCCCAATTCTCGCCCGAGCCCGCGCGACCCTTCGACTCCCCTCGCCCGCGACTCATTTCCCTCGCCCGATTCAAGTCGCCGCCGGCCCCGCTCGCCCGACCACCGTCGACCGAGCGCCAACCGCCGACCCCCCCCCACCAGCGACCCTCCTCGCCGCCGGCCAAGCTCCGGTGATCCCCTATTTCGCGTAAAATCTCTTTTTCTCCCCATTTTTGACGATTCGAGTACCCATTGAGCCCTTAACTCAAATCGATTTCTTTACTTATCTGTTATACCCCATCTCCCCCATGTATTTTGAATTTTATACGCTGATAACATTGTTTGATATGCAGGCCATCTTGGGGGAGCTTAGGGGAGCTTTCGGACGCGCTATTGGCTTCCTGGAGGCGGCGTCTTCGCACTTATCCGCTGTTTTGCTCTCGCGGCGTGTTCAGGTACCTTCGTTCCATTATTTTTAGCACGCCGCATTTTATATTAGTTGGGTGAGCACTCGGGGCACACATGCCGCCCCGTACACGGCCACGCACTCGGGGAGCTTCTGCCAAGCGGAAGCGGCAGGATGAGCCCGGCCCCTCCCACGCTAGGGAGGACTCCCCTCCACCTTCACCATCTCACCCCACACAGCCACTTCCAGCCGACCTCATCCATCCGCAGCCACTTCCAGCCGATCCCGTTCACGCACAGCCACCACCGGCTCCAGCCGTCGGGCCGCTGGGCATCACGTTCAGAGACGACGCACAGCGCGTCCGATTTGAGCGTATTGCCCAGCGCCCAATAGTACTCTCCAGGTTCGCTCATTTAGCAGACCTAGACCACTTGGGGGTACTTGAGGGGATGCTCCCCCCCCCCCCCCCCCCCCCCCCCCCCCCCCCCACCCCCCCCCCCCCCCCCCCCCCCCCACCCCCCCCCCCCCCCCCCCCCCCCCCCCCCCCCCCCCCCCCCCCCCCCCCCCACCCCCCCCCCCCCCCCCCCCCCCCCCCCCCCCCCCCCCCCCCCCCCCCCCCCCCCCCCCCCCCCCCCCCCCCCCCCCCCCACCCCCCCCCCCCCCCCCCCCCCCCCCCCCCCCCCCCCCCCCCCCCCCCCCCCCCACCCCCCCCCCCCCCCCCCCCCACCCCCCCCCCCCCCCCCCCCCCCCCCCCCCCCCCCCCCCCCCCCCCCCCCCCCCCCCCCCCCCCCCCCCCCCCCCCCCCCCCCCCCCCCCCCCCACCCCCCCCCCCCCCCCCCCCCCCCCCCCCCCACCCCCCCCCCCCCCCCCCCACCCCCCCCCCCCCCCCCCCCCCCCCCCACCCCCCCCCCCCCCCCCCCCCCACCCCCCCCCCCCCCCACCCCCCCCCCCCCCCCCCCCCCCCCCCCCCCCCCCCCCCCCCCCCCCCCCCCACCCCCCCCCCCCCCCCCCCCCCCCCCCCCCACCCCCCCCCCCCCCCCCCCCCCCCCCCCCCCCCCCCCCCCCACCCCCCCCCCCCCCCCCCCCCCCCCCCCCCCCCCCCCCCCCCCCCCCCCCCCCCCCCCCCCCCCCCCCCCCCCCCCCCCCCCCCCCCCCCCCCCCCCCCCCCCCCCCCCCCCCCCCCCCCCCCCCCCCCACCCCCCCCCCCCCCCCCCCCCCCCCCCCCCCCCCCCCCCCCCCCACCCCCCCCCCCCCCCCCCCCCCCCCCCCCCCCCCCCCCCCCCCCCCCCCCCCCCCCCCCACCCCCCCCCCCCCCCCCCCCCCCCCCCCCCCCCCCCCCCCCCCCCCCCCCCCCCCCCCCCCCCCCCCCCCCCCCCCCCCCCCCCCCCCCCCCCCCCCCCCCCCCCCCCCCCCCCCCCCCCCCCCCCCCCCCCCCCCCCCCCCCCCCCCCCCCCCCCCCCCCCCCCCCCCCCCACGTTGTACGACAACGTGGGTTGGCGAGATTTTTTGTCTGTGTCGGCGGACACATACGTCCGTCCGACACTCGAGGTACTTAGCTCGATCGCCCAGACCGCTGAGGGATGCTCCTTTAGACTCATGGATCGAGAGTGTCAGATCACTCTCGATATGCTTAGAGCATTCTTTCAGTGGCCAGCAGTCCCCGCGCCCGACCGAGCCTACGCCCCCACACACATCCCTCCACCATCTTTTGATTCCCACGCCTTTTGGGCCAGGATCACGGGTTTACCACGCGCCTTTGACCCTAGTAGGGCAAAGGCCTCAGCCATTGTCCACCCCTGCCTCCGCATAGCACAGCACCTTATGGCGACCACCTTTCTAGCGAGGTACGAGCCTGGGACAATGTCTACGCCTGAGCTCTATATGCTATACGCGATGACTCGCCCCAGAGTTCTGGATAGGGATGGTGTCGCGATGGTCCCCGTCGTTGAGATTGACGTCGCTAGCTGGTTTTTGGACCACATCATAATATTGGTGGGCGCTCACTCCCCGATATGTTGCGGCGGCCTGATCACCCTGCTAGCCCTGATGACCGGCGAGGACCTTCCGGCCGACCTGCGTCGACCTTCGGGCCCCACTTCACTTTCGATAGACGTCATGGCCAGGATGAAGATGCTTCATCCGCATGGCCAGTGGCACTGGGTATGGTTGCACGGTCCCTTCGGTGCTGACTACATGATCCTTCCGAGCCCCGCTCGGACACACATAGGACCGGAACATGAGGACTGGCTTCCGGCGATGGATCTCCTGATCCCCGCCGCCTACGTGCTTGAGGCCGAGGAGGCTGAGCAGGCACCCCCTGCACCTGTAGACCCTGTGATCCCTCAGTCTGAGCATGCACTTTCTGCCGCTCCCGACACCTTTGTCCACACTTCTGCCGGTGTCGGGAGTACACTTGCTGAGTCGTCCTCCACTGCCACCACGTCTACCACCACCCCCACCACTGATGTGCCCCTGTCGGTTGAGCCCCTCACCTCTTTGCTACCCGAGCGTCCACCCACCATACTTGAGAGCGACGAGTCTTCCTTTGCTTCCGTCGTGGAGACCCTATCCACTTTGATCTCCGCTGGGGTCTCACCTTTTGGACCCCACACTTCCTCCCCAGCGGTCGACCTTTCTGTCTCCACCGTAGCTGTCCTATCCGAGAGTGTCGTGACGTCTGTTCCCACGTCTGTGTCACTGACCTCTCATGCTGCCTTGTCACCGATTTTGTCTTCCACTTCCACTGCTGCTGCTTCCACCTCACATCAGCCTGCGTCCCAGCCTCGCACTGAGGCTGGGCATCCACTAGTGAGCACGGCCCCCTTTCCACACATGCCTGCTGGCCCGATTGTTTACACCGCCCGTGTCCGACAGCCCCGACCTGCTCAGCCTAGACCTGTCCGTCCCTCCGCTCCACCACCCCCTGATGCCTTAGTTCAGAGCGTTCGTGCTCTTGAGGGGGAGATGAGTGGACTCAGGGGCGATTTTAGGGCTCTATCTTCCACAGTCACCGCCATGCAGCACCGCCTCGAGCTACTTCCCGGCATTCACTTTTGCCTGACCCAGATTCTCGAGCGACTGCCACGACCACCACCACCCACCCAGTAGACTGTTACCCAGCCACCTCCTCCTCCTCCTCCGCCTCCGCCTCAGGACGGAGATGGCGCAGCACCACCAGCTTAGGCACACCCTTGATGCCATTGATATTTTGTGCCGTTATGCTGCTCATTCTCTGCTTGGCCCTGATGATTTTTGCCCACCCCTCCTCCCCTCACTATTTTTGTCCTCATTTTGATCATATCATTCTATATCCTTTTTCGGGAGTGACGGAGAGTATTTTTGGTGACACACACATATCTGCATCACTCTTATCCTTGCATGCATCACATCCGCATCATATTTTCATTTTGTTGTTTTTATTTCTTTTTATCATGCATGCACCCACCCCCCACCCATTACACGTCTCTCGGTGTGCCACACTTCACACATTGAGGACACTGTGCACTTTAGCTTGGGGGAGTGAGTCCTCACACTTTTTGCTTTTATCACCTTTATTTTTAGTTTTTCCACGTTTTTTCCACTTTTGCACCCATTTTTCATCGCGTTTTTTCTTTTTTTACCATGCATCACGTTTTTCTTATTTTCTTTGTGTGCTGCATTGTAAATAGTTTTTATTTTTCTTTTGTCTTTATTTCTTTCATCTCCTGCTAGAGATGACTTTTCTGTGATGATGATGACGTGGTGCTAGCTTTTCTCTATATGCATGCTATATTTGTCGTGTCATAGTTTTTTATTTCTGATATCATATGCTGTGTTCTGCTTTGCATTTAGAAATGGTAACCCACTCTCTTTTGCTGTATGAAAATGTATGAAATTCTATTATTAGCTGATGTTTGATGATTCATATATATGCTATCGTAGAAAACACACCAAGATTCACGCATTGATGCTTATATCTGGAGTACTGCTTTCTTTTCTCATATCACTTCTTATTGCATGATTTGTACGCTTCACTTCAGGTTGATTGAATGTTTGCTAGCATTGATAAATCTGGACTAGTTTACTTTTTGAGATTAAACTGAGTAGATTATATTACCCTGCTGAAGTTGTCATGCACGTCCTATAGAGTGAACTGAGAGATACATTTATTTCTTTCTCCACATTTCTTGAACATAATTTCTCTATTTTATATTCATTGGTGAATCTCCCCTTAGCAATTCTATTATTGGCATCCCCCCGTTATTATATCAAATGCTCCAAATTCCCCAAAACCCAAAGAAAAAAATACTTGTATATCCTTCTATTTGATTTGGGATCATTTGTGTATATTGATTTAAAAAAAGAGAGAAAAAGAAAAAAAAGAAAAAGAAAAAGATTTGAGAAAAAAGAAAAGAAAAGAGAAAAGAAGTTCGAAAACGATCCCATCTCATATCCTTTCTCTCTTTCTTCCCTCTTTAGCTTTTATTTTTGTTTTCTTTTACTTATGGAGCTTCATAAGAAACGGGGATGTAAATATTGTTTTGTATATGCCACCACGCTTATAGATAAGCTTGGGGGGGAGAGAATCCAGTGATGTGTGAGAGAGTGACTACCTGACGATGCATGACAACCTAGGCTAAGTAATATTTTATACTCGGTGAGATTGCTAAAGTTTCACGAAATCCAGAAATCTACGCTTAGCATTCATTTCATGAAAACCACACTTTTTCTATTCTTACTACTCTACCGTGTGATATCTCTTATACTCCTCATAGAAAGCATTCAATTGAAAAGTGTGTGATCTACGATATTGTATACCGCTTTAGATGCTTCAGACGATGTTAATCTTAGAATTATTCCATTTTATCATGCTATATTGATATTCTTGGGTTTTCTATTTCAAATGCACCATTATACTATGATATCAAAATAAAAGTCTTTGACATGTGTTTTATATTCGATGCATGCTATAAGAATAAGCAAAACCCACGTGCTGAGAAAAATGATCTAGCGACTTCCCTCTTCGTTTTCTACTTTGTTTTTCATTTTTCATTTTCCATTTCTCATCGTTTTCTTTTTCTTTATCCACCGGGTTCGCTTTTTACTCATCTTCCTCGAGGACGAGTAAGAGGTAAGCTTGGGGGATTTTGATCACTCCGTATTCTACACCTTTTTTGCATGTTTGCATGCCATTTAGATCGCTCAAATCGTGTTTTTCACGTTTATTCGACAATATTGCGATGCTTTTCACGATTTGTTGTTTTTGTAGTATTTCAGGAGATTTGGAGCGATTTGGAGTGATTCTGAGATGCACCCACTCCGGAGTGTCACCGACGACTCTCTTGAAGGGTATTCTACGATTGGAGAGGAGTGGAAGAAGAAAGAACGTCGTAGGAGCGACGAGGAGGCAAAAATACGAAGAATGAGCATTTTCAGCATGCCACTCGGCCGAGTGAAGGAGTCACTCGGCCGAGCATAGACAGCCCGCTCGGCCGGCCAGATCGGACACGCAACAGAGCTAATTTTAGCGTGTACTCGGCCGAGCATCGCCAGACCACTCGGCCGAGCACCGATTCATCCTTCGCCCGAGTGGAGCCAAGACGACGACAACCAAAAACGTCCAACTCTTTGGAATCCGTCAGTCAGCCCCAAAGACTGACTCGGCTGAGTGACGAACGACCATCCTCCCGAGTGAAGAACGCCCATCGGCCGAGTGAAGAAAAGTCACTCGGCCGAGTGACTCCCGAGGAGACGACCCCCAAGACCCCCAACTCTCAGGAATCTGTCAGGGTCTCTCACTCGGCCGAGTGACAAATGTCACTCGGCCGAGTGAGCCGCGCTGCCTGTAGCGTAAACTGTGATTTTGAGGCTGTGCAGGGGCATTTTCGTTAGGATTTTTTGGGCTATTTTGGGGGGGTATTTAACCCCAGTTTTTAACCTAGTTTAGAGAGCTTTTTCAGAACTTTTTACAGCCTTTTTTAGATTACTTTTTAGGAATTAGATTTAGCTTTTAGGGAGGAGAGAAAAGTGTTAATTTGTTGGATGCTATCTTGTTCTTCATTGGTTTGTCTCTCTCTCCCTCAAAAACTCCATTTTTATTGATATTTTGAATACTGCTATGAATTCTATTGATTTTGATTGTGAATTTCTATTGCATTTTATTATGAATTGTGAGTAGTCTTATCGTCTTAGGGCGTAGGGATGAACCCTACGAACCCTATTTCTAATTTGTGGTGAATTGGTGAAATTCTTGCTAGAATTGATTAGGGTTAGTTTGGGATTGATTTAATACGAATAGCTAGGGATTCATACCGATTGGGATTTGCAAGAGATTGGATCCCAACTCGATAGGAAGCCCTAGAAATTCAAATTGGGTTGCAATTGAATTTCTCCGGAATCGGTTTGCAAGAGATTGGACCGAAACTAGGGTTTTCGATTGTGACTCTATACCAATACCCGTTTGCAAGAGATTGGACGGGTAGGAACTATCCCAACCTAGGTCGCAGCTCGAGTTTGCACGAGAGTGGGCTCGAGATACGATTGAACGATGATGTTGTTCTTCACGCTAGTTTGCCTAGGTTAGGGTTTGTAAGAGATTGGACCTTACCCTAGGTTTGCTATAGACCGGTAATAGTGCGAGAGCATGAGCTTGGTTCTACATTTAGTTGCAACTAGTTCACCCGGATTTCAAGTCTAGAAATTGTTAAACCTACGAATCACAATGATGAGATACGGCAAGTAGCGGGGATTCCCTACCCCTAGGCGTCTTTATTAATTTGTTATTTCTTTTATACAATTGAACGACTGTGACCGCATATTTGCGAACAGTTCTCAACCATTCTTATAGACAGGTGGATTGAAGAAGACACTGTCATTAGGCCTCCTTGTGTTCGATACCCGCTCGCCGCTACACCGTGCGCTTGCGGTAAGACTACAGTGTCGCCGTCCCGGGACGTGTATCCGGGGCGCGATCAGCACCCAATTTCCTCGATATCGGTTTGATTATAAGACTATGATAGGTTTCTTCCTTAGGTCCCATCCAATATACCCGTTATGATCATTCTCATATTCTCTAGGATAGAAGTACTCGAAACCGACCTAGGCCTCCTAGAGATCCACTTTATGCTTGAGCCGTAGGCTTATAGTTGAGTATAATGGGCTATAACCCATCGAGACTTGGATAACAACATATTAGCGAGTAATGAGGAGTGTCATCACCTTGCTTATTCATTCTTTCCATTTCTCTAAAAAAAGAAAAAAAAAGAAAAAAATGTATATATGAGAAAGGAATAAAACGTGCACCGTTCCCCCAGTGAAACTGAGTAAACAGATCCATACGACTCAGAAATCGTCGGGGCTTCATATCAAAAGGTCTAGCTTGGGGAAGCGCATGTGAGAATAAGGATTTCGATTGGTTCGAGCAAGTAGGTCTGAGTGTTCCTTCTTGGCATGATGCCCTAAGGTCGTCTGACATAGGAGTTATCGACCCAACGCTCCTTACATGAACCAATCAGAAGCGAAATAAATAAATAATGGAAAAGAAAAAGATTTAGAGGCATGAATAGTTTGTTGGTTTCATAAATCATGGAAAGTTGAGGTGTTATGAGAGCCGCTTCTTTGATGGGCTACTGACCATTATCTCATATTTATCACTTCTTCGACACTCGCATAGCTTTGATCCCTTTGTTTTTGGCTTAATGACGAGTTAGAGGAAATATTCTAGGTTTTGAGCTTGATCGCGACATGGCATATCATTTGACGATTTGAGCTGAAAATAATGTCATATGGCTATATTCTTATCGATGGAGAGGAGTCAGCATTTTAGACTTTCGTGATTCTGAATTTCCTAATTCTCCACGTATATGTGCTCGGTTTTATAAAATTTCTCGAGACGCATATCATCATTTGCATACTAGATTGCATACCTCAATCTTCACTATCTCTTCGTCTTCCTCGAGGATGAGAAAAAGTTTAGCTTGTGGGATTTTGATAGGTTGTTTTTATATATAGTTTTCACATTCATATCATTCATGTTTTACTTAATTTCACCTCGTTTTTTCATGCTACTTTTATCGCTTTTGTTCCCTTTTACGCTTTTGGTCTCCCCAGTGCTTTTCAGGTGAAACTGCAGCATTTTGGAGCTTAATGGCGATATCTCAGCATTTTTGGCTTGGTGGGACACTTAGTGTTACACGGTGGCATTGGAGCATTCTGGACGTGGAGGTGAGCTGTGTTATTGAACCAAAATGTGGGGCATGTTGAGATGAACTATTATTTATGGAGCTTGGGATGGAGACTTGGAACTCTGAAGCCATATGAGAAGTTGGAGCATGGAGTCTTGAGTTGGAATTGTTAATTGCATTTGAGCCATGAAGCTGGAGCATTGTGCAGCTAAGAGATTAAACTTGGAGTGATGTGCTTGGGAGAGAAAGCTGAAGAACATTTGAGTTTTGATTATGGTGATGTGTATGGTGATGGAAGCAATGAAACTTGGATTGGAGCTTGGAGAGATGAGTGCATGAGCTTGAGGAGCAGGAGCTTGAAGCCTTGAAGTTGAAGCTTGGAGTATAAAGAGAACAAGAGCCAAAGAGCTCTATGCGGTCGTATGGAACACCCCATACGGCTGTATACCCTCAAATCTGAGTCGAAGCCATAGCCACACGGCCGTATCATTTCCTCCACAGGGCCGTGTGGCACCCTCCTCTTCAGCCCAAAGCAGCAAGAGCCCAAAGCAGCAAGGATCTCCAAACGACTATGTCCTCTTCACTCAGCCAAGGCAGCAGAGGAGCTTCAACACTCAACATGGCTGTGTGAACGACTTTCACACAGTTGCGTCATTGTTGTACTAGGTTGCAAGTGACACGGTCGTTTGGTTCTAGCCACGCGGTCGTGTGAAGTCGGTTTTGAGGGTTGCGACCCGACTTCCTATGGGTGTATTTAAACATCTGGGCACCATCATTAAGGGAGAGCCGAGTCTTGGGCTCGTTGTAGCCTCCTTTCACTGTTTTTTTCTTTTTTAGGAATAGACTTAGATTTAGGTTAGCTTTTAGATGGATTTTGGGAGAGTTCTCTTCTCAGATTTTGTAATAGGGATTGACAACCCCTTCAACGGGATCATAAGATAAGTTCTCTTCGCTTTCTTTTATCGATTGTCTTTGTTATTCTTATTCTCATCTGTTAAAGTTTATTCTTGCTATTGTTGTTGTTGTTCTTGATGTTGTTGTTTTGTTGTCGTTGTTCTTGCTGTTGTTGTTGTTTTGTTGTCATTGTTCTTGCTGTTGTTGTTGTTGTTCTTGCTATTGTTGTTATTGTTGTGTTGTTGTTTTTATGTTGTTGTGTTGTTGTTTATTTCACTCCCCCTTCGTTCAGCATGATCATATTCACATATCCACATGCTATTCTAGTGTTAAACCCCGTAACACATACTTCCATTCGTATTTAATTGTGTAGCTAGCTATTAAACCCTAATCGAGCTAGTACTCGATCATCCTAGCCTCCCTGCAGACGACCCGTAATGCTCTATGCCGACAGCCGTGTGCTTGCGGTTTATAAATTGTAAAACTCCTACCAAGACCCAATCATAAGTTTGTTAAGATATATGGTTGTACATCATTTATTAAAAGGCATAATCTAGATAAACTAAAGGCTAGGTCCATGATGCGCAAGTTTGTGGGATATCCTAAAAATTCTCAAGGTTATCTTTTCTATCATACCAAGGAACAAAAGGTGTTTACTGCTCAATATGTCACCTTCTTGGTGAAGGAGTCTCTTGATGAAGAGAAATCAGGCAAAGAGATATATCTAGATGAGGTTCCAGAAACATAAACTTCAATGGACCGAGAGACAGAACCATACATCAATGCTTCTCTTCTGACCCTTAGTCAATCAGGAGTTCTAGTAGGCATTCACATCCACCAAAGATATTCTATAGGTTCTCATTGATGGTAGAGGAGAAAATAGCATCATGGTTGATGATGACTCTACTAGTTTTAAAGAAGACATGTGAAGTGTGAACTTTAGAAGATGGCTTGATGGAATAAAATCTAAAATGGAATACATGCACTCCAATAAATTATGGACTTTGAAGGAAGTTCCTAAAATGATAAAACCCATAAGGAACAAGTGGATCTTTAAGAGGAAGATCGATGTAGACGGAAATGTGGAAACCTTCAAGGCAAGGTTGGTGGCAAAGAAATATCGTCTAAGGCTTGGTATAGAATATGATGTGACCTTTTTGCCAGTAACTATGCACAAATCCATTTGGATACTTCTTGATACAGTAGCTTATCATGACTATAAGATCTAGTAAATAAATGTAAAGACAACTTTTCTAAATGGTAATTTAGAAGAATGTGCTTACATGACCCAGTCGAAGGGCTTCGAAGTCAATGTGAGCAGTAGTAAAGCTTGCGTGTGTAGATAAGGAAAGCAAAATCTAAACGGTTAGAGTGCTTAAATTTATTTATCGACTAAAGTAAGCATCAATAATCTGGAAAATCTGATTCAATGACATAGTCAAAAGGTTTAACTTCATCAAAAATGACGATGAACCATGTGTTTATTCTGAAGATCAGTGGGAGTGATGTCTCATTCCTTGTATTGTGTATGGATGATATATTTATGATTGACAACAATATAGATATGTTGGAATCAATTAAAGTATGGTTGTCACAAAACTTCTCGATGAAGGATTTGGGTGAAGCATCCTTTATAGTTGGCATGAAGATCTACTAGCTAGATTGGAAATGATGATGGGATTGTCCCAGTCTAGGTGCATAGATACCATATTAAAGAGGTTTAACATGGAAAACTCCAAGCATTGCATGTTACCGGCTTGTCATTGAATAACTCTCTCTGACGACATGTCTCCCAAGACAAATGAGGAAAATGTTCGTATGAGTAAGATTCCATTTGATTTGGTTGTAGGATCTATCATGTATTATATGCTATAAACTAGACCAGATGTCGCATATGCAGTTGGCATTGTCAGTCGATATCAATCAAATCCAAGAGAGAGGCTTTGGACTATCATAAATAGTATACTTAATTATTTGAGAAGAACTAATGATATGTTCCTGGTATACGATGGGCATAGTAATCTTTAAGTGGAAGAATATACTAACTCAAGTTTCCAAAGTGACATAGATGACAAGAATTCAGTGTCAAGATACATTTTCATCCTCAATGGAGGGGCAAAGTGTGGGAAGAGTTCTAAACAAGACAATATAGTAGATTCTACAATGAAAGCAGAGTACATCATAGCTAATAATGCAACAAAGGAAGTGGTTTGAAAAAAGAAGTTTGTTGTTAAACTTGGTGTGATTCCTTCAATTGTTGGTCAAGTCATTTGTTTTGTGACAACAATGTGACACTTGTTCTTGCCAAGGAACCTAGATCTCATAAGAAATCTAGACTTATCCTGAGGAAGTTTCATGTGTTGCATAAAATCCAAGGATGCCATGATATTAAGATACATAGAGTTAGCACAGAGAATAATGTAGCAGACCTACTAATAAAAGCCCTTTTCAAAAATAGACTAAAGTGTTTAGTAGATAAAATTTGTACGAGATACTATAATAATTGGCTGGAAGTACTAATGGTAGATGTTGGGGAATATATGCCATTCAAACAACTGTTATATTTGTAAAATACATCTTGATCAAAAATAATGTAAGCTATTTGGTAATATTTATCCTTGTGATTCTCTTTTCCATTGTTGGGTATGTTGTTGTGTTCATGTAACATGGATAAAGTCCTTGGACTTATGTGAGGTACATTGGGATCATGATGAGATCATAATAATGAGTGCCAATGTATCCGCTTCAGTATGCCCTAAATGTTTCTGGTCATAGGAATATTGAGACATGACATCGATATTCTGCATAGATCAATGTGCGTTGATCTGTACCATTGGATGGTAGTGACTGGTCTCATAGCCACTCGATGTGGGAACATCATTAGGCAATGCACATGTGCTCGGTAGAGAACTAGTTCACACAAGGACTCATTGAGATGCTTCTACATGGTAAAAATACTCTACTGTCAACAAAAGCACTCAGGTGGTTGTTGACGCAGCATTGTCCTTACGACCATAGATGTGCTAAAGGACCATCCATGTGGGAAGCTATACTTAGGATTTTACTAACATCAGCATTGAATGTAGGTAATTGATAGATATAGTTTGAAGCATGTGAATGGAGTAGATGTCAAGATGGGATTTGTCTCTTCTAGTATGGGAGGTTAGTGCTGTAGAGAGTCAATGGATCAATAGTAAATCACTGGCCATGGTAATGGATGAACTTGTTAAGATTTAACAAGTCTCAGCTAACCATTAACTATGTGATCGCATATGACTCGAGGCTTTAAGGTGTAGTGGGGTTTGACAGTATCCATATCATAGACACCTTAGATATATATTTTTAATGAAGGAAACAAAATGCACAGTAGTTGTCATTGTCAGGCCCAGATTTGGATAGAGAGATGCTGTCACGCCCCGTTCTCCCAAATACGCTGATATACATACATTCCTGGTATTTGTAGAGAACAAAGTGAGACAAGGCCACAATAGTATTCGGACCCAAAGGTTTGGCCCCTTGACTCCAAATACTACTAAGCATATATTGTGATTAATAAAAATTCTGTGTAATACCCTAGGTGTGAAATACTATAATTGTGTGACTATATAGTTGTAACTAGTTGTATGTGACTTGGTGTATGTGTGACTATGTGTGAAGATATAAATATACGTGAATATGTGTGACTATAGATGGTTGAGGTGTGTATGTATTGAGAGATATTTTAAAGGACATGTATGTTGTGATTATGTGTGTGAGGTATGTATATTTGTATACTAATATACTTGTATGTATTGATGAGTTTGGTAGTGTATAGTTATATGTAAGGTGGTATTGGATGTATTTTATATTTGTGTATAAATGTATATGTATAAATATTATGTAAGTGGTTGTATGTATGGATGTACGGGTGTATAATAGCTGTACATGAAGATAGACATATGTGTATGTATAAATGTGTGTATTTTTGTATGTACATGTAGTTATATGTATGAATATTTGCATGATTGTAATTATCTACATAAGTTGAGGGGTTGTTTCATAGAATGGTATTCTTGTTAATAGCTAGAAGGAGTGAGGGTAGAATGGTCATTAGTCTTCTTGAGTTAGTAAGGGGTATAAGGGTCTTTTCCTATATGTCATGATAATTAGTTATTTTCCAAAAATCCAAAATTTCTAAGGAAGACACCTAGCCCATTTAATTGTCATCATGCATGCTAACCATGGCCTAAGCATGCCATCTCATGCTACACATGGCACAAGGAGAGGAAATGCCATTGTGATGAGGATGAGATACAGATTAAAAGGAAAAATGGAACCAAAAGAAAAAGAGAGAGAGAGAGAGAGAAATCTAAATGCTTTCATCCTACTCTCTCTTCATCTATCCATGGAGCCTCCCCTTGCTCCTCCCTCTCCTCCTCCACCAAGGCCAAAAAATCCCCTACCATCATCCTTAAATTGTAGAAGAAGGAGGAAGTTTGGAAGAGGAGAAGAAGGAGGGATCTTTGGAGATGAAGAAAGAGTTCTTTAAGGAGATGAAGGGACAAAGAATTAAGGAGGAATTACTTGAGGTAGGATTTCTAACTACACTAGTTAGGGTCCATCCTTAGATTGGTATATAAAATAGTGATACATATTGTAGCCTTAAGTCCTTGCTAAAAAGAAATTAGTTTTCATGTTATAAATTAATGTGGTAGCATTATACTATGAAGATTTGGGTTCATATTATAGTTGGTATGTATTGCTAATGAATGTTCTTGTTATAGTTTAAAGGTGTGGAATAATGATTAGCCATGATAGTAAACTAAGGGTATACATGTTAAAATGGTTGGAACTTGAATCCAGTCCAATAAATGTTATGTTGTAAAATTTTCAATTCGGTCATGTAGATTCAAAAATTTATATCTGCTAGTGTAGTCCTCCAAATGGGATGTTTCAAGATGTTTTGGAAAGTTAATGAAGTTAACTACAAATCTTTAGAAGGAAGCAGAGAATAATTTTGACTATATGAAGGTGTAAACAGACGATGTTACCATGGTGTCAGTTTTAAACAGATTCTGCTACATTGTGGGAAAAATATCATATATCTCTCTCTATAGACCCCCAAATGACACAATCTTACATAATTTGGAAATATAACTTAAGCATATATAACTTTTATGTTCAATACTAATTCAGATTACGGCCTTAGATAGATATTTTTGACTGCTACATCGGAGTCCAGTTTCAAAACAGAATCCTGAGTTTGTTATATAAATCTCATATTGAAGTTTGTGAAATAATGATACTAAGAAATTGTGTCATTCATGTTTATGTGAAGTATGTACGTTGTAGTACACATGTTATAATCCATGTTGTAGAAATTATGCTCTTAAATGTTCATGTTTATATTAGTGAAATTGACACATTTATATGTTCTTAATCTGTAAGTTAGAAAATTGTTAGCATGTTAGCTTCATTTATAGCATGTTCAATTTGTTCCTTCTTGAGAATCAATAGCATGACTAAAGACCTGGTTAAGATGAATGAGTTCATGCAAGATATTATGCTTATACTATGTCACACCAATGCCATGTTATGTTCATTATACTCATATTAGTATTCTTGTATGTAAAACCCATATTATTCTATGTCAATGCAATTATGGTAGCTGAGATATAGTTAATGCCATGTTTTCACTATGTGGGATTATGTTTTCATGGCTGAATGGGATAATGGTAGATTAACCACTGCAATCAATGCAAGAATAAAGATGCAATAGAAGTAACACCACATAGACTAAAGTGCCGCATGGACCAACGTGCCACGGAAATACCGGAGGCCACCTCTTGAATCAATGTGTGGTAAATAGATGACTTGGACCTACATGCTACATGGACCAGCATGCCACAAAAATGTCGGGCCACCTCCTGAATCCATGTGAGCCACCTCTAGAATCCATGAGTCACATTGTTGGCACGCCGACATAGACGGGATCCTTAGGTCTTGCATATGCATCCATAATCATTTACGTGCATCATATGCATATGCATGTATTATCTGCTTTTACTTTATGCACTTTAACTTTGCATTTATTATTATTCAATATCTGTTTGTGATGTTATTTCCTTTTTATGCAAGTTAACTCTGTTGTCTTACTTTTAGTACATGTCTGCTTACTTGTTTCCTTTATACTTTAATGGTTGATATGTTTATTATATGAGACCAGACCTTAGTAGGTAGGCCGGTTCTGAGACTAGACCTACCTAGTTTAGTTAGATTATCCTACAGGGTCACGCGTTGACGTGCCGTATTTATTTTTCTAGGTTTAGGAGCAGTGCAGACTGAGCTGGACTTAAGCATGAGAGCATTCAGAGATGGAACCCTCAGAAGGTGATCTTGTGCAGTTAGTTCTCGGGGCTAATCTAGGGAGTGCGTTGTATAGTGTGTGTAGATTTCCTTTTTTGTCGGTTGGGAATATCTCATTTGTCAGTTCCACTTTTGTATGCAGTACTGAGATGATGTATGAAAGGATGTACTTTTGTATTAATAATAAAAGAGGCTGGACTTTGTACTTTTCTTTAGTTCTTTGAGTTATTTCTGTGATGGATCTTTGCTTGTACTTCCCAGCATGTGCACAGTGACCTGTATACTCTTTTGCACTCTCTCTTTGTTTCTCTTTCTTCGTAACACTCACTGCTCTAGAAATGCATGGGATGGATTCGTACTTTCCGGGTATCCTAAGAAGCGGGGCGTTACATTCTTCATGCAGGCCACTATAATATACTAGAATAGTACAGATAAGAAAAACAGAAAATGTGCTCCAACACAGAATAATCTACAGACATAACACATAGATCACAAAACAGTTATATACCTTAATTTAAGATGGTACATATATACATACATCAGCTGTATAAAATACCAAAAGGATAACAGACAAAGTTCCCCAAACCCACAAAATAACGTGTCCACACACCAGTACAACGCACTCCCTAAAATACCCCTGAGAACTCAACTCCATGAAGTCGCCCTTCGAGGGCTACATCTCTACCTCGAAGCTCGGGGTAATCTTCTGAATAGGGTCATGCTATGCCATCTCTGTCTCTAGTCGTATGGAAAATAGGGAGGGACACGTCAACGCGTGACCATATAGGAATCTAACACCACTACATAGAGGGCCAGTCTCAGAACTGCTCTACCTAACTAAGGTCTAGCTATTGAGGATAATCGTGGCAACAGAATAAATGCATACAAGTAAAGTAGGAACATCACATGCATGTACTGAACATAGAGAAAAGTATTGCAAGAATAATATGCATAAGGAATAGAAGATAACAGGAAATGAACATCCACAGATGATAGTTCAAGGAAATTTATGGTGCATAAATCTTCAAGGTTTTCAGTTATAATTGTTGTTTCAGAGTGTTTTCTCACTACTTAAGCGTTGACCGTGGACAACCCGGTCAACGTGGTCAAGGGGCCCGCTTGGGTCCCTCGGGTGTGTTGAGTTGGTGCGGACGAGGCGCGAGTCGGAACTGCAGACGACGTGGAGCGCGTCGGCTGGGCCGAATCGGGATCCTCGGTCGTTGAAAGGACGAGGGGAAGCCTCGGCCCGGGTTGAGACGCTCGGCCTCGGTCGGATGTGCTCGGCCTCGGCGGTCGGACGACGAGGGGTAGCCTCGGTCGTCCAGCTGGTTGCATGGTCGGCGTGGGGCGGAGGGGAAGCCTCGGCCCGTGGATTGGATATCCTCCTGCGTAGACGAGAACGCTCGTTAGGGGGCCGGACCTTGGTTCCGGCCAAATCCCCTCCGATGCCTAAGTCAGACAGTGATCTGAAAGAGGTGGCCCGGCGGAGATGGTTCGACTCGAGAGGAGATCAGAACGGCGTCTCACGGCACGAGCAGGGGAGGAAGGAGATGAAATGGGGGAACAAGGTCGTTGATGGAGTACCTTAGGTTTTAGATACCTGAGATGCGGTCCTTTGTCCTGTCGTCCTCCTAGCCCTTTTATAGAGCTCCCGGTGTAATTGCCCCCGGACCACGCCGCACGTCTGCCCTCAATCGTGCCCCCTCAATCCGCCCCCCCGTCGCCGCTCCCTGCGCCATGCCAGCACCTCCCCATTACCACCATTTAGTGGTCGCGGAACCGGGGGAGCGGTTATCGCAGGAGTGGGCGAGTGGCCAGCGTGTTATCGGGGCCGGGCCGGATCGACATCCGGGGGGTCCCTTATAGGGCCTTATCGAGTGGGCCTGAGCGCGCAGATGGGTTCTTGGCCGGAGGTCAGGTTTCTGGGCTCGTGTCTTTCGGGCCTCGGCCAAATAGGCGTAACAATTGCCCCCATCGGTCGGGTCGATCGGCCTCGGCCGGTTCGGCTCGGCCGATGTGACTTCCGCCAACTTTGACAGGCTCGCTAGTCGATGCCGACTCATTTATTAGTCGTCATCATGAGTTGGCCCGTTCGATACTTTTAAGGCGCGGGCTCCGAAGCACCGTCGGTCCTCTGATGCTGCCACGTGTAGCTGCAAGCTTATCCCCACCGCTCGCGGGGTCGTCTTAAGTTGAGAAGCCGAGGGGTTCGTGAGCCGCCATCCCGTCGTTTCCTTCTTTGCGCTGATCCCTATTCTGCCTGAGCTCTGCATCATGTCGTCTTCCTCTGCCACGGGTTCGGGTCGGCCGGAGCGCGACGCGGCTCCGGGCCTGGCAGGTAGCCCTCCTTCGGCGATTTGTCGGCACGGGGATGATCTTTCAGGGGTGCCCCCAGAGGTCTTGTCGTGGCCTTCGTCGATCTGTGCCACCGCCATCGGGAGCCTGCGCTCCGCCTACCTGCTTCCGCCTTACTCGGCTCGTGCCCCTGGGGCTGACGAGCGGATCTGCTTTCCTGGCCCCAACGAGGTTGGAATATACGAGAAGTGTTTCCGCTTCGGGCTTCGTTTCCCGCTCCATCCTTTTATCGTTGAATTCCTTCAGGCCCACAACGTGTGCCTGTGTCAATTCTGCCCCAACGACGTCAGGCTCCTCGTCGGGTTCACTGTTGTCTGCATGCTGAGGGGAGTGGCGCCCTCTCTTCGTCTCTTTGCTCAGTTATACCGCCTGAGCCACCACCAATCAGGGGCGTGGATTTACATCAGCGCCCGCCCGAAAATGACCCTGGTGCTGGGGTTACCGAGCTCCCTGAAACGCTGGAAGGGGGAATACGTGTTTGTCACGTTCCCGTCGAGTGTACCCTTCCCGGTTAGGTGGGAGGCGGCCGGTGCAGTCATCCTCGATCTAGGTGAGCCGACGGTCGCCGAGCAGCAGACGACGAAGGACATGCTGGCGATTCCTGCGAGGGAGCGCTCGATCGACGTCCTCTTTAGTGACCATAACTTGCGTAAGACGGTGTGGCCCCTAGGTAAGCTTCTCCGAGTGTTCGCCATTCGAGGTCGCCCGGGCTCTGCTTGGTCTCTCATTTCTCCTTTGAGTGCAGGTGGATTCCCTCTCGGTCCTTCTCCCGCCAGCGCTCACGTGCAGGTCCCAGATCCGGATCCGCGCAGAAGGGATCATGTGCTGGAGGTCCGAAAGAAGCAGCGGGTCGTGACCACGACCGGAGGCTCAAAAAGGAAGAGGGTGTCATCCCCCTCTCTCCCCTTGCTGGGGTCTTCCAAGAGGGTCCGTGAGGGGGTCGAGGGGGTTGATGTCCTGCCGACTACTGATCAACCTCAACCCGCCCCCGTTGAGGTTGCTTGGCCGTGGGTCGGCCCTTCACCTCTCCCGGACGGTTCTCTCCCCGATGCCTACGATCGGTATCTTGGCGCATTCCGCTCCACTCCTGGCGAGTTCCCTTCGTCAGGGGAGGATATTCTTCGTCCACGCTTCCCAGTGGGGGAGAAGGAGTCGGTGTTTTCGAGCCGCGGAGCCGCCGCACGAGTGGCCGAGAACTGTAGTCTCCCTCCCGATCAGGTAGTGTTGGACGGGATCAGAGGTGACTGCTTGGCCACCTTCGTGATTTAGGCTGGTCAACAGGTAGTGTGTCTATGCTTGTCCTCCCTTCCTCCAGCTGCTTTCACTGCCTTACCTTCGTCGCCTTGGTGCAGTTGTCCTCGGTGGGCCTCTCAATGAGGCGCCAATTCGCGGCTCTTCCCAAAGCCAAATCCGGTGCCGGGCGAGGCCCTGAAGCCCCCGGTGAGGAGGGGGAGGCAGGTCAGTTAGAGGAAGCACGGGTCCAGTCCTTGGATTCCCG
The DNA here is from genome assembly GCA_030789695.1 of Scilla litardierei. NCBI lineage: Eukaryota > Viridiplantae > Streptophyta > Magnoliopsida > Asparagales > Asparagaceae > Scilla > Scilla litardierei. The sequence continues at coordinate 96,454,928 of CM061131.1, forward strand.
TGTAACTGAGCTGTCATCTGCCCTGGAGGAGGCGGACCGGGAGAGAGCCTTGGCTCTGGCTGCAAAGTCGGTGGCCGAGGCGCGGGTCGCCGAGCTTTTGAGAGGCGCCGACACGTCTGGGGGAGCTGGACAGATCCCCACCCCTGCTGCTGCCTCCGAGACCTTGGAGCTCTCCGATCGTCTGGAAGCGGCGGAGGAGCAGGCGAGGATCCTCCTTGCTCAACTTGGCGAGAGATCCCATGAGATCGAGAAGGAGAGGGCGGAGCATCAACACCAGATCGATACCTTAGAGGCCCGGATGCGTGGGCTTGAGGAGGTGGATCCGGCCCGGATCGCTCAGGATGCCGTGGCTGAGTATGCCACCTCCTTCGTTGAGACCGCCTTATCCGAGGCGTTCGAGAAGGGCTTCGCCCGGTGTCAGTCCGAGACTCTCGGGGGTCAACTTCGAGGATCTTCGGATGTACCCTGACGTCGAACGGAGTATGGGAAAAGGCCCTAGTGGACTGCCAGCCTGTGGCTCCACCGGTGCCCCCGGAGAAGAATGAGGGAGGGGAATGCCCATCAGCCTCTTCATGCGTCTCTCTGTATATCTTTTTGCTTTATCTGGAAAGGAGTGAATTCAAAACAAATTTATTTCATAAGAAACGATACATCTATTGAAAGTATTTGCGTAAATGTTCCGTATTCCAGGTGTGAGTGAGAATCCTCCCCTCCATATCGGCTAGTCGGTAGGCTGCGGGTCCGAGGACCTCGATGACTTTGTAGGGCCCCTCCCATCTAGCCGCGAGCTTCCCTTTGCGAGCGGTGTCAGAGTTGAAGCCCGCTTTCCGGAGGACCAGGTCTCCAAGGTGGAAGCTTCTTCCCCGTACCCGAGCGTTGTAGTATCGTGCCACCTTCTGCTTCTGGCGGATGGTGGTGGCCAGTGCCTGCTCCCGTCGCTCGCCGAGGAGCTCCAGACTGAGCCCCAGACCCTGCGAGTTCCTGTCTTCGTCAAAGTATTTGAGGCGGAGAGATTCTTCGCCCAATTCGACCGGCACCACCGCCTCAGCCCCGTAGGTGAGCATGAATGGGGTCTCGCCAGTGGCCTCCTTGTGGGTCGTTCGGTATGACCAGAGTATCTCGGGGAGCTCCTCCGGCCAGTTCCCTTCGGCGTCTTTCACTTTCTTTCAGAGGGGCTCTATGATGCACTTGTTGGCCTCTTCCGCCATTCCGTTGGTCTGGGGGTGCGCTACAGAGGCGAAGAGAAGTTTGATTCCCCATTCCTTGCAAAAATCTTTGAACCCTGCGGAGTCGAACTACTTCCCATTGTCTGTGACGATGGCCCGTGGCACTCCGAATCTGGAGATGATGGAATTCCACACGAAGCTTTTGGCTTTCTTCCACGTGATGGTGGCCAACGGTTCGGCCTCGATCCACTTGGTGAAGTAGTCCATCGCCACAATCAGATACTTCCGCTGTCCACGGCCCTGTTTAAACGGTCCGAGGATGTCGAGCCCCCATTTCGCAAAGGGGATGGGGCTCACGATTGGGATGAGCTCTGACGGGGGAGTCGAGGTGTGGTGGGCATACCTCTGGCATTCTTGGCATTTTTGGACGTAACTTGTTGCATCTTGGGCCAAGGTCGGCCAGTAGTATCCCTGCCTCAAGATCTTCTGTGCGACCATCTTGCCCCCGTGGTGATTCCCGCAGATCCCTTCGTGAACCTCCCGTAGGACGTAGTCAGCTTCCCACGGTCCGATGCACTTCAAATATGGGAGGACATCCGTCTTGGTCCAGCGTCTCCGGTAGAGCGCCCCCTCATGGATCACGTATCGGAGCGCCTTTCTCTCCAGGGTTCGGCGTTCGTCCCCATCTGTCGGCACCTCCCCATGAGTGAGGTACCGGATGATCGGGTCCATCCAGGTGGGTTCCTGGTCGATCGCCATCATCTCCTGCTCTTCCGTGCTGGGGGACTGCAGATTCTCCACGTAGATGGTGCGGCCCAGCTCCTTTGGCGAGGACGAGGCTAGCTTCGACAACGCATCTGCCCGTGCATTCTCCGATCGCGGGAGGTGCAAGACTTCCACGTTCTTGAACTTGGACAACGCCGCTCTGGCGACAGTGAGATACTTCTGCATCGCCTCCTCCCGCGCCTCGTAACTCCCCAGGAGTTGGTTGACAATGAGCTTCGAGTCGCTGAGGAGGCGGATGGACTCGGCCCCAAGCTCCAGGGCCAGCCTTAGGCCGTTGATCACCGCTTCGTATTCCGCCATGTTATTGGTGGCTGGGAACTCGAATCGCAACGCGTATTCCACAATGTTCCCTTCTGGAGATCGGATCGCAATCCCCGCCCCGCCTCCTGACTGTGTGGCCGATCCGTCCACATGGACGATCCACGCTCCTGGAACTCCTGGTTGGAGGTGGTCAGCCGAAAGAAAGGACAAGGGTCGGGGAATTACCGTTGCTGAGCCTTCCTCCTCCGGGGGCCATTTCCTTCCGTTGTGCACTCAGCGATGAAGTCGGCCAGGGCCTGCCCTTTGATGGCCGTGCGTGGTTTGAATCGGATGTCGAACTCGCTCAGTTCTACTCCCCAGTTTAGCATCCTCCCCATTCGATTGAATCTCTTGAGGTTCTGCTCCAGTTGCAAGTCGGTCAGGATCAGTATGGTGTGGGCCTGGAAATAGGGTCGGAGCCTTCGCGCTGAGAGAACGAGGGCATACGCCAGTTTCTCCATGGGCGAGTATCGCACCTCCGCCCACTTCAAGATCCGGCTCGTGTAGTATACCGGCCACTGCACCCCTCCATCTTCCCGGATCAGCACCGAACTCACAGCTTCCTCCGCGCACGCCAGGTAAAGGCTCAGCGACTCCCCTTCCCGTGGCTTGGACAGGAGAGGCGGGCTGCGGAGATACTCTTTGAGATCTGCGAACGCCTTGGAGCAGTCTTCGTCCCATAGTATCGCCTTCCTATTATCTGAAGGTTCCACGATCGCTTTCCTCAGGACCTTGAAGAAGGGAAGCGATCTTTCCGCTGATTTGGAAAGGAATCGCCCTAGGGCTGTGATGCGCCCATTCAGCCTATGCAGCTCTTTGATTGTCGTCGGCTCACGCATGTTGATCAGCGCCTCGATCTTGTCAGGATTAGCTTCAATGCCACGGTTAGTTATCATAAACCCCAAGAATTTGCCAGATCTTACCCCGAACGTGCACTTCGCGGGGTTGAGTCGAATGTGGTGTCGCCGCAACCGCTCGAAGGTCTCCCGCAGGTCTGCGATGTGGTCTCCCGGTCATCTTGACTTGACAAGCATGTCGTTGACGTAGACTTCTAGGTTCCTCCCGATCTGGGAGCTAAAAACCTTGTTGACCATTCTCTGGTAGGTGGCCCCTGCGTTCTTCAAGCCAAAGGGCATCTTCTTGTAGCAGTAAGTTCCCCGGTCCGTCGTGAAGGCTGTCATTTCTTCGTCCCGGGGGTCCATCTGGACTTGATTGTACCCTGAGTAGGCATCCATGAAGCTAAGCATCTCGTACCCCGAGGCGTTGTCCACCAGGTGGTCGATGCGCGGCAAGGGGTAGCAGTCCTTGGGACAAGCCTTGTTGAGGTCACTGAAGTCCACGCACATTCGCCATTTCCCTTTGGGCTTCCTGACCATCACCATGTTCGACAGCCATTCTGGGTACCAGACCTCTCGTATGAAGCCAGCGTCAAGGAGACGCTCCACTTCCTCGGAGGCCGCCTTCATCTTCTCGCCGCCCAGGTTCCGCTTCTTCTGCCTGACCGGCTTGAAGTTGGGGTCGGCGTTGATCTGGTGGACGATCACCTGGGGGTCTATGCCAGGCATGTCCTCCGGTGACTAAGCAAAGATGTCTAGGTTCGCCTCCAGGCATTCGATCAATTGATCCCTCAGGTCCTGGCTTAGCCCTCCCCCGATCGAGACGAACCGGCCCTCGACGTCCGTGACCGGGATCTGTTCTTGTTCCTCCGCGGGGGTGGGCCTCAGCCCGCTCCTTAAGTCGAGCGCGGCCATCCGGTCGGCTAGACGATCTTTGGGGCCTTCCTCTGCCAGTTGATAGCAGGTACTCGGTCTCCCCGCGTCGCCTTCGACTTGCCCCATCCCCCCGGGTGTTCGGAACTTGATAGTCTGGTGGAGGGTCGAGACTACCGCGCCGACGGCGTTGAGTAGGGGTCGGTCAATGATCCCATTGTATTCCAACCCGATCCCCAATATGATGAATTCCACCGCCAGGGTCACCGAGTCTGGTGCGTCTCCGAGCGTCACCGGGAGATGGATCGTGCCGATGATGGGGGTGGAGTGACCCGTGAATCCTACCACGGGGCCCGAGCGAGGTCGTAAGTCTTCTTTCTGCCGCCCCATCTTTTCCAGGGTTGACATGAAGAGGACGTCGCAGGAGCTGCCGGTGTCGACAAGCAGTCGACGTACCATGGGAGTGTCTATGATCACCGACACCACCAAAGCTACGTCCGAGCTGCGCGCCGTTACAGATGCACTCGGTCTCCCGACCGATGGGGACGGGGAGGGTCTCCCGGCCCTTTCCTCACGATCCTCCTCGCGTCGGGCCCGTGCCCATTCTTGCCAACGATGGCGGGCCCCGTCGCTTCGCGTCAGGGCCTTGCTCTCCTTTCGCCAAGACGGGTGAGGTTGCGTCATTGCAGGTGTGGTTTGCTTCTTCGTGGGACAGTTCGTTCCCACAGACGGCGCCAGATGTTTCAGAGTGTTTTCTCACTACTTAAGCGTTGACCGTGGACAACCCGGTCAACGTGGTCAAGGGGCCCGCTTGGGTCCCTCGGGTGTGTTGAGTTGGTGCGGACGAGGCGCGAGTCGGAACTGCAGACGACGTGGAGCGCGTCGGCTGGGCCGAATCGGGATCCTCGGTCGTTGAAAGGACGAGGGGAAGCCTCGGCCCGGGTTGAGACGCTCGGCCTCGGTCGGATGTGCTCGGCCTCGGCGGTCGGACGACGAGGGGTAGCCTCGGTCGTCCAGCTGGTTGCGTGGTCGGCGTGGGGCGGAGGGGAAGCCTCGACCCGTGGATTGGATATCCTCCTGCGTAGAAGAGAATGCTCGTCAGGGGGCCGGACCTTGGTTCTGGCCAAATCCCCTCCGATGCCTAAGTCAGACAGTGATCTGAAAGAGGTGGCCCGGCGGAGATGGTTCGACTCGAGAGGAGATCAGAACGGCGTCTCACGGCACGAGCAGGGGAGGAAGGAGATGAAATGGGGGAACAAGGTCGTTGATGGAGTAACTTAGGTTTTAGATACCTGAGATGCGGTCCTTTGTCCTGTCGTCCTCCTAGCCCTTTTATAGAGCTCCCGGTGTAATTGCCCCCGGACCACGCCGCACGTCTGCCCTCAATCGTGCCCCCTCAATCCTCCCCCCCCCGTCGCCGCTCCCTGCGCCATGCCAACACCTCCCCATTACCGCCATTTAGTGGTCGCGTAACCGTGGGAGCGGTTATCGCAGGAGTGGGCGAGTGGCCAGCGTGTTATCGGGGCCGGGCCGGATCGACATCCGGGGGGGTCCTTTATAGGGCCTTATCGAGTGGGCCTGAGCGCGCAGATGGGCTCTTGGCCGGAGGTCGGGTTTCTGGGCTCGTGTCTTTCGAGCCTCGGCCAAATAGGCTTAACAATTGTGATTTGGAAACCTAAGTAAAACATAGGACATAAGGAACTGGACTTCACACATGGTGGGGGAAAAGGTGGTACCCCACTAGTGGAATACAAGCACTGATAAATTTAACATGGCCTCTCGTAACTCCCCTTTCCGGTAGTGAGAATAGGGTGTGATATCAATTATGTCATGGTGCATCACGAGTATGTTGGATCTCATGACACAACAAATACACTAGAGGGGATGAATAGGGGATGAATAGTGTATATCACGAAAATATTGCAAAATTAAAAGTAAATAAAAAATTGCAATAAGAATGCGAAAATAAATGAACACAATCCAGAATATTCCAAACACAAACATAGAGATTTATCATAGTTCAGATCCTTGTGATCCTACGTCCAGTCCTCTACACTGTAGAGATTTGAATCAACTAAAACACTTGCTCCCTATAAGTAACCAGCATACAAAGATGCCAACACTCCCCGTGTTACAAACTTGTAAAATCTCTTCAACAAGAGGTTCTCCAAATAAAGTAAAGAAAGAGTATGAAACAATATCACATATAGCCTTGATAATTGATGGAATTATAGGGCAATGTAGATGATTGAATCTCCAAGGTTCTGAATGGAACTTGTAGTAGAACAAACTTGAAGGTTGGACTTCCTATGGAGGAAGAAATTCTGCAGAGGTTCCTCTAAGAAAATCTGAAAACCCACTCACTTTCTAGATAGAAAAAATAAACTTAAGAAAAGAGAAAGAGAGTGAATTATCGTGATTTTTAGGCAAGGGTCTGTGGGTCTATTTATAGCCCAAAAAATAGTTTTTGAACGTTGGACAACTGCCTAAATTTTCAAAAAACTCTGGGAAGTTTTTCAAATTAGTCAACTAATATGAGAGCTAGGATAACTAATAGAGCTGCTGACTAGAATTCTGGCTGTTGAGAAGTCCTTTCAGGAAATAACTTCCGAAAACGGAAAGTAACTTCTGTAAACGGATATAAACTGATAAAAACTAGCCGTTTATGGCAGTTCTAACTTCCAAAAATAAAATATAATATTTAAATTATAAATTATTTAAAATAACTGATTCAAAATTGACTGGTAGACTAACAAGGTCTATTAGTCGACTAGAAAAATGAAAATTTGAAAACTTAAAGAAAAAAGATCATGGGGACTCTAAAATAGGTCTAACAAATTTTTTGGACTGAAATATTTTAATATTGAAATTAGTCGACTAGCATTAGGGTTTGTCGAGTAATTGGATTTTTGACTTGATTTTCTGAAAATGGACCCTAAACGACTAAGGGAGATCATCATCAAGGCTTTTATATTCTAAGTAAATGCAAGAGAAAAAAATAAAGATTACATCTCATATTACGAGATTCATTGATATGCTTCTTCTAGTAGTGGATGCTTCTTGCAACCTGTATACTTGATGATTGTCTTAGTTGATTGTGTTATAACATCTTTATAGATAAAGTTAGTACATATAAAATATGTTTGTATCATCAAAACCATATGAAAAATTATGAGTTTCCAATATTCTCCCCCTTTTTGATGATTTTACAAATATTGAATATAATATAATAAAACGATGTTATTGCAAAAAAAATGTTAGTGCTAAAAGATGTTATTGCTCCCCCTAAATATATGGATTATTTGGAATATAGAACATGATAATGTGTATAGCCACATATGAAATGATAAGAACATGATGTATTGAATATACATGAAAAAGTGAAGTAATTTGTTGAATATGAACTTCTGTTTGCATATCTTCCTTCACTGTTTTTGCTTGCATGTATATATCAAACTTGTTTTTCAACTTGTCTCTCCCCCTATGTAGTAGGCTAAAAATAGTCATTTTAATTTTCCCCCTTGGAGACTATCAAAAAATGGGGTAATTCTGCCAATTTAGGATATTAGTTGACTAATAGCATGTGTTGGTCGACGAACTGCAGAGAAACGCAGAGAGCATAAAAACAGAGGAGAAATTATTATAAGCAAAGTGAAATGCATTAAAATATAAAAACAGTACATATGTAGATGCGGACAAACGGAAAAGAACCAGTACAACTCAAAACTAAATTGCCTGACTAAGAACAACACCAACATAAAGCAAACATTTAAACAAGCAAACATTCAAAACAGACCATTAGTCGACCAGCTGATCTTCCTGGTCGACCAGAAACTGAAACGTTCTGATCCTAATACGGTGGAGGAGGCCTCAGAGCACAGTGTGTTGTGGAGGGAGAGTAAGGAGCCCATAGTTCTAAGAGGCTCAGAATCTATACTTGACTCCCTTGCACATTGTCAAAACAGGTATTCATGTTGTTGGTAAGTTATTCAAGGCGTGTTTCAAAGCCACTAAGGTGCTCTTGAACACCGGTAAATCTAGAGTTGTCATCATCGCGGATTTGATCAATTTGATCTTGTAGCGTTGGTCGGTAAGGAGGAGGACGAGCATAAGGGTTGACGGTGAATTTGCAACGACGAGAATGACGTTCAACTTGGGGGTAGTTGTTCTTGGTGTTCTTCTTCTTCATCTTCGTTAATGGGAGGATGAGCGGGAAGTTCCATGTGATTGACGACGGAATGATCAAATCGTTGAGGATTAATAAGGGAAATTTCACTATCAAGAGGGACACCAACGTGTTGAAGGATACGGGTGATTGTACATGGAAGAAAAATGTGAGTAGAAATGGGTTTGAGCAAGACATGCATGATGGTGATAGACCAATCAACTTTGATTCCCCCCATTATAGCGTAGAGAGCCCGGCTACGGGTCTCATTGACATAATTGATAGAACCAACCTTTGGAAGCAAATTGTAAATGACTATCTTGAGGAGAAGGCGAGGAATGGGTTTCAAATCAATGGCTGACATGCCAATCCGAAAATCGGAACTTAATTGACTGATGATTTCGGGATCATCCATGGGGGTTGAACCAGGATGTTGGGAAGGAAAACAAGGGATATTGAGACTTTGAGCAAGAGTGTCATAGGTGAGATGGATGGTGATACCTTTAACTATGGTATCAAGGAAAGCGGGACCTCCTTTTCCTACCACGACCATGTTGGAGTAAAATTCCTTGATGAGAATGGGATAGTAAGGGATGGTTTCATTCCAAATGTTAAAGAGAGAAATAGTGTTGAGAAAGTGAAAGAGGTTATAGTTGAGGATGATCGGATTCGAAAATTTGATGGAGCGTTCCGGGAAGAAAGAGGCTCTTTCAACGATTGCGACTGGATTTGGGCATCGAGGAAGGCGAGGATTCGAAGTGGAAGCCATTAAGGAGGGATGAAGGGCTCCAATAAAGAATTTTTGGGACCTTTCTCTGAAAATAGATGATTTTCGGCTATATTGTGCCTTGGGTTTTCTCATGGTGAAGGAGGAAGACCTATGGTGTTTAAATAGAAAATTTGAGTGGGAAATTCGTATTTTGAATCAAAAACCAAATTAAAAACTTCCTAATAACTTCTAAGATGTTTTGGGAACTTCTGCAACGTTTTTTGGGAGGGAAATCGAGCAAAAATCGTGCAAAACGACGTTCCTAAACTGCTGTTCTTCGAAAGTCTACAGCTATTAGTAGACTAAGCTTCAGCATTGGTCAACTAGTCGGGTGCTATTTCTGAGCGGTTTGGGAAGTGGTTGAAATAATTCAAAATTTTTTAATAAAAAATTTCAGTCAAAAGAAAAAGGACTGATGGGTAAGTACCTAGGGAATGAACAAATTTAAAAAATGGTTGACCATAATGTACTAGTGTACTTAGTGTGTAAGAGGGTGTAAGAGAAAAGTCTTGTCCCTCTTGTACTTAGTCCTTTAAAGGACTTGTGGTTGGGAAAGTTTAACGTTCAAAAATTTGAATGGATGCGGACATTCGGTTTCGACCGAATAGAAATAAAATAAATTTTTTTTATTAAAACATATATTTAAGATTAATATCGATATCTATATAATAAATAATTCTGGAGGATTAGTCGACTAGTATCAAGGATTAGTCGACTAATTGAAATTTGAATTAAATCAGAAAAATCCAGAAAAATCCTAAAATAACACTAACGTAATGTATAACTGATTCTGGTTGAATATTGCTTATTTAACCCCTCATCTAGCAATATTTTGTGTGTAAATGATGCTTAATTGGTCTCTAATACGTTCATATTTTGTACACCATCATTTATTAGAAAAATCACCTTATGTAAGCACAAAACAGCAATAAACTGAAAATTTCTGCACTTTTTATATTTTTCATAGCTTGGTCTCGATTTCACGATTCCAACGACTATTTATTTGTATTTTTCTGAGATCTGTGCTAATTACTATGGATTTTTGAATGCAGAATACCATTTAATTGAAGAAATACGGAAGAAATACGTTTAAAATACGCCAGGACGAATCTTGGCACGACACGTGGCAGCATCAGAGAGAATCCCGCCCAAATCCTATGGCTTCAGCAAAGCGGGCGACGCGGCATTACAATCGCTGTTGGATCGAAATCCAACGGCCAGGAACGCACGAAACTAAGCGAACGAGAAGCGATCCCGCTAGCACGACGTGGCAAATGCATGGATGTCCGATTGAGATCCGATGGTCGACGAACGAAGCAGTGGAGTGGCCATCAGCGGGCGACGTGGACGCTTCTAAGCCCTCCGATGCCGATCCAACGGCCGATTTCGCACCCGCAATTTGAAAAGGCAACAGCTCCTCTTCGCGCGACGTGGCCTCTTCGTAGCGCTTGGATGACGATCCAATGGACATGGGCGATTTCTAGGTGGATCCGAAGAAGTGGGTAGCAGGCGCACGCTTTTTAAACGACACGCGACGATCCCGTGTTCAATCCCGTACGGATGTGCGGCTCTCATTTGCGCCGGCGTTAAAAGCGGGTTTGGGCTTGGTTTTGTAGAGGATTTCGACCCGTTAACACGATTCAGACCCGCAATGCTTATTATATATGGTATTCTAGGGGTTTTGCTTCGTATTCTTGGCGTATTTGGGCGATTTTGGAGGCGATTTTTGCAGAATTTTCCTGAGATTCCAGAGAGCAACCTGGGGTATTTTTCAGAGAGCTTTTAGAGGAAGAAGAAGGGCTTTCTTAGGGTAAAAGAGGGTGTATTTGGTGATATCTTTTGAACTCAATTGTGTATTTTCAATTCTATTTACTTCTATTGACTAGAACCATGCTTAATATGATGAATTCCTTATTTTTTTAGTATGTGTGGCTAAATTATTATTGTGCATGGTATGGTGTAGTTAGGGGACATGATGCGTATTTATTTGGTTGAATCTTCACGCTAAACTTGTTAACGTTGATAAGGTTATAGTCTTTAGTTTAAAATCTCCTCTTCATCTTCCAAAAGAACATGATTGAGTTGATGATCGCCTCACGAGGGTGAGTTTTGATCTCCCCAAAAGGGAGTTTCATCTCTTATATTTAAAATATTATAGCTTTAGCAACAACTATATTCAATTGTGTGCATTAATCCCCATAAGGGTATTTCCCGATGAACTTCTCTTAAAAAGGGAATTCATTGAGTTATCTTAAATCAACCGAATTAATATAAATCATGGACCCTAATGAACCCATATCACGTGCATACTTCTCATCGATAATTTCATAAACTAAACTTTCTTTTGCTCGTATTGTTCACAAATTAAAAACCACGATCAAACCACATTTAAACCATCATCATAAAAAGTGGTTGGTCTCTTTACGTTGAATCTCTATTTGATTTGAGCTTTTTGGTTGCAACAGGTTTTCTCCCGAGGATTCGACATCTGGACTCCCAGATCTATATTACTTGCACGGACTCTTGCGCTTGAGAGTAGCACATTTTTAGGCTAAGCAAGTTTTTGGCGTCGTTGCCGGGAAGAACGGTTTGTTACCACAACTTTATTTCATTCAGAGGACCTTCGGTGAGATCTGTCCACTCTACTGTACATAAATTTTTTGTTTATTATTAAAAAAACCAATGGACTTTAATGGCATAAATTTTCGATATGATGCACCTTCATCTTCTTTGCACAAGGACAGGTTATTGAAGCTCAAAATTGCCACCTTTGAACGACGCGATGGTGAATCCTTCTTTCAGGTCTGGAGGAGGTTCACAAATGCAGTTAGTGGATGTCCACATCATGGATACACGGTTGATGTTCTCTTCCAGTTCTTCTACGAGGGGCTACAGGAAGATGCACAAATTTTCATGGAGATTTTGGACAATGGAGCTTTCATGGAGTACAAACCTGAGGATGATTGGGAGCGTCTAGAGTCCCTGAGTGAGGATACTCAGACATTGGTGGGGACCCCAGAGGATCTGATGAGGGAGTCGTCAGAGCTTCCTAGTGGTGATATGTGCAGAGATGGAGTGGACGAGCATACAATTTTGGATGGAGTAAAGGAGGAGACTAGTAGGGCCACGAGCGCATCGATCATTTTGGTGGAGCCCAAACCATGCTCTCCCCCAATCTTGTCCCAAAAGCCATTATTCCTTTCCCTCGTGGTCGTGCATTATACCAAGATGAATACAATCGTTTTAGGGAGTTTTCGCCACCACTCTTTACGTTCATTAATTAATTTTGATGACTATATTTGGCGAAATTTTTTCGAAAGGCAACAGTGCCCACTTTGGATTAACACAACTCATCTCTTGCAGGACATGGTCATACATTTTGGAGAGATGCTTGGAGTTATGTTGCTATGGTCCAAAGTGATTTGTGGAGTGAAGACGCTCACAGAGGAGCATAAGGATCTAATTGAGCTACTTCCTCCACCGTTATACGTCCGAGATCCGCCTTTTGACTTCGGTGACTTCTATCCAGTAGTATAGAAAAATAAAATAAATGTTTTTTCTTTCATATGATTTTCTTTTCTTTTCTAGGATTTTTTGCCAAGATCTAATACACATCCCTAACATTGAGGACAATGCTTATTTTAAGTTGGGGGAGGATATAAACTTTTAGTATTTTTCTTTTTCTTTTTCTTTTAGGATTTTTTGTTTAGTTAGTTCCCTTTTTGCATTGAAAAAAAAATTGAGTCAAGTTCTATCACCAATATTTATTTCACCTAGAGATGAACCTCATGTGATGAAAATTCTCGAAATCTATTCACCACCTTACACATATGATTTATTTTCCTCCACCACTATTGTTAAATATTTCAGTCTCATTTGACATGTATGTTATTACTCGTGGTAAATTTCTGTTGATATATCTCAATGGTGGGATTGATTGATAACTTAATAAATCTAGAAGTTATGAATTAGCAAATCGTATGCTTTCAATGGAACACACCAAGGTTCATGCACCAATAGTTCACAAAATAACTGGAGCGTTGCTTTTTATCTCGTATTCATTGCTATTTGCATGCTTTGTGTGATTTTGGGTAGAAAGTATACACTGTCTTTTGAAATGATTAGGATAACCCATTCTTGTGAAAGAATTAAGAAGAGAAAGTGTAACGACCGGTTTGTATCGTTACGATATATCTGTTTTCTCTTGTGTATTATTTTTCCAGTGTCTGTTGTTCGACGTTTTGGACCCCGTACCCGTACCCGTATCCATTCGTTCAATACTTATTATTATTGTTATAAATCCTTATAATAATTATTTTTTTTCTTATATTAATTTAAACTTTCAAATTCAAATTTGATTTTCAAAACTTTTCAACAAAAAAAAAGAGTCAAATGAGACTTTCCTTGTTAGAGCACATTTAATCTAATTGATGAGCCCTAATTTCCTTGATTAACCTATTAAATGCAAATTCCTTTAAATGAAAATTCAAATCCTATTTTCCTATTATAGTCCCTAACTTCCCACCCGGCCGCATTCTCACGCACACAACATGGGAAACACAGATTACCATAGACTCTAGACCCTAACTCTTTCACAAGCTGTTCTTTTGCAAACCACTCACACAAGTTTTGTAATATATGAACCCGAGGGCCTATAGTCTCTTCATGTGCTCCTCTTTTGAAATCCTCAGCACACAATGTAAGAAACCTAAGGCTAACAGGCACAGCCGTCCCTATCCTTTTGTTTCTTATGCAAACAAACCATGAGACACATAGCCCTACCTACTCTAATTCTATACATTTAAAACCCAATATATATATATATATATATATATATATATATATATATATATATATATATAGCAAAAAATGTACCTAAGAATGACCTCGGGTAGAGATACCTGAGCACACCCCCGCTGTTCGGGGTTTGTGAGTATTTGTTTTTGAAATTTTTTTTTGCAGTAGGTAGATATACTTGTTATGTAGCTCCCCACAAAATTTCAGCTCGATCCGATACCGTTTGAGCCTCCGTTCATCGATTTCAAAAACGTTGCGCAAAACTGTCCAAATTCTGGACAGTTTTGCGCAACGTTTTTGAAATCGATGAATGGAGGCTCAAACGGTGTCGGATCGAGCTGAAATTTTGTGGGGAGCTACATAACAAGTATATCTACCTACTGCAAAAAAGAGTTTCAAAAAAAAATACTCACAAACCCCGAACAGCGGGGGTGTGCTCAGGTATCTCTACCTGAGGTCATTCTTAGGCACATTTCCCTCATATATATATATATATATATATATATATATATATATATATATATATATATATATATATATATATAACCTAGTTGAGGACCAGGTATATTTCTTTTGGATGGATCTCAATTATCTTCTGCTTTTGTATACATTTTGCTCCCTTGCCTTAATTTTCATTTGTATGTTCTTATCATCTGCCGCTTCAGTCAATCTATTTAATGTTTTACTATTGTACCAACACCTTAGTCTGGATAATGGACTTGATCACTACTGTATGTTAAATTTGTGACTCTTCTTTAATAAATAATAATCTAGGCTATTAAAAAACCCCTAAGGACCCTAGCTAGCCTTCACGTGTTGTACATTTCAAACCCCACACTCCAGCTAATATCCTAAGAAACCTAAGGCTAACTTCTTATAAAAATATATACAAAACCCTAAGGCTAAAGGCCTTCACGTGCTGCTCTCAACAGCATGCTCCCATGTATTATAAACCTAGGCTATTTACTCACCCTATACTATTTTAATACCCTACCCCTACTTCCATTTTAGAAAACCTAGGGCTAAAAACTCAGCCGCCCTCCTATAATCTCCTCTTCCCCACACAAAGCCTCCATCGCACAACCCCCGCGAGCGGCGCCTCCTCCATCTTCTCCCCGCCTTGATCTGCCCATCTCCCCACGTCACCGTCCAGCCAACCGCACGTCGGAGCTCCCCCGTCTGCATCACTCCGACGCTGCACCACCACAGACCCGACGTGCCTCCTCCCTCGCGGCATCTTCCACACACCGGCCCCCTCCGCCTACAGCAACTCGTACGGCCACCGTCTCCACATCATCCCCGCCTCCCAGCATCGAGATCCCCCGCCCTCCGATGTCGACCGCCTCCTCTTCAAGCCTGGCACCCGCCTTCGACTGCAGCCCGACGCCGAGGCCGAGCTTCGCCTTACCCCTTCGGCGCCTCCTCGTCCCAGCGTTGCAACACCGATCTCAGCCCCACCAGAAGCCGCAAGGCCGCGCTCTGTCGCCTCCCGCCGTCTTCCGATGCTCGGGCGCCTCGACCGTCACTCGACGCGATGCCACCGCTCGACGTCAAACCCCGATGTTGCCGTCGCCGCCCGGACACCGACTAGAGCACCCCGTTTGTCTTCGATGGTCGTTGTCATTTGCAACCACACGAGGGACTCCCTGCAACCACGTAAGTTACGTGTTGGTGTGTTGCTTTTAGCTGTAGTACGAAGTTAGGCATGATTAAGACCATACTGTGGTATCACTTTAGTTATTATGTTGGCTGTATGATACCAGTAGGTATTTGATATAATAATGGTCAATAGATATATGTGTATTATATTATTTTTTTAGTTGGGTTAGCAACGACAGTTTTAGGAGGCACCAGTATAATATGGTATTAGTTTATAATATAAGATAATAAGGTTAGCTATGAATGTCAATAAGTTTGATACATTTTTCTTACAACATCGTACACAGATACCTTGTTAGTATCTTAATCAACAACGGTATTTCATATGTATAGCCTTAATAATGATTGTCTAAGACTAAGCTAACTATCTTATATTAATAATCCATGGCGCAGATTCATCGCGACTCCCGCTACAATCACATGGTCACCTTAGTCACCGAAAAACAGGCAAGTATGCGATCAAATATGAATTTTTGAAGTTGATGAATATTTGCGTCATTTTTTTACTTTAATGTATATATCTTGTAAACTGTACGTATGATGACATATGAAGACCTTTTTATAATGTTCTAGACCAAAAATGTGACCTTGACATATAACTCAACACGGGTTAAATTTAAACATTGGCAGTAAATCGTTCTATGTAAAGTGTTCATTAAACCAACCTGCTCGAGAATCCTTGTATTTTTTTGTAAATATGGTAAAATAAGAATATTGACAACATGTAAGTCATGGACATCTTGCTTGGTCATTAATGAGAGTGACATCATGAAATCGTGCGCCTCAAAGGCGAACTCGTGATTCGTGATGTCGTGTGAGTCGACTAGGCCGGCTCGTGTTCCGGCAAAACTTATGGGTGGGGTTAGGGTTGAGCGGCCACTGGGCGTATGAAAGGTACTCTCCTCAAGAGCACCACCCGACGCGGTGGGTTAGTGTCAATCACGGTAAGCCCCGTGAGAGGAACGACCTTCTCATCAGGACCTAAAGGCGAGAACCCTAGATTAGATGTGAATTCTTGACATGGACATTGCAACGCTAACTTGGACATCTTGAAATTGAAATGCTAACAAACTCAGTGAAATCTTAACTTTAATCTTGCAACCGTCTAGAACTGCATGCTAGGATTGTTTCTTTCTGCTCCGAAATTGTTAAATGTTAAATTGCTGCAGTCATTTCTTTAAGATATTAAATGCTTCTTAAATTCATATCATATGCATATCTTGCCTTGGGATGCTAATCTTTCCTTGCAGACCTTGCTGACATACATTCATTGTTTGTGGATGTATGTCAGATTCAGCGCTTGAGTACCAGGAGGACCCATACGAGACGCCAGATTTTAGAGAGTCGAGCCCTTTTTCCATCCCTACTTTGAGTTTTAGCTTTAGTACTCTGTAGTAGGTTTAGTGTTTTGTTGTAGTTTCTTTTGGCCAGCTGAGGCCCAGTTGTATTATTTTCTTGTATGAACAATTCTGGAAGTGCCCTTTTAATCTAATGAAATGTTTTCTGATTGTTCTGATACGCAAAATGCAAGGATCCTTTTCTGTGTTTTTATCACAGACGCTTATTGAACTCGAGCTTCACCGCTCCAGTTCAAGCGGGCCGCGTAACGCTCTCGCTTCCGGTGTCTTTTGGGAAGCGGGGCGTTACAGGTTTTAGTGGTGGCCCATGCAGGTCATGCAACTGCGAAATTCAGAACAATGAGAATGCTTTTCGTTAGCCAAAACATCCAGAATTAGTTCGTACGCAAATTACTCGAATAACTGTCTCAGCACGATAGGAAGCCCAATGTCAGGATGATAGGAAGAGTTAGTTAGATGCTCGTGCTCATTAGTTAGACACCTTTGCCACAACTTCGTATTATAATCTTAGGAGTCACCCTAGCTTTTCTCTGATCGTATTAGCTTCATTAGTCGTTAGCTTAAGTTTTATCGAATCTAGGGCCTAACCCACCGTAGCGATCGTCGACAAGCCAATTGAACCTGAGACGCCGGTAATGAGTAGACTTTGAGACGTAAGACATCCCAGACCCATAAGATCCCAACCTTGACCCTCTATGAACCACCACCTCGGCTTCCCTATCACAGTCTAGTTCTTTGACGAACCTTAGTGCTAAACCATAGTCGATCAATGATTATTTTTTCCCTGATTTTACTTTTCCAATCATTACGCTTCCGTGTTAATGATCGTAGGAAGCCATCGTAGCGTATTCACGGAGTACTTCTTAATCGTACTTACGTTTCAATCGTCAAACCTGATCCTTGTCCTCGATTCACATTAACTCTCCAGATCCGCCATCTTTGACCTTGAACCCCTCCTTCTAAAAAGTATTTTCAATATTTCATTTATGGAATCCTTCGCTAAGTTTAAAATTCTTCGATCCTTAATTACTATTTTATAACGATTTCCTCACATACATCTTTCGTACTTCTATTTCACATAACTACTCTATTTTCCTTATATAGAGAACTCCTTTTTAAAACTTTATTTCTGTTTTTCTTTTCTAGTTCGAAATATCATCCCCTTTTCTTACTAACATGTTCTAAAACAGTCATTCATACATACTTAAAAAAAAATACTTTCCTCGGTTAAAAAGAACATCAATATCTTATGTATCAGTCTTACAAACATTGTCTTCATATTTCAATATATATATGTATGAATATTTACAAACATATTTCCATTTACAAAACAAACACTACACGACACTATGCACGTATTACTCTTCACCTATTATTCGACTAATCATATTTTACGTTTTAATTCCTACCGTATGCTCACTATTCTACATAAATTATAACGACGTTATTTTTCCCTCACATATCCGTATCTCCTTGATTATTTGATTATTCATAAATATTTTATGTCGCCCAGCCGACTTACCTCTTATCCATGCCACATCCGGAACCATCCATCACAACGTTAAGTCGTTGCCTCACTCAACTCTGAATCCTACACTTGCTTAGTTATCGCTTTAGAGCTTGTTTTTGCTTAGTGAGACCGTTAGCATTGATTGTGGTGTTGTTGTAGTGCATGTAAATAGATAGTGAGTGTGGACCCGTGTATACGAACCTCTATATACCACCCATGTGTGAGTGTGCTTACCCTTAGTATATTAGTAGAGTGTAATTGTTTATTGTGTCATATGTACATGTACGGTAATTTGTGATATATATGTATATAACCGGGTATAGAGTAGCAAGTGTTATATTTATAATTAGACGAGTGATTAGCTACATCACTATAAGAATAACTGTGCGTATTAAATTTAGTATTGGCTAGTTACTAGGCATGTATGTACCTTAGCCGTACTTGTTAATGGTTGTAATTGCATGCTAGTACAGCGATATGCGTGTTAAGTATAATGATAATAGGTGTAAGTATGGTGGTGTGTGCAGATTATTGTGTGATTTATATGTTAGTTATCTGGCGTGTACTTGTGCGTATGTGTACGTGGTTAGTTATAGGCGTGTATATATATATTGTGTGAATAAGTGTGTTTTATATATAGTAGGATTGTTATAATTACCCTTACGGGATGATGTGTGAGCATGTGTATACCAGGAGGTATGCATGGCAGTATGGTTGTGACTACGTAAATGTGAATGTGTGAAATAGTGTACTTGCCTATGTAGATTTCCATGGTTGTGTATATCGGTGTGTGTATATTTGTCCTATACAGATACGAGATAGGCGTGTAGTAGTGTAAATATGTATATGTATGTGAAATGAACGTATGTATAAGTATTAAAAGGTGTGTAACATACCAGTAAGTATTTGCTTATGAATGTATATTGTTTCATTATAATATATGCATGACTGAGATAGAATGACCTTAGTGTTTAAGTCCGCTCACCCCAATGTCGGCCGATTTAAGGAAGTCTGGGGACGGACTTGATCTTAAGGTGGGTAGATTACTATAACCCTAGTGCTATGAGTAAGGCGTATATTAATCCGTGTTTGGTATAAGGTATTACGTGCACGTGTTTACGTATAGTGATATATATTATAATGTGTATATGTATTATGCGGTATGTAGAAGTGATTGTAAGATTGAAGTGTAAATTTGTATTTTGTATTAGTGGTATGTTTACGTGACGTGTGGTACTATATCATGGTAGAAAGTGAGGGTATATGGTACTGCTTCGCGTATTAGTAATGATGTGAGTGTGCAGGGTGATGGCACACTTACAGCTAGTAAATTTGATGTGGTGGTGTAGTATAGTGTTGCTATTCATCCGAGTATAATATTGGTTGGATTGTAGTTGTAGGATGATATTATATTGAACGTGTTATGTTAATTTGTAATTGGTAATGTATGTATGTGTGTTGTTACTACTACTAGCATGGACGATGATTAATGTTATCAGTAATAATACTATTGGTATTGGTATTAGTATTAGAAATACTATTTGAGTATGGCGTGATACTTATTTATGGTGTGTATACATTAGGATAGTAGATACGAGCGTTACCCTTACATTTTCCCGGTGCCTTAGCCGATGAGATTCCGAGGACGGAATCGTTCTTAAGGTGGGTAGAGTGTAACGACCGGTTTGTATCGTTACGATATATCTGTTTTCTCTTGTGTATTATTTTTCCAGTGTCTGTTGTTCGACGTTTTGGACCCCGTACCCGTACCCGTATCCATTCGTTCAATACTTATTATTATTGTTATAAATCCTTATAATAATTATTTTTTTTCTTATATTAATTTAAACTTTCAAATTCAAATTTGATTTTCAAAACTTTTCAACAAAAAAAAGAGTCAAATGAGACTTTCCTTGTTAGAGCCCATTTAATCTAATTGATGAGCCCTAATTTCCTTGATTAACCTATTAAATGCAAATTCCTTTAAATGAAAATTCAAATCCTATTTTCCTATTATAGTCCCTAACTTCCCACCCGGACGCATTCTCACGCACACAACATGGGAAACACAGATTACCATAGACTCTAGACCCTAACTCTTTCACAAGCTGTTCTTTTGCAAACCCCTCACACAAGTTTTGTAATATATGAACCCTAGGGCCTATAGTCTCTTCATGTGCTCCTCTTTTGAAATCCTCAGCACACAATGTAAGAAACCTAAGGCTAACAGGCACAGCCGTCCCTATCCTTTTGTTTCTTATGCAAACAAACCATGAGACACATAGCCCTACCTACTCTAATTCTATACATTTAAAACCCAAGATATATATATATATATATATATATATATATATATATATATATATATATATATATATATATATTCTATATTTGATGAAGATTTTGAATTTTGTCCCAGTAGGACAAGTGACTAGGACAAAGGGGCTTATAACTAGGATAATGGCTTGATGACTAGGACTGATATAAGTTTTGGGGGGAAATTTGTGGGAAAGATTTGAAAATTGAAAATTGGTTTGTAAACTTAAAATTTTAAAATTTGGAGGGCTATGTATAGGCACGGGTCCTGCTCACACTTCGCAGAGCGCTGGTATAGGCGTGGGCCCCCCCTCTCAAATCGCAGTGCCCTTTGGGCACGGGAAATTTCTAGTATATATATAAAACCTAGTTGAGGACCAGGTATATTTCTTTTGGATGGATCTCAATTATCTTCTGCTTTTGTAGACATTTTGTTCCCTTGCCTTAATTTTCATTTGTATGTTCTTATCATCTGCCGCTTCAGTCAATCTATTTAATGTTTTACTATTGTACCAACACCTTAGTCTGGATAATGGACTTGATCACTACTCGTATGTTAAATTTGTGACTCTTCTTTAATAAATAATAATCTAGGCTATTAAAAAAACCCCTAAGGACCCTAGCTAGCCTTCACGTGTTGTACATTTCAAACCCCACACTCCAGCTAATATCCTAAGAAACCTAAGGCTAACTTCTTATAAAAATATATACAAAACCCTAAGGCTAAAAGCCTTCACGTGCTGCTCTCAACAACATGCTCCCATGTATTATAAACCTAGGCTATTTACTCACCCTATACTATTTTAATACCCTACCCCTACTTCCATTTTAGAAAACCTAGGGCTAAAAACTCAGCCGCCCTCCTATAATCTCCTCTTCCCCACGCAAAGCCTCCATCGCACAACCCCCGCGAGCGGCGCCTCCTCCATCTTCTCCCTGCCTTGATCTGCCCATCTCCCCACGTCACCGTCCAGCCAACCGCACGTCGGAGCTCCCCCGTCTGCATCACTCTGACGCTGCACCACCACAGACCCGCCGTGCCTCCTCCCTCGCGGCCTCTTCCACACACCGGCCCCCTCCGCCTACAGCAACTCGTACGGCCACCGCCTCCACATCACCCCCGCCTCCCAGCATCGAGATCCCCCACCCTCTGACGTCGACCGCCTCCTCTTCAAGCCCGGGCTCCCGCCTTCGACTGCAGCCCGACGCCGAGGCCGAGCTTCGCCTTACCCCTTCGGTGCCTCCTCGTCCCAGCGTTGCAACACCGATCTCAGCCCCGCCGAAAGCCGCAAGGCCACGCTCTGTCGCCTCCCGCCATCTTCCGATGCTCAGGCGCCTCGACCGTCACTCGACGCGATGCCGTCACTCGACGTCAAACCCCGCTGTTGCCGTCGCCGCCCGGACACCGACTAGAGCACCCCGTTTGTCTTCGATGGTCGTTGTCGTTTGCAACCACACGAGGGACTCCCTGCAACCACGTAAGTTACGTGTTGGTGTGTTGCTTTTAGCTGTAGTACGAAGTTAGGCATGATTAAGACCATACTGTGGTATCACTTTAGTTATTATGTTGGCTGTATGATACCAGTAGGTATTTGATATAATAATGGTCAATAGATATATGTGTATTATATTATTTTTTTAGTTGGGTTAGCAACGTCAGTTTTAGGAGGCACAAGTATAATATGGTATTAGTTTATAATATAAGATAATAAGGTTAGCTATGAATGTCAGTAAGTTTGATACATTTTTCTTACAACATCGTACACATATACCTTGTTAGTATCTTAATCAACAATGGTATTTCATATGTATAGCCTCAATAATGATTGTCTAAGACTAAGCTAACTATCTTATATTAATAATCCATGGCGCAAATACATCGCGACTCCCGCTATAATCACATGGTCACCTTAGTCACCGAAAAACAGGCAAGTATGCGATCAAATATGAATTTTTGAAGTTGATGAATATTTGCGTCATTTTTTTTACTTTAATGTATATATCTTGTAAACTGTACGTATGATGACATATGAAGACCTTTTTATAATGTTCTAGACCAAAAATGTGACCTTGACATATAACTCAACACGGGTTAAATTTAAACATTGGCAGTAAATCGTTCTATGTAAAGTGTTCATTAAACCAACCTGCTCGAGAATCCTTGTATTTTTTTGTAAATATGGTAAAATAAGAATATTGTCAACATGTAAGTCATGGACATCTTGCTTGGTCATTAATGAGAGTGACATCGTGAAATCGTGCGCCTCAAAGGCGAACTCGTGATTCGTGATGTCGTGTGAGTCGACTAGGCCGGCTCATGTTCCGGCAAAACTTTTGGGTGGGGTTAGGGTTGAGCGGCCACTGGGCGTATGAAAGGTACTCTCCTCAAGAGCACCACCCGACGCGGTGGGTTAGTGTCAATCACGGTAAGCCCCCGTGAGAGGAACGACCTTCTCATCACGACCTAAAGGCGAGAACCCTAGATTAGATGTGAATTCTTGACATGGACATTGCAACGCTAACTTGGACATCTTGAAATTGAAATGCTAACAAACTCAGTGAAATCTTAACTTTAATCTTGCAACCGTCTAGAACTGCATGCTAGGATTGTTTCTTTCTGCTCCGAAATTGTTAAATGTTAAATTGTTGCAGTCATTTCTTTAAGATATTAAATGCTTCTTAAATTCATATCATATGCATATCTTGCCTTGGGATGCTAATCTTTCCTTGCAGACCTTGCTGACATACATTCATTGTTTGTGGATGTATGTCAGATTCAGCGCTTGAGTACCAGGAGGACCCGTACGAGACGCCCGATTTTAGAGAGTCGAGCCCTTTTTCCATCCCTACTTTGAGTTTTAGCTTTAGTACTCTGTAGTAGGTTTAGTGTTTTGTTGTAGTTTCTTTTGGCCAGCTGAGGCCCAGTTGTATTATTATCTTGTATGAAAAATTCTGGAAGTGCCCTTTTAATCTAATGAAATGTTTTCTGATTGTTCTGATACGCAAAATGCAAGGATCCTTTTCTGTGTTTTTATCGCAGACGCTTATTGAACTCGAGCTTCACCGCTCCAGTTCAAGCGGGCCGCGTAACGCTCTCGCTTCCGGTGACTTTTGGGAAGCGGGGCGTTACAGGAAGCTATCTTGCTAAGTTAATTATGTACACAAAAAAAGAGAGAAACACAAAAGCAAAAAAAGAGAAAAAAATGAAGAGAAAATGAATAAGTATGTCACTAAAATAAATAAATTGGTTGGCTCGAGTTGTACAGTCCGAGGGGTCCTTTTTGGCCTAATGCCCTATTATCGTCTGATTTGGGAGCCATTGACCGAAACCTCACTCATTTGATGGAGCGATCCAAGTTATACATTTTTTCGCAAATGTTGCTTTATGCGCGTTACGCGGAACTAATAAAAAAACGAAAGAAAAGTGAGGATAAGTGTGCATAACTACCAAGGCAAGAGAATTTTCAAAGCTTAAAGAAAGCACGAGATATGGTGTGATTTCCTACGAATGAAGATTGGCGTGTGTATGTTTTGATACCATTCTATTCTTTATGCTTGCTCTGCATGATACACATCTACGCTCCAAGTTAGAATTTTTGATTGAAAGGTGTGAGCCATTGATTTTGTATACTATGAGCTATGAAGTAATGGATAGTGAAGTTAAGTCGATTTCATGACAATTTGAGAAATACTTGTTCCTCATCTTTAAACCCACGAGCACCATTATTTTATGAGCCTGAAATCTTGATATTAGTGTGTAGTCATATTCTTTTGTTGTTGTAGTATGGTGGTGAGTGAGTTGAGATCTGATAAGGTGATCTAGGTGTATATTTGATATCATTTTTCGCTCACTTTGCTAGAGACTAGCAAATCGCTAGTTGGGGGGTGTGATTCGGGTTGAATATTGCTTATTTAACCCCTCATCTAGCAATATTTTGTGTGTAAATGATGCTTAATTGGTCTCTAATACGTTCGTATTTTGTACACCATCATTTATTAGAGAAATCACCTTATTTGAGCACAAAATAGTAATAAACTGAGAATTTCTGCACTTTTTATATTTTTCATAGCTTGGTCTCGATTTCACGATTCCAACGTCTATTTATTTGTATTTTTCTGAGATCTGTGCTAATTACTATGAATTTTTGAATGCAGAATACCATTTAATTGAAGAAATACGGAAGAAATACGTTTAAAATACACCAGCACGAATCTTGGCACGACACGTGGCAGCATCAGAGCAAATCCCGCCCAGATCCTATGGCTTCAGCAAAGCGGGCTACACGACATTACAATCACCGTTGGATCGAAATCCAACGGCTAGGAACGCACGAAACTAAGCAAACCAGAAGCGATCCTGCTAGCGCGACATGGCAAATGCATGGACATCCGATTGAGATCAGACGGTCAACGAACGAAGCAGCAGAGCGTCCATCAGCGGGCGACGTGGACACTTCTAAGCCCTCCGATGCCGATCCAACGGCCGATTTCGCACCCGCAATTTGAAAAGGCAGCAGCTCCTCTTCGCTCGACGTGGCATCTTCGTAGCGCTTGGATGACGATCCAACGGACATGGGTGATTCCGAGGTGGATCCGAGGAAGTGGGTAGCGGGCGCACGATTTTTAAAGGACACGCGGCGATCTCGCGTTCAATCCCGCACGGATGTGCGGCTCTCATTTGCGCCGACGTTAAAAGCGGGTGTGGGCTTGGGTTTGTAGAGAATTTCGACCCATTAACACGATTCAGACCAGTAATGCTTAGTATATATGGTATTCTAGGGTTTTTGCTTCGTATTCTTGGCGTATTTGGGCGATTTTGGAGGCGATTTTTGTAGAATTTTCCTGAGATTCCAGAGAGCATCCTGGGGTATTTTTCAGAGAGCTTTTAGAGGAAGAAGAAGGGCTTTCTTAGGCTAAAAGAGGGTGTATTTGGTGATATCTTTTGAACTCAATTGTGTATTTTCAATTCTATTTACTTCTATTGACTAGAACCATGCTTAATATGATGAATTCCTTTATTTTTTTCAGTATGTGTGGCTAAATTCTTATTGTGCATGGTATGGTGTAGGTAGGGGACATGATGCGTATTTATTTGGTTGAATCTTCACGCTAAACTTGTTAACGTTGATAAAGTTATAGCCTTTAGTTTAAAATATCCTCTTCATCTTCCAAAAGAACATGATTGAGTTGATGATCGCCTCACGAGGGTGAGTTTTGATCTCCCCAAAAGGGAGTTTCATCTATTATATTTAAAAGATTATAGCTTTAGCAACAACCGTATTCAATTGTGTGCTTTAATCCCCACAAGGGTATTTTCCGATGAACTTCTCTCAAAAAGAGAATTCATTGAGTTATCTTCAATCAACCGAATTAATATAAATCATGGACCCTAATGAACACATATCACGTGCATACTTCTCATCGATAATTTCATAAACTAAACATTCTTTTGCTCGTATTGTTCACAAATTAAAATCCACGATCAAACCCCATTCAAACCATCATCATCAAAAGTGGTTGGTCTCTTTTCGTTGAATCTCTATTTGATTTGATCTTTGTGGTTGCAACAGGTTTTCTCCCGAGGATTCGACATCTGGACTCCCAGATCTATATTACTTGCACTGACTCTTGGGCTTGAGAGTAGCATATTTTTTGGGCTAAGCAATAACTATAATATATGGTTAAAATGCCGATTCACTAATAATGCCGAGTTCTCTTCTAAGTTTTAGAAAAGTCTCTTCCTTAAGGGGCTTAGTAAGGATATCGGCTATTTGATTATTAGTATCTATATACTTAAGAATAATGTCACCTTTTTGGACATAATCATCCAAGAAGTGATGACGTATATTTATGTGTTTAGTGTGTGCATAATGTACTTGATTTTTGGATAAATTTATAGCACTAGTGTTGTCACACATAATAGGACATATGTTACATTTAATGACATAATCTAGTATTGTTTGTTTCATCCATAAAATATGTGCACATGCTAAACCAGCGGCAATGTATTCCGCTTCTGTAGTAGATAAAGAAACAGAGTTTTGTTTCTTACTGAACCAAGATACTTATGCATATCCTAAAAATGACAAGTTCCGTTGTACTTTTACGATCAGATTTGCAACCAGCAAAATCTGCATCACTATATGAAATCAAATCAAATGAATTTGATTTTGGATAGTATAAACCAAAATCAGATGTATGTTTGATATACATAATTATCCTTTTGACAGGAGTCAAATGAGATACATTAGGATCAGATTGATATCTAGCACATATACAAACAGAAAACATAATATCTGGTCTACTTGCGATAAGATAAAATAATGATCCAATCATGCCTCGATATAACGTTTGAACAACATTCTTACCATTTGAATCCTTGTCAAGGTTTGACGAAGTAACCATTGGAGTACACTTTTCTGCAGAATTCTCTAATCCAAATGATAGGCTCATATTTTTACACTTTATTTCTGCATATTTGCATGCCATTTCGATTGCTCATATCGCCAGTTTCACGATTATTTGACGATGTTTTGATACTTTTCCATATTTCTTGCTTTTCGTCTGATTTCAAGAGATATGTAGCAATCGGAAGCAATTTGGAGCCTAGAGGACTTGTACGCGTACCGGAGCATCGCTCGTGATCATATTGGAGGGTTAAGGGCATTGGAAGATGAGTGGAAGAAGAAGGGCGTCGAAGAAATCGACGAGGAAGTGAGGAGGAGAAGAAATGAGCTCTGAAACAGGCCACTCGGCCGAGCAGGGCAGCTCACTCGGCCGAGCGAAGCAATCTACTCGACCGAGCAAGACTGACACGAATACATCTGCCAGCCTAAGTAACACAATGTAGTCTGCCGAGTGGTGAACTACACTCGGCCGAGTAAGAGTTCCACTCGCCGGAGTGGTTGCAAAAATTTCGAAGAGAGCCAAGCCGACTTCCCTGTTTTTATGGCCAATCTGCAGATTGTCATACTCGGCCGAGTAGAATTCTCACTCGACCGAGTAATATTTCCACTCGACCGAGTGGCCCAGACGCCCAGTCGGGAAAACTAGGGTTTCTGGCGGTGCAGGGACAGGTTGGTGTAACGGTCGCTTTCCGACCTTACGTATTTTTGCGTGTACGTACGTTTTTCGTACACATATTTTATTTGACTTCTTCTTGGATTCGAACTATGCGATGTGATATTTCGTTGTGACCGTAAGGAAGAGTAGTTATTTGTGGGATTTTTAGTGAACGCCATTTCACGGGTCGTTCTCCCACAAATCGAGTTTGATTGCAGAGTCATCGTAGTTTTAGACTTGATCGTCGGATCTTTTATTTTTCTGTTCGTTTTCTGTGGACCAAACGCGCGATCGATCATCGTATCCCCGAGCCTCTCTTCGTCACGGTGGTCCCGATATTTTTTTTCGTAATTTTTTGACACTCCTAGCCCACCCAAATCTCTAATCAAAATCCAAGCGCGATTAGCCTAATCCAATTTCAAATTTCAAACCTAACCCAAATCAATTTGGATCTTTACGTCTCTTGCATGATTCACTGGGCTACCCTCACCCAACTTTACCCCACCATGTACATCCCTCACTTACCCTCTCTCCTAGTTACCCCTAAACTATACCCCACTTACAACACATTTTAGCAAAACCTCTTCTTCAAAAATAAATCTGGCCGAAACCCTAACTCCCCACGCATTGAACCCATAGCCACCATTTGGCTTCTTCCTCCGAGCTCCAACGATCACCACTTGCCTCCCCTGGCCATCGGCCATCTCTCCTCCTCCATTCCCTCTTCTCTCTCCTCTCCTTTCTTTCTTTAAACAGCCCCAAGGCCGAAGTTTTTCCACATTTGTGCGCCGTCAGAGTTTGCCGCCGGCCGCCACCTTCCGACCACCCCCAGCCACCGTCACCACCTCCCTCGGACTCCCCTCGAACCTCCTATCATATCCAACTCCCCTTACCCTCTTCTCTCATCTCTACCTCCTCAAAACACCTCTCGAACTCGCCTCAACGGTAGTTTTGGACAGATCTGTGCATCGCCGGAAAAATGCCTCGCCCGGCCACCTCCGGCCACCGTCGGTGACCACCCTACCACCGTTGGACTCCTCTCGAGTCCCCCTACCAACTGCATCCCTCCTTGCTCACTTCTCTCACCTCTAGCTCCTTGAAAACCCGTCGAAACAAGCCAAATCGGCTGTTTTTGACAGATCTTGCGCTGATTTTCAACGTCGGTGCACGACCACCTCCGACCACTTCCGGAAACTACTCCACCACCGTTGGCTTACTCTTGAAGTCCTTTATCTACTGCAATTTTCCTTTGACGCTGTTCATCACTGATTTTTCGCTGAGACGCGCGACAATGACCGTTGCGCGAATCTGTCCTCTTCGACTTCTCACGGCCACCCACCGACGTACGCTCATGCCGTAGGCCACCCACCAGGCCGATCAACTTTCACTGACATACTTCAATCACCGACAGCCCACTTGGACCCTCGGAGTTCACGTGCGTCACCGTACTCACGTGTTTTTACCCGACATCGCCGCCGTCGTGAAGATCTGTTGCGCTACCCGCAACGGGAGGAAGATCGCCGCTTGCTCGCTATTCGTGCCAACACCTCGCTATCCAGAGGTGCCTCGCTATGCTACCCCTGGCCGAGAATTTACAGACGACGCCGACACATCACCGTTCAGACTCGACTTCCGCTTTTGGAATGACGTCAAAAGGTTAGTCCTCTAACGCGTAGTAAGAACCCCCACGATAGAGAATCAAAACCTAATTTAAAAACCATCAACGACAACTAACTTTTATTTATGCACCTTAAAAATACTGTCCACCGTAGAAAATCGACGAACGAACTGAATTTCTGTGCACATTAGGTTGACGTCGATCTAGACTGAACGAATCATCAAAAGAAGTGACTTTTTGATTGTTAGGGTAGTCCCGCTAAATTTAGAAACAAACCATATTAGGATTGACGAAAAGCGCGACCTGACATTGTCGTTGTCCTATTTCAGACGGACCATTCCCGACGCGACGCTTCACGAGACGATTCGGACAGACGACGCTCTCGCCACCGCAGGCAAGTGTTTACACTTGTACTCTTACGGCCACGTTTAGGCCATCTCCTTCTTAGAATGTTAGAGTATATTTAAAGAGAACCGGACGTGAAATGATAGCGTCCGGGACCCCCCTTGACATCTTAGACTTAACGACGAAGTCTAAGCACAACAACAACAACAACTGACACCTTAGGGTTATTCTGTGTGTGCGTGCGTGTGGACACCCTAGAATGAACAACTCTTCAACTCTGTCATGTCATGTCACAAAAGCCTACGGGCGTTTCAGGTGCCCTCCATGCGAGGGTGATCTCCGGTTGTCTTGTCTTGGGCACTTTGGGTGGAAGAAGGTTGAGCGTTCCCTCGGCTTGGCGGGTTTGGCCACACACAAACCGAAAGGCGTGAATCTCTATTGTCACCCTCAGTCTCGTCTTGTCCCGTGCACAAGGTTGAGCGTTCCCTCGGTACAGACCAAAAGGCTTGAACCTTAGTGACACACTTCTTGTCTTGTCTTGCCCCGTGCACAAGGTTGAGCGTTCCCTCGATACAGACCGAAAGGCGTGAACCTTAGTGACACACTTCTTGTCTTGTCTTGTCACGTGCACTAGGTTGAGCGTTCCCTCGGTACAGACCGAAAGGCGTGAACCTTAGTGACACATTTCTTGTCTTGTCTTGCCCCGTGTACTTGGGTTGAGCGTTCCCTCGGTACAGACCAAAAGGCGTGAACCTTCGTGACACACACAGTACTTCTTGTCGTGTTCTGTCCCGTCTAGTTTAGTCCCATAGCTGGTAGCACATGTTGCGGCTACTGCCTGTCACATTTTACTTTCCTGCACCGTTTTACTTCTTGCATAGTATAAATGTCATGTCATAACAACGGCATGTTAATCAACCAATAAAACATTGCGCTTAAATTACCTTACACTTACAGTAGAGTCTCTCACACTTCTTGTAGACTTTACCTGACGTACAGTTTCTTTTCTCTTGGGTGATGTACGTCAGGTGTTGAGCCGGAGTACGTGGACGAGTCGGACATACCAGAGTACGTGGAGCCAGATGACGTCGACCCGGAATACCTTCCTGACGTGGACCAGACTTAGAGGTCTTTTCCGTCGCTATCTTACAGAGGTTACTACTTTTAGTTGGGTGCGTAGCACCACTTTACTTTCTGCCTAGGTTGGGTGCTTCGCATCATTAGTTTCATTTTCTGCAGTTTGTTGCCATGCTTAGGCTTCTCTCTTTAGACTTTTGTACTCGCTGAATATTATCTCTTTATATTAGTGAATGCAACTTTCTTTCTGTACTTTCTGTTGTTCCGAATTTTATAAATGCAAGAACCTGACATCTTTAAAATGGTACCCTTTCAGACGCTTATTGGGTCCGAGCCTCATAGCTCCGGCCCAAGCAGACCTTAGTCATGCTTCGCCTCCGTAGTTTTGGGAAGCGGGGCATGACAGGTTTTAGTGGTGGCCCATGCATGTCTTGTAATTATAAAAGTTCGTAGCAATAGTATTACTCACATTCATTTTTATTATCCAGTTATCGTGTACGAGTCTAATTTGGGTCTTCCTTTTCAATAGGATGGCAGGAAGACGCAATACCCGAGCCGGGAGCTCAACGGATGGAGTTCCGAGAGACCAGGGCGGTGAATTCCGTCAGTTTCTGGGCCTCATGAGAGAGATGCTGGAAGTTCAACATAAATTGGTTTAGCAGTCCCATCAGGCTGCCCGAGCCATCCAGGCTCCACTGTCGCCACCTGCCCCAAGTGCTGCTCCTGGAGTGAAGAAATTCAATGAGCTTCAGCCGAAGACATTTTCTATGAAGAAAGGACAGTTAGGTGCTGATGAGTGGATCCAGAGCACAGAAGAGAAGCTGGTAGCTGCGAAGATTCCTGAGGATACCAGAGTTGACATAGTGAAGATGCAGCTGGCTGAGAATGCTAGGAACTGGTGGCGCATTGAGGAGAGGCGTCTGCAGAAGCCAATGGAGTGGAAGACTTTCAAGTCCATGTTCAGAGAGACGTATTTTCCCAAGGCGGCAAAGAGGGAGCTTTTGAGCCGATTCGTGAATCTGAAGCAGTGGAATATGACGGTTGATGAGTACAAGGCGGCGTTTGAGATGCTCAGTCAATTCGCCTCGCATATGGTTAAGAAGGAAGAGAACAGAGCTGATCAGTTTCGTCAGGGGCTGCACGCAAAGATTCATGCTTCCATGTCCTCGACAGACTTTTCGACCATGGGAGCTGTGCTAAATGCCGCCAGGAATCATGAGATCGTGGCACATCTACCTGATCCTTCTGATGATGGAGGAAAGTGACCGATGGAGCATAGGCCTTCTGCTAGGTCTATAGTAGGACCAGTTCAGTCAGTGCTTTTTAAGAGGCCAGGAGCACCTGCTCAAAGCTAGACCAGAGAGCGATGTCTTTTCTGTGGCAAGCTGGGACATCGTCAGAACGATTGCAGGAAGAGGCTGGGTTTGTGTCTGGCGTGTGGATCCGCCACACATGTCACTAGAGATTGTCCGAGGTATCGCCATGTGGAGGGCGGAGCATCAGCCCAACTGAAGAGTAGAGCGCCTGCCCCTACCCAGAGAGGAGCTGTTGTCCGTGGAGCATATGTCATGACAGCAATGGATGGCGTCATTGCAAGTAACTCCATAGTTTTAGTCTTTCATATTATAATTTAGCTTATTTTTGGCTGCTTATGTATGTTTCAAAACTTTTTGTTTCCTTTCAAATCAAACCTTTAATGTTTTGGGATTAGCCCACAAAAATCACAACCCACCTATCTTCCCTCATCCATCACCGCAACTCCACACGTTTTCCCACATGTTATTTTTAAAATATGTCTTTGGCCTTAAAATTTCTTTTCTCTTCTTCCCTCTTTGAAGTGTTATTTTTTATATGTTGTTATATTGTTAGGACTGGTTAACATTACTGTAGGATTATGTTTGCAGGTAGGCATAGGGTGAGATGAGATATGTCGTAGCGGGGATTGGTTGATTTTGAACACAAAGATAATAAATTAAATTTCTTTTTGATGAAAAGAACGAGGTGTCCAAGACTTATTTATAATGCCAAAGTGTGAAAGACTCAATGGAGAACTCTGATTGGATGAAATTATGCACAGGGAGATGAGAACTTATTAGGCCTGAAACTTGGACCAGTGGTAGATAAGACCAGATAGGAAGATATAGTATGAGTTAGGGTGATCATGAGAATGAGTAGAGCATTTAAAGCATCAAGATTTGGCTATAGGTTGGGGTGAGAAGACATTGAAAGTAACACGACATGTTGGGATGAAAGGATAGTTAGGTAGACGGATTTTATATGATTAGGAGATTAGCTGATAGGGGTAAGGATAGATGTAGTTTGATGGTTCATTGATTATGGAGGATAAATTTATGAGAAAATATGATTGAGAATGTATTGAGGGCGAGATGATTGATGACTAGTAGATGATAATGTGGATTTATAGTTTAGTGCTAGGGAAGGATCCTAGTTGTAGCATTAGCCAGTAGAGAGACAAGTTATGATGGATTATTTGAGGAACGATGTTTGAAGTTATAGGATTAGAGATCATGATGTGGAGTATGGGAGAAGTAGGCATAAGTGTTATAGATATTAATATTATTAGTATAAGTGATTCCGAGGACGGAATCATTTCTAACGTGGGTAGAATGTAACGGTCGCTTTCCGACCTTATGTATTTCTGTGTGTACGTACGTTTTTCGTACACGTATTTTATTTGACTTCTTCTTGGATTCGGACTATGCGATGTGATATGTCTTTGTGACCGTAAGGAAGAGTAGTTATTTGTGGGATTTTTAGTGAACGTCATTTCACGGGTCGTTCTCCCACAAATCGAGTTTGATTACAGAGTCGTAGTAGTTTTATACTTGATCGACAGATCTTTTATTTTTCTGTTCATTTTTCGAGGACCAAATGCACGATCGACCACTGTATCCCCGACCCTCTCTTCGTCACGGTCGTCCCGATATTTTTTTCGTAATTTTCTGACACTCCTAGCCCACCCAAATCGCTAATCAAAATCCAAGCCCGATTAGCCTAATCCAATTTCGAATTTCAAACCTAACCCAAATCAATTTGGATCCTTACGTATCTTGCATGATTCACTGGGCTACCCTCACCCAACTTTACCCCACCTTGTACACCCCTCACACACCCTCTCTCCTAGTCACCCCTAAACTATACCCCACTTACAACACATTTTAGCAAAACCTCTTCTTCAAAAACAAATCTGGCCGAAACCCTAACTCCCCACGCATTGAACCCATAGCCGACATTTTGCTTCTTCCTCCAAGCTCTGGCGATCACCACTTGACTCCCCTGGCCGCCGGCCATCTCTCCTCCTCCATCCCCTCTTCTCTCTCCTCTCCTTTCTCTCTCTAAACAGCCCCAAGGCCGCAGTTTTTCCAGATCTGTGCGCCGTCGGAGTTTGCCGCCGGCCGCCACCTTCCGGCCACCCCCAGCCGCCGTCGCCACCTCCCTCGGACTCCTTTTGAACCCCCCTATCGACTCCAACTCCCTTACCCTCTTCTCTAATCACTACCTCCTCGAAACACCTCTCAAACTCGCCTCAACGGCAGTTTTGGACAGATCTGTCCATCGCCAGAAAAACGCCGTGTCCGGCGACTTCCGACAACCGTCGATGACAACCCTACCACCGTTGGACTCCTTTCAAGTCACCCTACCAACTGCATCCCTCCTTCCTCACTTCTCTCACCTCTAGATCCTTGAAAACCCGTCGAAACATGCCCGATTGGATGTTTTTGACAGATCTGTGCGCTGATTTTCAACGCCGGTGCACGACCACCTCCGACCACTTCTGGCGACCACTCCACTATCGTTGGATTCCTCTTGAAGTCTTTTAGCTACTGCAATTTTCCTTTGATGTTGTTCATTGCTGGTTTTCCGCTGAGACGCGCGACAACGACCGTTGCGCGAATCTGTCCTCTTCGACTTCTCACGGCCACACACCGCCGTACGCTCACACCGTCGGCCACCCACCAGGCCGAGCAACTACCACTGACCTACTTCAATCACCGACATCCCCTTTGGACCCACGGAGTTCACGTGCACCGCCGTACTCACGTGTTTTTACCCGACGTCACCGCCGTCGTGAAGATCCGTTGTGCTACCCGCAACGGAAGAAAGATCACCGCTTGCTCATTGTTCATGCCATCACCTTGCTGTCCAGAGGTGCCTCGCTGTGCTACCCATGGCTGAGAAGTTACAGACGATGCCGACGCATCGCCGTTCAGACCGACATCCGCTTTTTGAACGACGTCAAAAGGTTAGTCCTCTAACGCGTAGTAAGAACCCCCACGATAGAGAATCAAAACCTAATTTAAAAACCGTCAACAATAACTAAATTTTATTTACGCACCTTTAAAATACTGTCCACCATAGAAAATCGATGAACGAACTGAATTTCTAAGCACATAGAGTAGACGTCGATCTAGACTGAACGAATCATCAAAAGACTTGAATTTTTGACTGTTAGGGTAGTCCCGCTAAATTTAGAAACAAACCATATTAGGATTGACGAAAATCACGACCTGACATCACCGTTGTCCTGT
Organism: Scilla litardierei; assembly: GCA_030789695.1. Classification (NCBI taxonomy): domain Eukaryota; kingdom Viridiplantae; phylum Streptophyta; class Magnoliopsida; order Asparagales; family Asparagaceae; genus Scilla; species Scilla litardierei. The sequence continues at coordinate 96,490,115 of CM061131.1, forward strand.
TTCAGACAGACCATTGCCGACGCAACGATTCGACGAGACGATCAGGACAGACGACGCTCTCGCCACCGCAGGCAAGTGTTTACACTTGTACTCTTACGGCCACGTTTAGGCCATCTCCTTCTTAGAATGTTAGAGTACATTTAAAGAGAACCGGACGTGAAATGATAGCGTCCGAGACCCCCCTTGACATCTTAGACTTAACGACGAAGTCTAAGCACAACAACAACAACAACTGACACCTTAGGGTTATTCTTTGTGTGCGTGCGTGTGGACACCCTAGAATGAACAACTCCTCAACTCTGTCATGTCATGTCACAAAAGCCTACGGGCGTTTTAGGTGCCCTCCATGCGAGGGTGATCTCTGGTTGGCTTGTCTTGAGCACTTTGGGTGGAGGAAGGTTGAGCGTTCCCTCGGTTTGGCAGGGTTGGCCACCCACAAATCGAAAGGCGTGAATCTATCTTGTCACCCTCAGTATTATCTTGTCCCGTGCACAAGGTTGAGTGTTCCCTCGGTACAGACCGAATGGCGTGAACCTTAGTGACACACTTCTTGTCTTGTCTTGCCCCGTGCACAAGGTTGAGCGTTCCCTCGGTACAGACCGAAAGGCGTGAACCTTAGTGACACACTTCTTGTCTTGTCTTCACCGTGCACAAGGTTGAGCGTTCCCTCGGTACAGACCGAAAGGCGTGAACCTTAGTGACACACTTCTTGTCTTGTCTTGTCCCGTGCACTAGGTTGAGCATTCCCTCGGTACCGACTAAAAGGCGTGAACCTTAGTAACACATTTCTTGTCTTGTCTTGCCCCGTGTACTTGGGTTGAGCATTCCCTGGGTACAGACCGAAAGGCGTGAACCTTTGTGACACACACGGTACTTCTTATATTGTTCTGTCCCATCTAGTTTAGTCCCGTAGCTGGTAGCACACGTTGCGGCTACTGCCTGTCATATTTTACTTTCATGTACCGTTTTACTTCTTGCATAGTATACCTGTCATGTTATAATCACAGCATGTTAATCAACCAGTAAAATGTTGCTCTTAAATTACCTTACACTTGCAGTAGAGTCTCTCACCATTTCTTGTAGACTTTACCTGACGTACAGTTCCTTTTTGCTTGGGTGCTGTATGTCAGGTGTTGAGCCGGAGTACGTGGACGAGTCGAACATACCGGAGTACGTGGAGCCAGAGGACGTCGACCTGGAGTACCTTCCTGTTGTGGACCAGACTTAGAGGTCTTTTCCATCGCTGTCTTATAGAGGTTACTACTTTTAGTTGGGTGCGTAGCACCACTTTACTTTCTGCCTAGGTTGGGTGCTTCGCACCATTAGTTTCCTTTTCTGCAGTTTGTTGCCATGCTTAGGCTTCTCTCTTTAGACTTTTGTACTTGCTGGATATTATCTCTTTATATTAATGAATGCAACTTTCTTTCTGTACTTTTTGTTTTTCCGAATTTTATAAATGCAAGAACATGAAATCTTTAAAATGGTACCTCTACAGACGCTTATTGGGTCCGAGCCTCACAGCTCCGGCCCAAGCGGACCTTAGTCACGCTTCGCCTCCGTAGTTTTGGTAAGCGGGGTGTGACAGTTGGTCTGTACTTTTTGGCTCTTTTGGGTATGTATTTAAGCCCAGTTTTGTCTCCAGCCCCGGGGAGACCGGATAGACTTCTTAGAACTATTTTTCTTTAGTTTCTAATCGTAGTTAAGCTTTTGTATTGGCGAGAGAATGAAGATTGGATCCAAGGAAAGCCCTAGATATTAGATTTAGGCTTACAATCGAAATTCCCTAGATTTGGTGCACGACGACGACCAAAGCTAGCATTATTATTGTTTTCCTATACTCATATTCGTTGCACGACAGTGAACGGATACGAATTATCACGATCTAGATCCGAACTCAAGTTGCGTGACAACAAGCTTGAGTTGGGATTGGACGAAATTGCCAATCTTAATGCTAGTGGTGTAGATTAGGCTTGCACGACAGCGTGGCTCTAGTCTAGATTGCTATAGACTTACAATAGCGCGACAACTTGAGTTGGTTCTCCAATTAGTTGCGACAAGTTCACCTTAACTCAAGTTTGATTGCATGGTATTTCATAACTCACGTCAATGACTTGAAAATCCATAGTAGGGATTCCCTAGCCCTAGACATCTTTATTATATTGAATCTGCATTGATCCTCGAACAATTGTTACACCATCCATTCTCAAACGACTTTTCCACCCAATAGCTTAGTAATCAAAATAGAGTACTGTCATTAGTCCTACATGTGATTCGATACCCGCTTGCCACTTAACCGTGAACTTGCGGTAAAGCTACATTGTTTTTCGGGTGTTTATCCGGAAGTGATCAAGTTTTTGGCGCCCTTGCCTAGGAGGCGACCGTATTTTATTTTCTTCACTTAGATTTTTTTCTTTATTTTATTTTTATTTTCTTTTATTCCCCTATTGTGCTAATAAATCTTTATAGTTTCTGTTTTTCTGTGCATGAACACGAGATCGAAGGCATCCAAGAAGACATATTATTTGATCCTGAGATCGAGCACACGACATGGAAACTGAGAGCAGAAAAGAGATATATTATAGAGGAGGATCAAATGGCGAAGGAAACTAGAGATGAGCGATTACGGTGGACCGCTAGGCTTGTCTCCATATATGATAGGCTTACCCCGAACAATTCGGTTACTACATCTTCCATACTTATGCCGGAGTTGGCGGCCGACAAGAACTTTGAACTAAAGACGTGGCTTATTGTACTGATGCAACAAGATCCCTTTCATAGAAATTCTCAAGAGAACCCACATTATCACCTACAAATATTCTTGGCAAAGTGCGCCACTTTTCAGATGTCGAATGTACCGGAGGATGCTATCTGGTTACGTCTCTTTCCTTTCACTCTTCGTGATAAAGCTTTATATTGGCTAAGGATGCAAGCACAGGAACATTCACTACTTGGGACGAGCTAGCGGGCGTGTTCGTCGACAAATTTTACCTGCCATCCAAGAACGTGAAGATAGGAAACTCTTTAATGTCTTTCAAGAAAGGGTCACAAGAGTCTCTCTATGAAGCGTGGGAGCAGTTTAAAGATCTCCAACATCAATGTCCCCACCATAGCATTGACGATTGGGAGCTTGTTCACAGTTTCTACAATGGATTGCGGCCGGACACAAAGATGATAATTGACGCCATGGCTAACGGAGCAATTCTATCAAAGACACCGGAGGATGCTACGACATTGCTAGGGGAGATGGCCTCCAACATTCAGCAATGGGCCGATGAGAGGGGCCAATCATCGTCATCATCGAAGCCGGCAAGTATCTATGAAGCAAAGGCAGTGGCCGAGTTGACCACAAAGTTTGACTCTCTCTAAAGTTGTGGAGAGGATTGAAAAAAGGATGTGTGAGTCATATGGAGTGCCCAACACACTGACATCTGGAGGGATCATGAGTGATTAGCAAGACCAAGGCCAAGTCATGTTTGTTGGAGGCGAGCAAAATGAAGGATCCATGGAGCAAGTGCAATACGTTGCCGGTGGGAGTAACAACAGATATTGGGTGAACCCGGCTACCAAGGGTCACCCCGGATTTTCCTATGCCAACAATGAGGGAGCCTAGACTCCCCCTCATCAACAACCACCACCACCACCACAACAAGCCCGGCCCCCTCAACAACAACAATATCCACTACGGCAACAAGCGGGGCTTTATAGACCTACCGGATATAATCAAGGATGGAGATCACAAAACTCACCGTCGGTACCACCAAGATCCGAGCACGAAGCTAGAGTTGAGGAGTTCATGGCTGAACAAAAGAAGATTAATGTGAAATTGACGGCGGGCCAAGATTCTCTTAATACTATAGTGGCACAATTGGCGGAACAAATTACTTTGCTCAACAAGGCTCAACAACAATTACCGGCTCAACCGGAGCAAAACCCGAGGAGCAACACTGGCCACATAAATGCGGTAGTAGCGGTGACTACGAGAGGCAGGAATGATACCACTCCCGCTATGATTCAAGCTAAAAGCCCAATGGAGGAAATTCCGGTTGAAAAGGAGCAAATTAATGAAGAAGAGAACCCTAAGACGGCAAATAACGAAGAAAAACTGAAGCGGATGAACCCCAAAGGGAGCAAACCTACATGGCACCAATACCGATTCCTCAACAGTTGGCAAAGGCCAAGATGGAAAAGAGTTTCGCCAAATTTCTAGAGTAGTTGCAAGGTATTATCCTAAACATCCCGTTCTTGGATGCGATAATTGAAATCAGGTCGTACGCCAAGTTCCTCAAGGACTTAATCAAGGAAAAGAAGCGAACGGAGAAGATCATGCCAGCCGAGCAAGGAACTTGGTTCGCCAACAAGGAGAAAATGCCAAAGAAGATGAAAGACCCCGAAAGCTTTCGGATTTCATGCACCCTTGGCAGAGTCCCCCTCCAAAAGGCTTTGGTAGACTTGAGAGCAAAGGTAAGCCTTATGTCGCTCACTATGTTCAAGAAGCTCAACATGGGGACCAACCTCAAAGCCACTGATATGAATATCCAACTCGCAGATGTGAGAATTAATAGGCTGATGGGGATTGCCGAGAACGTGCCACTTCAAATACTGGTAGGTCTGTTGGATCTGGATCCTAACCTAGAGGTGGGTGAATAGGCTAATCAAAAAATTCTCATGCAACCCACGAGAAATCACACGCAGTTATAAGCACATGCAGGGTAATAAAAAGACAATCACGGATTACGCTCAGATATACCCTGGTTCGGTCGTCCCAACGACCTACTCCAGCCCCGAAAGCAAATACTAGATATGTAATCCTGTACAGCTACAATGAGTCAAGACCCCAAATCAACTCTCACCTAGCTCGTACGCACACCACGTGCTCTACACTATCAATCTAGTCAGATGCTCTCACCCTTGACGAGCCCCAACTCGTCAATTCCCCAAAAAGTCACAAACAATGGTAAAGTTTCCCCTACAAAGATCGCTACTACTACACACACAAAAATATAATAATAGAGTCCAGAAATGCTCAGTTTGTAGACGTAGTCGTCTCTGTCGTTCGGCGTGGGTCAGATCTCAATCTGACGTGATGTTGTCGTCTCCACAAGTCTGGATCAGAAGGCGTAGTCCTCCAAATATCGATGCATAGATCTACTCTATGCTGATCTTTTGGTTCCCTCTTATCTGCAATATCCTGAGGACTTTGACCAGTCAATTTTCACAGCACATGGCCTCTCCTTTACGTCTGTACCAGCAACAAAAAACTTAAAGCAAGTCAAAACGAATATGTCAGAGAAAAACAAAAACTTAGTTAATCTCATCTCCATGTTTCTTCATTGCACTAAGCCTCTCCTTTGCTTTTCTTTGTCCTTTAGCTTTTGTTCCCTGAAGTATAGAATACTTTGTCGAATTCCTTTGCTTGGAGATGTCTCAGAAATCAATAGGTGCAGCTGGTTCGGCAACAAGCTGTTGGCTTGTGATTCCTTCAATCGGCAGTAGGAGGGTGCGGTCTGCAAGGGATGTTGCGTGTCGGTCGGCAAAGCTCCGAAGCAATGTTGACGGCAAATGTTGGCACGCTAAGCAGACCAGTCGACAAGGTCTCCTAGGCTTCGGAGCGGCTATGGCATGGGCTTTAGACTTCGTTTGGTAAGCCAAATGCGGACTTGTTTGATGGTCGACGATGGCTCGATGGTTAGGAGCTGATGCGGTCGGCGCTTGGTGTTGGCCTAGTTTCCTTCGATCGGCAGTACTTGCGGCACATGAAGGAGCATGGTAGGCAACGAGGTGTTGGCTTGGAGATGCTTGGCTCAACATGATGGCGCTTGAAGAGTTAGGTCCGCAGCCTAGTTGATGCAGATCTTGGAAGGCTCAGATGCTGCTTGCGGCTTGTAGATCGTGTCGGCAAAGTCGATGGCCCAAGACCCTCTTCGGTCACCAACGAGATGGGCACAAAGGTTCCAGCGGTCGACGAGCGGCTTGGTCGTGGCTTTCTTCGATCTCTCTTATTGATGCAGCAATCTTAATGGAGATGCGGGAGAGAAGATGAAGTCCTTGGAGTTGCGTGCCTTTTCTCCTAGGAGATTCAATATAGCCGACCCCTTCGAAGCTTTAGCAATGGAAGCTCCTTTAACTTGCCAGAGGCTGAAGAAGATGGCATTGAAAGCTGTGTTCCCCCCTTTTGTTTTCTTGGAAAGGACAATTACAGCCGCCTGTTTTTTTTTGCTTTCTGCTCTTGCTTTTTTGGGGGGAGAGGGTTCCTTTTTATATGTTTTTAAGGCCGGCCTTTGTAGATGTAAATAGGTTTTGATAAACAAAAACCTAGGTTTATTAACGATCTCACCCTTGGACCCCTGTTGAGAATTCGGCTATATTGGTTTGTTGCGGCCAAGAGCAATTCCTAAAGTAGATAGGAATTACGAGATATTTGGGTAGTGGAATTGATACTAATTGAGATTTGGGTAGTAGCATATCTTCCATAATGATTTGACTCAATCCCAATAGCGAGTGCCACTTTGACCAAGTCATAAATTACTATATGAATAGCAATTCCTTCATTTCCAATGTGCTATATGAATAGCACTTTCTCCAACTATTGATCTAGTCGTCGCTTTGAGAATTTACTCCTTTGCCATTCCTGCGAGTACTTAACACACACATTAAATCGTTCACAAATGTTTGTCATCATCAAACAATAAGTCCTAGATCATTGTTTCCAACAATCTCCCCCTTTTGATGATGACAAACCAATAGAGATTTGCACTTTAACGATTTAAACAATATCATCGTGACATGTGTGTAGTGTAATGGAGGATGTATGCAAGTACGTAATACATGATGTTCAAGCACACAAGCATGCAGTACAATAGTATTTCTACCATGCTCCCCCTATTTTCATGCTCCCCATTTTCATGTATTTTGAATGCTCCCCCTTCAATCAATAATACCGATCAATAATACCGTATTTTGAGCCCAATACACAAATCTTTCAACACTTTTCTCCCCCTTTGTCATCATCAAAAGTGTATTCTTGAAGATTAAAACATTCCACATGTAAAAAGAGAGCATTATTAACTATAATTAGCATTTGTATGTCGTCATTCTATAATTAGCACTTCAAATCCAACGATAATAATAATTAGAATTCAACACCATCGTGTAAGTGCAATTATTAAACATAGAAGTACAAAGGCAGATACTTTTACAAATTCAACCAAATCAATCCAACATTTTCCAAAATAACTTTGTATCACCTAGGATTGATTTTTTCCACCTCATAAAAGATGAGTTCAAGGTATCACACCCCAAAACATAGCCTATAAGGACTCTTAGATGTGGCAGTGACATTGCTTGACGAGTAAGTACACCAACGCTAAAGTTTACCCATAAAGCTTATGTTGGATACTTATATGTAGTGTATTTGCCATGAAATGTATCCATTTTTCATACGGAGCAATTTTCATTTTTTTCTATTCATTTCATTTGTTTTGTGCTCAATTTTTATTCATGGCAACTAACATCATATCCCTTAGATATTTTCAGTTAATAATCATTCTACATTCACTTACCAATATTCATAAATAGTATGTCCAAAAGTACGACATAGTTTAACATTCGTGAAAGTGAAAGTAGGTGTAGAAATCATATTATCACTTCATCGAACTTGGCATGGCTATTATGCAATAAAACATACGCATGTAGCCATAATAATAATACTACAATTTCTACAAGGTTCTGATCATCATTCATTTATATCACTAGAATGATGCAAAGAGAAAGATATGCATTAAGCTCCAAATTTTTTACCTTTTCAATTTTTTTTTGGTTTTATAATGGACTAAAACAAACTAAAAACAACCAAGTGAACACAAAAAAAAGTGCTATGAAGGTATGCATTAAGACCAAAAATATGAAATCATACCTTCGCGTCGCTATTTGACTAAGGAGCTAAAATAATGAGACATTCCATTTATCGCTCCTCGTCAAGTTTCCATCCACCTACAAAAGAGGTGTCGTGTGTGACCTTGGAATCCAACAAGGTCCACTAGTGTTAGTCAACAAAGATTTAGGAACCCATATTTGTTTGAATTTAATATTGGAGTTCCTATATTTGCAATAGTACGATGTGTGACTAACACTATCACACGTAAAACACTTTACATAAACATTTTTAGCAATGGAAGGCACATTGTCAAATTTTTTATACTTAGGCTTTTCAACATTTTTAGCACTAAATCCGAGGCCACGTCTATTATTGTCATACAATTGATTTCCAAGAATGATATCCAAATTTTGTTTTCCTATGGAAAATCTTTTTAATGACAATTCTAGGGTGGTGACTTTGGATTTCAAGATATCATTTTCATTCACAAGCAAAGTGCATTTACTAATGAAGGCTCACTTGTTTTCCTCTTCTTTCTTTTCAAAATCCCTCATTTTGTTTTTGAGTTCAAGATTTAGCATGTTAATCTTTTCAGAAAGCAATTCATTTTCAACTTCAAGATTTACCTTATCTTGCTTATACATGCTAATATCCTTTAATAAAGAGGGACATGAAAGACAATCAATTTTTTCAGGCAAGCTAGCTTTCTCTTTTTCTAACATGGTAATGGAAGATTTGCATGCAACAAGATCTTGTTTAAGATTTTTCATTTCTATAGACATGTCATACTCAATTTGTTGCATATCAAAGTTATCATTCCTATAACTATCCACATCAGCTTCTAGCTCATCAATTCTACAATGCATTCCTTTACAGATTTCAAAAGTTCAGCTTTAGTATGAGATTCTACCTCATTGTGTTTGGCCATTAATGCCATGCAGGAGTGGGCTTCATGTTCATCCTCCTCATCCACAGCTTCGATATCCATATCCCACGTCAGCACTCTGGGTTTTCCTTTTGCAACTTGAGCTGTGTGTTGTTGTGGACAATCTTTTATGTGATGTCCCTTTTTCCTGCATTTAAAACATTCATTTCTATTAATAGCTTTCTGATCAGAGGAATTTCTACCAAAATTAGAATTATTAGAACGATGAACCTTTTTCCCATCTCAGCTCTTCCTTAATCAGTCTGAATGTATCTCCTGAAATTTCTGACCATTAGAGCTTGCTCTTCATCAAGATCGTCGTCGTTAGCTTGAAGAGCTAATGGTGTGGAAGCTTTGGTCTTCTCTTCAGGTTTCTATCTGGCTTCTATACTCTGCAATTCAAGCTCGTGTGACATTAGATTGCCTATCAAGTCCTCCACTTTCATTGTTGATAAGTCCTTAGCTTCTTGAATAGCGGTGACTTTAGGCCTGAACGAGCTTGGTAGCGCCCTTAGGATCTTGCATACCTGTTCATGGCTAGAGTATGGCTTACCGAGGGAGTTAGATTTATATACGATGTTCGTGAATCTCGCAAACATCTCCTTGATGGACTCAGATGCAGCATGCGAAAACTCTCATATTCTGTACTTAGCAGTGCAAGTCTGGATTCCTTCACTTGCGATGTTCCCTCGTGCATCACCTCCAGCGTATGCCATATTTCCTGCGCAGTTAAACAATGTGAGATATGGTTAAACTCAGATTTATCAAGGGAGCATATAAGCGCATCCATATCTTTACCATTTAGAGTATAAAGTTTCTTATCAGCTAAATCCCACTTGTCTTTAGGTTTAATCATAACAGTGTCTTCAATTTTAATAGTGGGTAGACTATAACCATTTTCAACAATATCACACACATCATAATCAATAGACACTAAATAGATTTTCATCCTAGCCTTCCAATATGCATAGTCTACACCGTTAAACTTAGGGGGACGTGATATAGACTGACCTTCAGCAAAATCACAATCAGATATATTCATGTACATCTAAAAATCTAGACTAGATCATCTAAACTGGCTCTGATACCACTTGTTGGATCTGGATCCTAGCCTAGAGGGGGGCGAATAGGCTAATAAAAAAATTCTCGTGCAACCCACAAGAAATCACACGTAGTTATAAGCACAGGCAGGGTAATAAAAAGACAATCACAGATTACGCTCAGATATACCCTGGTTCGGTCGTCCCCACGACCTACTCCAGCCCCGAAAGCAAATACTAGATAGATATGTAATCCTGTACAGCTACAATGAGTCAAGACCCTAAATCAACTCTCACCTAGCTCGTACGCACACCACGTGCTCTACACTATCAATCTAGTCAGATGCTCTCACCCTTGACGAGCCCCAACTCGTCAATTCCCCAAAAAGTCACAAACAATGGTAAAGTTTCCCCTACAAAGATCGCTACTACTACACACACAAAAATATAATAATAGAGTCCAGAAATGCTCAGTTTGTAGACGTAGTCGTCTCTGTCGTTCGGCGTGGGTCAGATCTCAATCTGACGTGATGTTGTCGTCTCCACAAGTCTGGATCAGAAGGCGTAGTCCTCCAAATATCGATGCATAGATCTACTCTATGCTGATCTTTTGGTTCCCTCTTATCTGCAATATCCTGAGGACTTTGACCAGTCAATTTTCACAGCACATGGCCTCTCCTTTACGTCTGTACCAGCAACAAAAAACTTAAAGCAAGTCAAAACGAATATGTCAGAGAAAAACAAAAACTTAGTTAATCTCATCTCCATGTTTCTTCATTGCACTAAGCCTCTCCTTTGTCCTTTAGCTTTTGTTCCCTGAAGTATAGAATACTTTGTCGAATTCCTTTGCTTGGAGATGTCTCAGAAATCAATAGGTGCAGCTGGTTCGGCAACAAGCTGTTGGCTTGTGATTCCTTCAATCGGCAGTAGGAGGGTGCGGTCTGCAAGGGATGTTGCGTGTCGGTCGGCAAAGCTCCGAAGCAATGTTGACGGCAAATGTTGGCACGCTAAGCAGACCAGTCGACAAGGTCTCCTAGGCTTCGGAGCGGCTATGGCACGGGCTTTAGACTTCGTTTGGTAAGCCAAATGCGGACTTGTTTGATGGTCGACGATGGCTCGATGGTTAGGAGTTGATGCGGTCGGCGCTTGGTGTTGGCCTAGTTTCCTTCGATCGGCAGTACTTGCGGCACATGAAGGAGCATGGTAGGCAACGAGGTGTTGGCTTGGAGATGCTTGGCTCAACATGATGGCGCTTGAAGAGTCAGGTCCGCAGCCTAGTTGATGCAGATTTTGGAAGGCTCAGATGCTGCTTGCGGCTTGTAGATCGTGTCGGCAAAGTCGATGGCCCAAGACCCTCTTCGGTCACCAACGAGATGGGCACAAAGGTTCCAGCGGTCGACGAGCGGCTTGGTCGTGGCTTTCTTCGATCTCTCTTATTGATGCAGCAATCTTAATGGAGATGCGGGAGAGAAGATGAAGTCCTTGGAGTTGCGTGCCTTTTCTCCTAGGAGATTCAATATAGCCGACCCCTTCGAAGCTTTAGCAATGGGAGCTCCTTTAACTTGCCAGAGGCTGAAGAAGATGGCATTGAAAGCTGTGTTCCCCCCTTTTGTTTTCTTGGAAAGGACAATTACAGCCGCCTGTTTTTTTTTGCTTTCTGCTCTTGCTTTTTTGGGGGGAGAGGGTTCCTTTTTATATGTTTTTAAGGCCGGCCTTTGTAGATGTAAATAGGTTTTGATAAACAAAAACCTAGGTTTATTAACGATCTCACCCTTGGACCCCTGTTGAGAATTCGGCTATATTGGTTTGTTGCGGCCAAGAGCAATTCCTAAAGTAGATAGGAATTACGAGATATTTGGGTAGTGGAATTGATACTAATTGAGATTTGGGTAGTAGCATATCTTCCATAATGATTTGACTCAATCCCAATAGCGAGTGCCACTTTGACCAAGTCATAAATTACTATATGAATAGCAATTCCTTCATTTCCAATGTGCTATATGAATAGCACTTTCTCCAACTATTGATCTAGTCGTCGCTTTGAGAATTTACTCCTTTGCCATTCCTGCGAGTACTTAACACACACATTAAATCGTTCACAAATGTTTGTCATCATCAAACAATAAGTCCTAGATCATTGTTTCCAACAATCTCCCCCTTTTGATGATGACAAACCAATAGAGATTTGCACTTTAACGATTTAAACAATATCATCGTGACATGTGTGTAGTGTAATGGAGGATGTATGCAAGTACGTAATACATGATGTTCAAGCACACAAGCATGCAGTACAATACTATTTCTACCATGCTCCCCCTATTTTCATGCTCCCCATTTTCATGTATTTTGAATGCTCCCCCTTCAATCAATAATACCGATCAATAATACCGTATTTTGAGCCCAATAATACCACAAATCTTTCAACACTTCTCCCCCTTTGTCATCATCAAAAGTGTATTCTTGAAGATTAAAACATTCCACATGTAAAAAGAGAGCATTATTAACTATAATTAGCATTTGTATGTCGTCATTCTATAATTAGCACTTCAAATCCAACGATAATAATAATTAGAATTCAACACCATCGTGTAAGTGCAATTATTAAACATAGAAGTACAAAGGCAGATACTTTTACAAATTCAACCAAATCAATCCAACATTTTCCAAAATAACTTTGTATCACATAGGATTGATTTTTTCCACCTCATCAAAGATGAGTTCAAGGTATCACACCCCAAAACATAGCCTATAAGGACTCTTAGATGTGGCAGTGACATTGCTTGACGAGTAAGTACAGCAACGCTAAAGTTTACCCATAAAGCTTATGTTGGATACTTATTGGTAGTGTATTTGCCATGAAATGTATCCATTTTTCATACGGAGCAATTTTCATTTTTTTCTATTCATTTCATTTGTTTTGTGCTCAATTTTTATTCATGGCAACTAACATCATATCCCTTAGATATTTTCAGTTAATAATCATTCTACATTCACTTACCAATATTCATAAATAGTATGTCCAAAAGTACGACATAGTTTAACATTCGTGAAAGTGAAAGTAGGTGTAGAAATCATATTATCACTTCATCGAACTTGGCATGGCTATTATGAAATAAAACATACGCATGTAGCCATAATAATAATACTACAATTTCTACAAGGTTCTGATCATCATTCATTTATATCACTAGAATGATGCAAAGAGAAAGATATGCATTAAGCTCCAATTTTTTGCCTTTTCAAATTTTTTTTGGTTTTATAATGGACTAAAACAAACTAAAAACAACCAAGTGAACACAAAAAAAATGCTATGAAGGTATGCATTAAGACCAAAAATATGAAATCATACCTTCGCGTCGCTATTTGACTAAGGAGCTAAAATAATGAGACATTCCATTTATCGCTCCTCGTCAAGTTTCCATCCACCTACAAAAGAGGTGTCGTGTGTGACCTTGGAATCCAACAAGGTCCACTAGTGTTAGTCAACAAAGATTTAGGAACCCATATTTGTTTGAATTTAATATTGGAGTTCCTATATTTGCAATAGTACGATGTGTGACTAACACTATCACACGTAAACCACTTTGCATAAACATTTTTAGCAATGGAAGGCACATTGTCAAATTTTTTATACTTAGGCTTTTCAACATTTTTAGCACTAAATCCAAGGCCACGTCTATTATTGTCATACAATTGATTTCCAAGAATGATATCCAAATTTTGTTTTCCTATGGAAAATCTTTTTAATGACAATTCTAGGGTGGTGACTTTGGATTTCAAGATATCATTTTCATTCACAAGCAAAGTGCATTTACTAATGAAGGCTCGCTTGTTTTCCTCTTCTTTCTTTTCAAAATCCCTCATTTTGTTTTTGAATTAAAGATTTAGCATTTTAATCTTTTCAGAAAGCAATTCATTTTCAACTTCAAGATTTACCTTATCTTGCTTATACATGCTAATATCCTTTAATAAAGAGGGACATGAAAGACAATCAATTTTTTCAGGCAAGCTAGCTTTCTCTTTTTCTAACATGGTAATGGAAGATTTGCATGCAACAAGATCTTGTTTAAGATTTTTCATTTCTATAGACATGTCATACTCAATTTGTTGCATATCAAAGTTATCATTCCTATAACTATCCACATCAGCTTCTAGCTCATCAATTCTACAATGCATTCCTTTACAGATTTCAAAAGTTCAGCTTTAGTATGAGATTCTACCTCATTGTGTTTGGCCATTAATGCCATGCAGGAGTGGGCTTCATGTTCATCCTCCTCATCCACAGCTTCGATATCCATATCCCACGTCAGCACTCTGGGTTTTCCTTTTGCAACTTGAGCTATGTGTTGTTGTGGACAATCTTTTATGTGATGTCCCTTTTTCCTACATTTAAAACATTCATTTCTATTAATAGCTTTCTGATCAGAGGAATTTCTACCAAAATTAGAATTATTAGAACGATGAACCTTTTTCCCATCTCAGCTCTTCCTTAATCAGTCTGAATGTATCTCCTGAAATTTCTGACCATTAGAGCTTGCTCTTCATCAAGATCGTCGTCGTTAGCTTGAAGAGCTAATGGTGTGGAAGCTTTGGTCTTCTCTTCAGGTTTCTATCTGGCTTCTATACTCTGCAATTCAAGCTCGTGTGACATTAGATTGCCTATCAAGTCCTCCACTTTCATTGTTGATAAGTCCTTAGCTTCTTGAATAGCGGTGACTTTAGGCCTGAACGAGCTTGGTAGCGCCCTTAAGATCTTGCATACCTGTTCATGGCTAGAGTATGGCTTACCGAGGGAGTTAGATTTATATACGATGTTCGTGAATCTCGCAAACATCTCCTTGATGGACTCAGATGCAGCATGCGAAAACTCTCATATTCTGTACTTAGCAGTGCAAGTCTGGATTCCTTCACTTGCGATGTTCCCTCGTGCGTCACCTCCAGCGTATGCCATATTTCCTGCGCAGTTAAACAATGTGAGATATGGTTAAACTCAGATTTATCAAGAGAGCATATAAGCGCATCCATATCTTTACCATTTAGAGTATAAAGTTTCTTATCAGCTAAATCCCACTTGTCTTTAGGTTTAATCATAACAGTGTCTTCAATTTTAATAGTGGGTAGACTATAACCATTTTCAACAATATCACACACATCATAATCAATAGACACTAAATAGATTTTCATCCTAGCCTTCCAATATGCATAGTCTACACCGTTAAACTTAGGGGGACGTGATATAGACTGACCTTCAGCAAAATCACAATCAGATATATTCATGTACATCTAAAAATCTAGACTAGATCATCTAAACTGGCTCTGATACCACTTGTTGGATCTGGATCCTAGCCTAGAGGGGGGCGAATAGGCTAATAAAAAAATTCTCGTGCAACCCACAAGAAATCACACGTAGTTATAAGCACAGGCAGGGTAATAAAAAGACAATCACAGATTACGCTCAGATATACCCTGGTTCGGTCGTCCCCACGACCTACTCCAGCCCCGAAAGCAAATACTAGATAGATATGTAATCCTGTACAGCTACAATAAGTCAAGACCCTAAATCAACTCTCACCTAGCTCGTACGCACACCACGTGCTCTACACTATCAATCTAGTCAGATGCTCTCACCCTTGACGAGCCCCAACTCGTCAATTCCCCAAAAAGTCACAAACAATGGTAAAGTTTCCCCTACAAAGATCGCTACTACTACACACACAAAAATATAATAATAGAGTCCAGAAATGCTCAGTTTGTAGACGTAGTCGTCTCTGTCGTTCGGCGTGGGTCAGATCTCAATCTGACGTGATGTTGTCGTCTCCACAAGTCTGGATCAGAAGGCGTAGTCCTCCAAATATCGATGCATAGATCTACTCTATGCTGATCTTTTGGTTCCCTCTTATCTGCAATATCCTGAGGACTTTGACCAGTCAATTTTCACAGCACATGGCCTCTCCTTTAAGTCTGTACCAGCAACAAAAAACTTAAAGCAAGTCAAAACGAATATGTCAGAGAAAAACAAAAACTTAGTTAATCTCATCTCCATGTTTCTTCATTGCACTAAGCCTCTCCTTTGTCCTTTAGCTTTTGTTCACTGAAGTATAGAATACTTTGTCGAATTCCTTTGCTTGGAGATGTCTCAGAAATCAATAGGTGCAGCTGGTTCGGCAACAAGCTGTTGGCTTGTGATTCCTTCAATCGGCAGTAGGAGGGTGCGGTCTGCAAGGGATGTTGCGTGTCGGTCGGCAAAGCTCCAAAGCAATGTTGACGGCAAATGTTGGCACGCTAAGCAGACCAGTCGACAAGGTCTCCTAGGCTTCAGAGCGGCTATGGCACGGGCTTTAGACTTCGTTTGGTAAGCCAAATGCGGACTTGTTTGATGGTCGACGATGGCTCGATGGTTAGGAGTTGATGCGGTCGGCGCTTGGTGTTGGCCTAGTTTCCTTCGATCGGCAGTACTTGCGGCACATGAAGGAGCATGGTAGGCAACGAGGTGTTGGCTTGGAGATGCTTGGCTCAACATGATGGCGCTTGAAGAGTCAGGTCCGCAGCCTAGTTGATGCAGATCTTGGAAGGCTCAGATGCTGCTTGCGGCTTGTAGATCGTGTCGGCAAAGTCGATGGCCCAAGACCCTCTTCGGTCACCAACGAGATGGGCACAAAGGTTCCAGCGGTCGACGAGCGGCTTGGTCGTGGCTTTCTTCGATCTCTCTTATTGATGCAGCAATCTTGATGGAGATGCGGGAGAGAAGATGAAGTCCTTGGAGTTGCGTGCCTTTTCTCCTAGGAGATTCAATATAGCCGACCCCTTCGAAGCTTTAGCAATGGAAGCTCCTTTAACTTCCCAGAGGCTGAAGAAGATGGCATTGAAAGCTGTGTTCCCCCCTTTTGTTTTCTTGGAAAGGACAATTACAGCCGCCTGTTTTTTTTTTGCTTTCTGCTCTTGCTTTTTTGGGGGGAGAGGGTTCCTTTTTATATGTTTTTAAGGCCGGCCTTTGTAGATGTAAATAGGTTTTGATAAACAAAAACCTAGGTTTATTAAGGATCTCACCCTTGGACCCCTGTTGAGAATTCGGCTATATTGGTTTGTTGCGGCCAAGAGCAATTCCTAAAGTAGATAGGAATTACGAGATATTTGGGTAGTGGAATTGATACTAATTGAGATTTGGGTAGTAGCATATCTTCCATAATGATTTGACTCAATCCCAATAGCGAGTGCCACTTTGACCAAGTCATAAATTACTATATGAATAGCAATTCCTTCATTTCCAATGTGCTATATGAATAGCACTTTCTCCAACTATTGATCTAGTCGTCGCTTTGAGAATTTACTCCTTTGCCATTCCTGCGAGTACTTAACACACACATTAAATCGATCACAAATGTTTTTCATCATCAAAAAATAAGTCCTAGATCATTGTTTCCAACAATCTCCCCCTTTTGATGATGACAAACCAATAGAGATTTGCACTTTAACGATTTAAACAATATCATCGTGACATGTGTGTAGTGTAATGGAGGATGTATGCAAGTACGTAATACATGATGTTCAAGCACACAAGCATTCAGTACAATACTATTTCTACCATGCTCCCCCTATTTTCATGCTCCCCATTTTCATGTATTTTGAATGCTCCCCCTTCAATCAATAATACCGATCAATAATACCGTATTTTGAGCCCAATAATACCACAAATCTTTCAACACTTCTCCCCCTTTGTCATCATCAAAAGTGTATTCTTGAAGATTAAAACATTCCACATGTAAAAAGAGAGCATTATTAACTATAATTAGCATTTGTATGTCGTCATTCTATAATTAGCACTTCAAATCCAACGATAATAATAATTAGAATTCAACACCATCGTGTAAGTGCAATTATTAAACATAGAAGTACAAAGGCAGATACTTTTACAAATTCAACCAAATCAATCCAACATTTTCCAAAATAACTTTGTATCACCTAGGATTGATTTTTTCCACCTCATCAAAGATGAGTTCAAGGTATCACACCCCAAAACATAGCCTATAAGGACTCTTAGATATGGCAGTGACATTGCTTGACGAGTAAGTACACCAACGCTAAAGTTTACCCATAAAGCTTATGTTGGATACTTATAGGTAGTGTATTTGCCATGAAATGTATCCATTTTTCATACGGAGCAATTTTCATTTTTTTCTATTCATTTCATTTGTTTTGTGCTCAATTTTTATTCATGGCAACTAACATCATATCCCTTAGATATTTTCAGTTAATAATCATTCTACATTCACTTACCAATATTCATAAATAGTATGTCCAAAAGTACGACATAGTTTAACATTCGTGAAAGTGAAAGTAGGTGTAGAAATCATATTATCACTTCATCGAACTTGGCATGGCTATTATGAAATAAAACATACGCATGTAGCCATAATAATAATACTACAATTTCTACAAGGTTCTGATCATCATTCATTTATATCACTAGAATGATGCAAAGAGAAAGATATGCATTAAGCTCCAATTTTTTGCCTTTTCAAATTTTTTTTGGTTTTATAATGGACTAAAACAAACTAAAAACAACCAAGTGAACACAAAAAAAATGCTATGAAGGTATGCATTAAGACCAAAAATATGAAATCATACCTTCGCGTCGCTATTTGACTAAGGAGCTAAAATAATGAGACATTCCATTTATCGCTCCTCGTCAAGTTTCCATCCACCTACAAAAGAGGTGTCGTGTGTGACCTTGGAATCCAACAAGGTCCACTAGTGTTAGTCAACAAAGATTTAGGAACCCATATTTGTTTGAATTTAATATTGGAGTTCCTATATTTGCAATAGTACGATGTGTGACTAACACTATCACACGTAAAACACTTTGCATAAACATTTTTAGCAATGGAAGGCACATTGTCAAATTTTTTATACTTAGGCTTTTCAACATTTTTAGCACTAAATCCAAGGCCACGTCTATTATTGTCATACAATTGATTTCCAAGAATGATATCCAAATTTTGTTTTCCTATGGAAAATCTTTTTAATGACAATTCTAGGGTGGTGACTTTGGATTTCAAGATATCATTTTCATTCACAAGCAAAGTGCATTTACTAATGAAGGCTCGCTTGTTTTCCTCTTCTTTCTTTTCAAAATCCCTCATTTTGTTTTTGAGTTCAAGATTTAGCATGTTAATCTTTTCAGAAAGCAATTCAATTTGAACTTCAAGATTTACCTTATCTTGCTTATACATGCTAATATCCTTTAATAAAGAGGGACATGAAAGACAATCAATTTTTTCAGGCAAGCTAGCTTTCTCTTTTTCTAACATGGTAATGGAAGATTTGCATGCAACAAGATCTTGTTTAAGATTTTTCATTTCTATAGACATGTCATACTCAATTTGTTGCATATCAAAGTTATCATTCCTATAACTATCCACATCAGCTTCTAGCTCATCAATTCTACAATGCATTCCTTTACAGATTTCAAAAGTTCAGCTTTAGTATGAGATTCTACCTCATTGTGTTTGGCCATTAATGTCATGCAGGAGTGGGCTTCATGTTCATCCTCCTCATCCACAGCTTCGATATCCATATCCCACGTCAGCACTCTGGGTTTTCCTTTTGCAACTTGAGCTGTGTGTTGTTGTGGACAATCTTTTATGTGATGTCCCTTTTTCCTGCATTTAAAACATTCATTTCTATTAATAGCTTTCTGATCAGAGTAATTTCTACCAAAATTAGAATTATTAGAACGATGAACCTTTTTCCCATCTCAGCTCTTCCTTAATCAGTCTGAATGTATCTCCTGAAATTTCTGACCATTAGAGCTTGCTCTTCATCAAGATCGTCGTCGTTAGCTTGAAGAGCTAATGGTGTGGAAGCTTTGGTCTTCTCTTCAGGTTTCTATCTGGCTTCTATACTCTGCAATTCAAGCTCGTGTGACATTAGATTGCCTATCAAGTCCTCCACTTTCATTGTTGATAAGTCCTTAGCTTCTTGAATAGCGGTGACTTTAGGCCTAAACGAGCTTGGTAGCGCCCTTAAGATCTTGCATACCTGTTCATGGCTAGAGTATGGCTTACCGAGGGAGTTAGATTTATATACGATGTTCGTGAATCTCGCAAACATCTCCTTGATGGACTCAGATGCAGCATGCGAAAACTCTCATATTCTGTACTTAGCAGTGCAAGTCTGGATTCCTTCACTTGCGATGTTCCCTCGTGCGTCACCTCCAGCGTATGCCATATTTCCTGCGCAGTTAAACAATGTGAGATATGGTTAAACTCAGATTTATCAAGAGAGCATATAAGCGCATCCATATCTTTACCATTTAGAGTATAAAGTTTCTTATCAGCTAAATCCCACTTGTCTTTAGGTTTAATCATAACAGTGTCTTCAATTTTAATAGTGGGTAGACTATAACCATTTTCAACAATATCACACACATCATAATCAATAGACACTAAATAGATTTTCATCCTAGCCTTCCAATATGCATAGTCTACACCGTTAAACTTAGGGGGACGTGATATAGACTGACCTTCAGCAAAATCACAATCAGATATATTCATGTACATCTAAAAATCTAGACTAGATCATCTAAACTGTCTCTGATACCACTTGTTGGATCTGGATCCTAGCCTAGAGGGGGGGCGAATAGGCTAATAAAAAAATTCTCGTGCAACCCACAAGAAATCACACGTAGTTATAAGCACAGGCAGGGTAATAAAAAGACAATCACATATTACGCTCAGATATACCCTGGTTCGGTCGTCCCCACGACCTACTCCAGCCCCGAAAGCAAATACTAGATAGATATGTAATCCTGTACAGCTACAATGAGTCAAGACCCTAAATCAACTCTCACCTAGCTCGTACGCACACCACGTGCTCTACACTATCAATCTAGTCAGATGCTCTCACCCTTGACGAGCCCCAACTCGTCAATTCCCCAAAAAGTCACAAACAATGGTAAAGTTTCCCCTACAAAGATCGCTACTACTACACACACAAAAATATAATAATAGAGTCCAGAAATGCTCAGTGTGTAGACGTAGTCGTTTCTGTCGTTCGGCGTGGGTCAGATCTCAATCTGACGTGATGTTGTCGTCTCCGCAAGTCTGGATCAGAAGGCGTAGTCCTCCAAATATCGATGCACAGATCTACTCCAAGTTGATCTTTTGGTTCCCTCTTATCTGCAATATCCTGAGGGCTTTGACCAGTCAATTTTCACAGCACATGGCCTCTCCTTTGCGTCTGTACCAGCAACATAAACCTTAAAGCAAGTCAAAACGAATGTGTCAGGGAAAAACAAAAACACAGTTAATCTCATCTCCCTGTTTCTTCATTGCACTATGCCTCTCCTTTGCTTTTGCTTTGTCCTTTAGCTTTTATTCCCTGAAGTATAGAATACTTTGCTGAATTCCTTTGCTTGGAGATGTCTTAGAAATCAATAGGTGCAGCTGGTTCGGAAACAAGCTGTTGGCTTGTGATTCCTTCAATCGGCAGCAGGAGGGTGCGGTCTGCAAGGGATGTTGCGTGTCGGTCGGCAAAGCTCCAAAGCAATGTTGACGGCAAATGTTGGCACGCTGAGCAGACCGGTCGACAAGGTCTCCTAGGCATCGGTAGAGGCTATGGCACGGGCTTTAGACTTCGTTCGGTAAGCCTAGTGCGGACTTGTTTGATGGTCGACGATGGCTCGATGGTTAGGAGCTGATGCGGTCGACGCTTGGTGTTGGCCATGTTTCCTTCGATCGGCAGTACTTGCAGCACATGAAGGAGCACGGTAGGCAATGAGGTGTTGGCTTGGAGATGCTCGGCTCAACTTGATGGCACTTGAAGAGGCAGGTCCGCAGCCTAGTTGATGCAGAGCTTGGAAGGCTCAGATGCTGCTTGCGGCCTGTAGATCGTGTCGACAAATTTGATGGCGCAAGACCCTCTTCGGTCACCAACGAGATGGGCACAAAGGTTTCAGCGATCGACGAGCGGCTTGATCGTGGCTTGCTTCGATCTCTCTTGTTGATGCAGCAATCTTGATGGAGATGCGGGGGAGAAGATGAAGTCCTTGGGGTTGCATGCCTTTTCTCTTAGGAGATTCAATATAGACGACCCCTTCGAAGATTTAGCAATGGAAGATCCTCTAACTTGCCAGAGGTTGAAGAAGATGGCATTGAAAGCTGCGTTCCCCCCTTTTGTTTTCTTGGAAAGGACAATTACGGCCGACTGTTTTTTGGCTTTCTGCTCTTGTGTTTTTTGGGGGGAGAGGGTTCTTTTTTTATATGTTTTTAAGGCCGGTCTTTGTAGATGTAAATAGGTTTTGATAAACAAAAACCTAGGTTTATTTACGATCTCGAACTTGGACCCCTGTTGAGAATTCGGCTATATTGGTTTGTTGCGGCCAAGAGCAATTCCTAAAGTAGATAGGAATTACGAGATATTTGGGTAGTGGGATTGATACTAATTGAGATTTGGGTAGTAGCATATCTTCCATAATGATTTGACTCAATCCCAATAGAGAGTGCCACTTTGACCAAGTCATAAATTGCTATGTGAATAGCAATTCCTTCATTTCCAATGTGCTATGTGAATAGCACTTCCTCCAACTATTGAGTTAGTCATCACTTTGAGAATTTACTCCTTTGCCATTCCTGCGAGTACTTAACACACGCATCAAATCGTTCACAAATATTTGTCATCATCAAACAATAAGTCCTAGATCATTGTTTCAACAAGGTCTTTGTGTACCATGCGACTTCGTCGTCATGGACATAAAAGAGGAAGGTGATACATCACTGATACTTGGATGCCCCTTATTATGCACCGCCGGAGTCATAGTAGATGTGAGAGAAGGAACGTTGTCTCTCAATGTTGGCAACATAGCGGTTGAATTCCATCTTCCTAAGACAATGAAGCAAAGACTTTGGCCGGAAGAAGCTGACTATGTAGACCTTCTTGATGAGTTAATAGATGAAGCCATGCCTTATGCCGTTAGAGCCTTGCACACAGAGAGCCTCGATGGAGCCCTAAGTACCGAGGATGACGTCCCGATTGACGAACCACCGGATCCTCCCAAGGAGGTAGTAATCATGCTCACCGATGAAGAGAAGAACGACGCTGATGTCGCGAGGATTAGAGAGCTTTGAAGGATCTCTACGGTGAAGCAAATAGAGAAGGCGCAACCGGTGAATACACCTCAATCGCCTGGGAAGAGAAAAGATTTGAAGAACGCAAGCTTGGTGGAGTCATCCCTCAATACCTTTAGGGAGGAGACGCACATTAGGGAGGTCAAATAAGAGCTAGCGCTGCACCTGAACCCTCAAGGCCTCCCCACAAAGTTCGACATGTGCATCTCCTATGCGCCAAATATCATACGCTAAACGCCATATCTTAAGGAGGTCGAGCTCAAGACCTTAAACGAGCGCTTGTCGGAAGGCAACCCGACGGTTATATCTTAGTTGAATTTTACTTTCATTTTTTGTTTTAGATCTTTATTAGTCTATAGAGTCAAGAGTCTAGGAAGAATCTGATAACGGACTACGGTTTTCATTTCAGGAAGAAGATGATAGGAGTCCATATGAATGGAGGACGGCCATGATAATAGAGAGCACTCCAAAGGCAAGTTCAAATGCCAGAGGGACGAAGGAACTGACGGGAGAGAAAGAAACAGAAAGAGTCGCAAAACAGAGAGTCAGGAGCTGAAAAGAGCAGCCCACTCAGCCGAGTACCTTGTTCACTCGGTCGAGTGAAGACCCTACTCGGCCTAGTAGGGTACTGTATATGGAAGTCTCAAAAAACCCCACTCTGGAAATTATATGACACTCGACCGAGTGAATTTGTCACTCGACCGAGTGAATTTGACAGCATTAGCTCCTAAAATGCTCTGAGAGGCCTGTCTACTCGGCCGAGAAACTTTGTCTACTCGATCGAGTGATGGTTTCTACTCGGCCGAGTCGGAGACTGACACAAATTTTATGAAAATATCCTACGATGTTTCTAATTGCGACTCAGCCGAGTGAAAATCGTCACTTGGCCTAGTGACTTGAACCGACTTAACAGTATTTAATTCGAATCGCGGCTGCTTGGGATCATAACCCCAAAATCCCTAATTCCCCCCTCTCCCGACTCGCCTAAACCCCATCTTCACTCGCCTGAGCCGTTGCCGCCTCGCCAGAGCGACGCAACCTCGCCGTCGTCGGAGCTCCCTCTGTCGCTGCACCCCTCGCCACCGACCAACGATCGGCAGTCCTCCATGCCCAGAATCACCCCTATTCTCCTATTTCCCATTTCGTAAGCCCAAATTCCCCTCGAATCCAAATTGGACCCTATTTACGCCTATTTCACTTGATCAACCCCTCAATTATGTGATATTCATTGCTAATCCATTGTTTTTATGATTCAGGGTAGCTTGGGGGAGATCGAGTGCTGATTTAGAGCTACAGGAGAGGTGTCTCTTGTTCAGGATGCTTATGAGGAGTCGCATCGTGCTTGGTACACCCGTTCCTCATTTTTTAGCACGTTGTGATTGTCTGTGCATATCATGGTACCACGATGCCCCCACGTACTAGGTCTCGTACGCGGTAGCCTGCTTCTAAGCGGAAGAGAACCGATGACCCCGGTTCTTCTTCCGCTAAAGTGGACTCCCCACCCCCTAGCGATCCACCTCCCACGCTCCCGGCTCCCACTTCACTCATTCCACCCCCACCCGCACAACCCGCCACGGTGATCGACACGATGGGGATCACTTTTGGAGATGATGCACACCACGTCAAATTTGAGAGGCTCTCTAATTGTTTGATCGTCCCCTCTAGGTTTGCGCACATAGATGACCTTGAGTGTCTAGGGGTACTTCAGGGGATACTCTAGTTGTATGACAATGTAGGGTGGCGTGATTTTCTTTCGGTGTCGGCAGACACCTACGTCCGTCTAACCCTCGAGGTCTTGAGATCTATTTGTAGGACTCCCAGGGGTGCACTTTTCTCTTGATGGATCGGGAGTGCGAGATCACTCTCGATATGCTCCGTGCCTTCTTCCATTGGCCCCCTGTCCCCAACCCCGACCACGCTTATGGTCCCACGCACCACACCCCTACTTCCTTTGACTCTCACGCATTCTAGACCTTAATCATGGGATCCCCACATCCCTTTGACCCTAGCCGGGCCAAGGCCTCCACTATCGTCCACCCTTACCTACGTATTGCTCAGCGCCTTATGGCGACCACCATTCTTGCAAGGTATGAGCCTAGGATGATGTCTACGCCAGAGATCTATATACTCTACGTGATGACGAGAGAGAGAGAGAGCCTTCGAGGGCGACGGGGACGTCTTAGTCCCCGATGTTCAGATTGATATAGCTAGCAGGTATCTTGACCGCATTGTTTCCTCTGTCATCGCCAGGATGGTGATTTGTTGTGGCGGTCTGATCACCTTGCTTGCCCCTATGTGCGAGATTGAGCTTCCTGCTGGCTTGCTCCGACCTACGGGCCACACTTCACTTTCTATAGATGTTATGGCTTGTACGAGGATGTTGCGTCCTCATGGTCAACACCACTGGGTTTGGCTACAGGGTCCATATTCAGCAGATTATATGGTGCTTTTGAGCCCTGCTTGGACCCACATTAGACCAGTAGGTGGGGAGTGGAGACCAAAGATGGAGCTCCTCATCCCAGATGCCTATGTACTCGAGCCCGAGGACGCCCAACAGGAGCCCCTTCTCGGCCCTCTTGCCCCAGAGATCCCTATCCCACAGCCTGCACCTGATCTGATTCCAGCCCCGACAATTCTGTCCCCACCTCTGCCAGTGTCGGGAGCTCTGTTGCTGTGTCTGTCACCACCACCACCACGTCTGAGCCGTTGAGAGTTGATCCCATTTCTTACGTGAGCCTTGAAAGAACCACCCCCGCAGCATTTGACAGCGACGAGCCTTCCTTCGTTTCAACGGCCGAGGCCCTATCCTCACCCGATTTCTCGGCCCCTGGGGAGTCATTTCTGTTGCTTTCATGACCTCCCCAGTCGTCGACGCTTCTGTCTCCGCTGCCGCCATTTTCACCGAGAGTGTCGTGATGTTTGTCCCCACGTCTGTATCAACGACCTCTCTGCCTGTCTCGTCCTCCGTCATCACCTCATCCTCTTCTGCATTGCTTACACTCCTGGGAGCATTCCTGCGTCTCAGCCTCCCACAAAGGCTGAGCGTCTTTTAGCGAGCACCGCCCCCCACCTACAACCACTAGTGGCCTCACCTGTGTGACCCACTGCTCCCGCTCCTGTGCGACCCACTGCTCCCGCTCCTGATGCCCTTGTCCAGCATCTCCGTGCTGTCGAGGGGGCCGTGAGTGGACTCAGAGCAGATTTTCAGGCTCTCGTCGCCACCATTAGCTCTGTGCAGGCACACGTCGCCATTCTACCTGGTATTCAGCACACGCTGAACCAGATCCTTGTGTGCCTGCCTCAGCTTCCACCACCAGTACCTCGACCCATCCCTCATGAGCCTGCACCACCGCCACTACTGCCCCCACCACAGGAGGTGATGGAGGTCCACCACTAGTCTAGGCACGTACACCTGATGCCTGCCATGATATTACTGATGCATCTCTCACCCATCATTTTGCCACCATTTTGTTTACTGACACGTTTTGATCACTTTTTGTTTGGCACTATTCTATATATCAGTCTGGGGGAGAGTATGCACTTTTGGCCCATATTTTTGTAGCCATTTTGCATTGTCCATCCATCATTTGCATGCCTGCTACATCCATCATTTTCATATATCATGTCATATTTTACTTTCTTTATTTTTCCTTTTACCATGCATGCATCCATACCCACCCTCCCCTATCTTATGCGTCCTCGTGCCACACTTAGCACATTAAGGACAATGTGAGGTTTAGCTTGGGGGAGTGTGTTTACACAAGCATTTTTTATTTTCTTCATTATTGCCTTTATTTTTCACCTTTCTTTATTTTTCACTCATTTTCCCTCACTTTTTTTTTATTTTCTTGACATGCATCATGTTTTCTTACTTTTGGAGTGATTTGAATATGTATAGTTATTTTTTTATTTATTTTCTTCTTTATTTCTCCTACTTCCCTTGCTAGAGATGAATTCCTTATGATGACTATATCTTGGTGTTTGCTTTACTCATATGCACGTACTATCTTGCCATGCTATCGTTTCCATTTCTGATATCATATGTGATACATTGATATGCATTTGAGAAAAAGAACTTCCATCACTCATTATATGAATTTGAATAAAATTTTAGCGTTAACTGAGTCTGGGAACTACTATTGTATACCCTTCGTAGAAAACACACCGAGCTTCACGCATTGATTGCATATACTTGGAGTATTGCTTTGCCTTTCTATTATCACTTATTTTTGCATGAAATGTGCTTAGAACTTCCAGGTAGAATGAATGATTACCATTTGATATAATTGGATTAGTTTACTTTTCTGTTATCAAACTGAGTAGATTTAATTTACCCTGCTGAAATTGTTGTGCACTTACAAAGAGTGAACCAAGCGTTATGTATATTTCTTTCTCCACATATCTTGAACATCATTTTTATACTTATAGTCGTTGGAGAATCTCCCCATAGTGAATCCTATAGTTGCATCTTTCCCATGCTAAAAAGAATAAGCTCCATGAATCCCAAAAGAAAAAAAATATTCATATCCTTTCATCTTAGTTGGGATTTTCCTTGTGTGTATGTGTGTGTGCGTGTGTGTGTGTGTGTGTGTAAGGAAAAAAATGGAAGTTCCATTGTACATACACAATCCCATCTTTCCTCTTTTCTTTCTTCTTATTTTTCTTTGGAGCCACAAAAATTTGGGTAAAAGACGTATTTATATATTCGATGCCACCATGCTTATAGATAAGCTTGGGGGAGGGGATCCAATGACGTGTGAGAGAGTGACTACCTATATATGCATGACAACCTAAGCTAGGTAATTTTTGATACTTAGGGAGACTACTTAGAGTATAACGACGTCTATGAATTGAATTTTGGCATGAAATTCATGAAAACCATCTTTTTCTATTCTTATTGATTTGAAATGTGTGATATCTCTTATACTCCAAGTAAAAAGTGGTCAATTGAAAACTTTGTGATCTATGATTGTGTATATTTTTTTACATGCCATTGACGATGTTTATTCTAAAATAAATTCATATATCGTATGACTTTCGATGTTATTAGTTTTTCTATCAAAAGCACCCTTATGAAATGGTATCGAAGTGAAAAGCTTTAGCATGTTTATATTCATTGGTCGTGCTATTTGAGTGTGCAAGTTCGCCTTCTTTTTCACCTTCTTTTTCGTTCATCCCTTTTCTTTATTTTTATTCGCCAAGTTCGCCTTTCTACTCATCTTTCTCGAGGACGAGTAAGAGTTAAGCTTGGGGGATTTTGATAGGTTCATATTTTACACTTTATTTCTGCATATTTGCATGCCATTTCGATTGCTCATATCGTGATTTTCACGATTATTTGACGATGTTTCGATACTTTTCACTATTTCTTGCTTTTCGTCTGATTTCAAGAGATATGTAGCAATCAGGTGCAATTTGGAGCCTAGAAGACTTGCACGCATGCTGAAGCATCGCTTGTGATCTTATTGGAGGGTTAACGGTGCTAGAGGATGAGTGGAAGAAGAAGGGCGTCGAAGAAATCGATGAGGAAGCAAGGAGGAGAATAAATGAGCTCTAAAACAGGCCACTCGGCTGAGCAGGGCAGCTTACTCGGCTGAGTGAAGCAGCCTACTCGACCGAGCAAGACTGACACGATGAAATCTACCAGCCTGAGTACCACAATATGCTCGACCGAGTGGTGAACTACACTCGGCCAAGTAAGAGTTCCACTTGCCCGAGTGGCTAACAAAATTTCGAAGAGAGCCAAGCCAACGTCTCTATTTTTCTGGCCAATCAGCAGACTGTCATACTCGGTCGAGTGGAATTCTCACTCGGCCAAGTAATATTTCCACTCGGCCGAGTGGCGCAGACGCCCAGTCGTGAAAAATAGGGTTTCTAGCGACGCAGGGGCAGTTTGGTTTGTACTTTTCGGTTCTTTTAGACATGTATTTAATCCCAGTTTTGTCTCCAACCCCGGGGAGACCGGATAGACTTCTTAGAACTATTTTTCCTTAGTTTCTAATCGTAGTTAAGCTTTTGTATTGGCGAGAGATTGAAGATTGGATCTTAATTTTCTATTGAAAGCTTCTTTGGTGACGTTGGTTTGTCTTGATCTCTTGCAAGTTTTGATTTTTTTGCTATATCTCTTATTGAATCTTTGTTGCATGATGAATTCCATTGTTGATCTTGTTTTCTTATCGATTTCTAATATAGTTTGTGAGTAGTTCCTTTGCTCTAGGGCAAAGGGATGAACCCTATGGATCTAATGTTTGAATTGTGAGATCAATTGAATTGCTATGCTATTAAGCTTGACTGAAAGGTATATCTTGATTGATTTACTACGGATAGATAGGGATTTCTCTTGGATCTCGTGAGCTCGACAGAGGATGATACAAGGAAAGCCCTAGATATTCAATTTAGGCTTACAATCGAAATTCCCTACATTTGATGCGACAGCAACCAAAGCTAGCATTTTTATTGTTTTCCTATACTCATATTTGTTGCACGACAGTGAACGGATGCGAACTATCACGATCTAGATCCGAACTCAAGTTGCGATAGCGAGCTTGAGCTGGGATTGGACGAAATTGCTGATCTTAATGCTAGTGGTCTAGATTAGGCTTGCGCGACAGCGAGGCTCTAGTCTAGATTGCTATAGATTTACAATAGCACGACAGCATGAGTTGGTTCTCCAATTAGTTGTGGCAAGTTCACCTTAACTTAAGTTTGATTGCATGGTATTTCATAACTCACGTCGATGACTTGAAAATCCATAATGGGGATTCCCTAGCCCTAGACATCTTTATTATATTGAATCTGCATTGATCCTCGAACGATTGTTACACCATCCATTCTCAAACGACTTTTCCACCCAATAGCTTAGTAATCAAAATAGAGTATTGTCATTAGTCCTCCCTGTGATTCGATACCCGCTTGTCACTTAACTGTGCACTTGCAGTAAAGCTACATTGTTTTCCAGGTGTATACTAGGAGCGATTACCAAACCTTTTGATGAGTTCCTTTGTATACTTACTCTGATATATATATATATATATATATATATATATATATATATATATATATATATATATATTCTAAAAGAGGGATGTTATCAAGAGAAATTGGATAAGAGATATTGGACAAGAGAAATTGGATAAGAGATATCTATATTATTAGAGAGGGATGTTATCAAGAGAAATTGGATAAGAGATATCTATATTATAAACGAGGGATGTTATCAAGAGAAATTGGATAAGAGATATTGGAAAAGAGAAATTGGATAAGAGATATCCATATTATAAAAGAGGGATGTTATCAAGAGAAATTGGATAAGAGATATTCGGAAAGAGAAATTGGATAAGAGATATCTATATTATAAAAGAGGGATGTTATCAAGAGAAATTGGATAAGAGATATTGGAAAAGAGAAATTGGATAAGAGATATCTATATTATAAAACAGGGATGTTATCATGGGTTTTTGGATAAGAGTTTTTGATAAAAGATGAGAAATTGGGTATATATGAGGGATGTTGTTAAGAGAAATTGGATAAGATAAGAGAAATTGGATAAGATAAGAGAAATTGGATAAGATAAGAGAAATTGGATAAGTTAAGAGAAATTGAGTTTGAATTTTTTTGGGGGGGGAAACAAAATTTTTGGGGGGAAACAAAATTTTTGGGGAAGAAATATGGGCACTCTCTCTCTCTCCCTACCGTAAAAAATCTCAGCCAAACCCTCTCCCGTGCCATGACCTAGACCCCCACCCCCGGTCCCCCTACGCAGCGGCTCAGCCCACGGCCACCCCTCTCCCCTGAGCTTCCCACCGCCGCCCTCAACCTCTTTGTCGTCTGCCAGTCCTCTCCCTCTGCCACATGCTCATCGCCCTCCCCTTCGCCACATCCACCGCCGCTTCCTCCTCCCCTCATCCCTGTCCTCCTCATCATACCCCTCTCTTCTTCGGCAAACTCCGATCAAGCACAAGACCGATGCGGAGGCCAGCATGCTAGAGGATCTGAGGGTGCTCAATTGGAGGACCAATTAGGTCAGGACCAATTCCATGATCTCGATGCTCTCGCTGGTTCAATTGTAGTCAAGGTATCCCAAAATTTTTAAAAAATTTTATACATGTTTCTTCTTCAAGATTTTAGTAAAAATTTGGGAAATTGCACAAGATTAATGTCGCTAATATCATGGAATTTGGGGGAAATTTTTTTCACATGCACAGTCTTTTTCACATGCTACCAATATTTTTCAGCTGTACCTCCTTCACTACAAAGCTCATAACATGACTGGAGTGTGCCAGAAGAAGAAGGGGAGGTTGTTGTGATCGAAGAGTGAAGGTTCTAACAAATTAGATATTATGCTTTGTTTCACTGATTCTTTTAGCTATTTGAGTTTGTTTACTTGCATTATTCATATCTCTCTTTTGATTATCAACTCAAAACAGTAGCATGGGGGTTTGGGCAGTCAAGGATTGCGGTGCTCCCCAAGAAACCTCTTTCGAAGCCTTTGCTTCTCATCTCCAAACTCTTTCAGAAAGGAGAACCCTTGACTACGCTTCTATACCTCTCTGCTTCTAGACTCTCAAGTCATATTGGTGTGACTACGCCAAAAACGTCGTTTGCAATAGATTCTAGAAGGCTAGCTAGCTATGTGTTCGTGCGCTCCATGTGTTTGTGATTTTTCATCAATGGGTTTTCTTATTTTTTACAATTGAAATCTTCTCTCCAACTTCACATTGATGGGTAAGACCTTAATTTCCTCAGCAGTTGACGATTAATTTATATTGTTGCAATTGAAAGGGTAGGACCTTACCATGTTTGAATTTCCATTTCGAGAAAATGGACTCAACTTGAGTTTTTTTCTCGATAGTTTTGCAATTCAAAGATTGTGTAAGGATCGTGTTCATGGTATTAGGCAATCTGTGCTGCTCTCGCTTGTGCTATCTCATACCATTTAAAACAACTTTCATAAATGATCCTTCCTTATTATTATCTATCTTACTGTTTTTGCATTGTTAGGTATATTTAGGCAATTGTGGATAAACTCTTATATACTACTGATAAGAATTGTTTCTTTCTCTTTCCCTTGACCAATTTAGTGAATGCGTAAGAATCATGTTATTTTTAAATTAGGATCATGGTCAGTGCTCTGTTACAACTATAATGGTTTCGGTGAGAAAAAAAATTTGATGGGCAAGAAATTGGTTGGTTCTTTCATGTCTTACTTCGTATCATATTTATAAAGGTTGATATTTTCAATAATGTGTGCCTAGCTCATGCCATATTCATGGAAGTATGTGTGCAGAAGCTTTTCGTGCTTCCATTGAGAAAGTAAATGTCCGATTCTTTAAAGGTGTTAGCTCGCCAAAAGCGTTTCAAGACCACTTAAATCATCTTAAAACAACAGCCATGTTGATTATGTTACAATGTTAACTTTATTATTTATTTGCAATTCAAGAACTAACTCCGATTTTGCATTGTAGGCATCATTAAATGGAGTACCGAAACGTGCTTTGCTTACCACGCAATCAGATCATGGAAGGTACACTTGACTACAATGCTTGCAAGCTAAGACCTTTACCATTTATTGATGACTCAAATAATTTCTATATCAAAAAAGAATAGCTTAACATGAATTTTGACAGCAAATTTCTGAAATTTGTATTAACTATACATGCTCCCTTACCTGCATGCATAAGAAACCACAACATATATTATTGTTCACTATATGAAAGAAATTCAGGTTTTTATTACGTATTCATAGAGAGAATGTTACAAGATTAAAGACGTTCTGGGAGAGCAAAAGTGGATGCAAATCCATATAGAGACTCTGTAGAGTATGATTCCAACACAAAAGTCATTGGATTTTTTTCCAAATTTTATTATTGTACTAAAGAATGATGACTATATTGCTTTTCCTTGATCAGCTTGTGGTCTGCATCTTGAGCCCACACCCACGTCCATTATAATGTTAATGTTAGATCATGCCTCCTAATTTTGCCACCTTCAATTTAGCAAAGGGTGCATAATTGCATGAAGAATCCCCCCCAAAAAAGAAGGATAATATACTTCATGGACTTGAAGATGGCATAATATACTTCATGCAATTTTTGTTCATTACGTTTGTTTTGGTTTTTGGTGCAGCTCTGGTGGTGACATCGGGGTGATCCTGGGGCGCTCTCCCGTTCATGTGTTCTGGAGTATCATTTCCCTTCTCAAGTTAGAGTTTCTTATTTTTTTTTCTTTTTTTATTTCTTCTTCTTTTTCCTAAAAAATTGGTGATGATGTGAAAAATAACTTCTTTAAATATCAGTTCTACTTTATAGAATTCACAGAAAGTTGATATTAACCGAGCCTTAATCATTTGTGATTAGTGCCATTACGTTGAAATTTTGCATTTGATTTTAAGTCCCCGTTTTTACAAGGTGTAAGTGGATTCAAGTCTGTGCGTTTACAGGGTGAACCTCCTTGGATCCTCTATATTCAAATGATATTTTTGGCCACTATTGATGCATCTCTAAGGTCATTAATTTTTATTCATGGTTTTGTTTTGGTTTTTGATGCAGCTTTGGTGGTGGGTCACGTCACGGCTCTGCTTCTGATTGTGGGGAATATCAGGGTGATCCTGGGCATCTTCCCCTTTCATGTCTTCTGGACTGCCTACTCTCTTCTCAAGTTTGAGCTTCTCCTTTTTTAAAGATTTTTTCCAATTTATCTGAACTTGAAATTTCACATTGTTAGGAAATTCATGTTTAATTATTCATTCTCAAGGTGCAGCATTATGGCGCATCAATTTGGACTACGAATTTGGTGAATCGGCTAAATTAGTGAATTGGCTAAATGAGTTAAGTCTATTGCTCTTGAAATTTCCAAAAGACAACATTAAGCAATCAAGAACTAGCCTTTCTTCATTTAAGGGTCGTTTTGTCCCCTTCTTCTCTTGATCAATGCCATTAGCAATATCCTTCTACAGAGGAAAGCATATCATTAATTTGACAACGTCATCAAAGGAAACCATTTGTGGTATTGTAGATAGTCTGGCCACAACATTCTTACCATGCCCTCCTTCCACTTAATTGATGTTCATGTTATGTTAGTTGTTCCTTCATCAAGGAAAGTGTATGTCTTTGTAAGCTCTGTGTCTTCAAAATAAGGGTTAGGACTTAGGAGAGAAGTTCTGGCTATTATAAGATTGAGGTCAGATTAAGTACTAGAGCATGAAAATTATGTAATTAATAAATTTTAATGAGTAAAACATCAACAGAACTCACAAATGTAATGGTATATCCTGACTTCACATCTTTTGAATCCTCCACATCTAAAGACAGCAAGTATTTGAATATCTATAAACAAAAGATGACTTACTCTGCATCAAGATGGAAATTATGGGTCCAAAATAAGAAAAGAAAAAAAGAAAACCTTAGGCAATCGCTGAGTCCGGTCTAGCTGTCAAAACAGCCCAGCTTAGATCGTTGAATTATTTAGGTTAATCATTTTCTGGCAACAGTAACTTTATTAATTGTATGCATTTCGACAAACCTCTTGGTCATCCTTAATCAAGAGATCTCCTAACGCAGGATGACTCAAAAACTGCAAAAATAAATATATGAGTTGCATGATTTTAATGAGGCAGAACTGATTAAAATCATCTGTACTCACTTTTTTCTTTGATTTTTGGTTAATTTTTGATCTGGATTTGTTCTATTTTGAGTTTCTGACGTGGGTGTTGTTTGAATTTAGTAGAAATTGGTTGCAGAGATGGCAAGGACTTCTGTTATGTCTTTCAAGCAAGAGAATAGTTTTGTTGTGTGCACTTCTGTTTCTTTGTTTGGATTCTGATGAAAAAGATTGTGTCTTTGTTGTTAATCTTGATTTTGGCTTAAAGGTAGTATCTTTAATAAGAAACTTGCTGGCTATTAAGGTCGGCATATATACTCAAGATTATGGATTCATATTGAGTAGTATTTTATAATCATTCATTATCCCTTTATATCTCTAAAAAATTGATAATCAAAAGTGTCAAGAGCATGTCTTTAATATCACAAGCTTAGATCTTCCAGCATTATCAATAGCATTGAAGGGTTCTTGCACGTGTCACACAAATGATTTAATTTCATTGTTGCGAAAAATGATTATTGTCGTGTTTCATGTACATGGAAACATTAAAGAACTATTTGGTGTTGATTTGGGGCGCTATGCTATTGCAGTTACAAATGACTGCAGTAGAAGATTGAGCAATTATGTAAACATTGATATTGTAAATGCTATACAACGAACATGGGCCAAAGCATGGGTTTCTGACGATCCTTACAATGTGGATGCTTGCACTCTAGATTTCAATTTACTTTTATTCAATGCAAGAAAATTAGATAAAAAGTTGATGGAAGGTATTATATGGTGGCACAAAGTACTCAATCTGAAAGACGAGGTGTACATTTTTCCATACATAATTTTCCTTTAAACTAACATGAAAACATGTATGCATGATCCCATAAGTTGTGTTTTTTTTCAGGAAAAATAAGATTATTGCAGCAGTTGTGTTGGCACTTCACAACAAATATCTCAAACTTCCTTCTATTTAGAAGCTTCACAATTCCATATCAACCGAGCTTCACAATGAAACCAATATTCTTCCCTATGATGGGCCTGCACATGTTTGCTCAAAAGACAATAGAATAAGCTTGATTTTGGTTTGCAGAGAAGAGGAAGTCCAAAGCTGCAATAATTAAGGAGAAATATCCTGAGCAGGTGCAGGTATTAAATTTTTCTATAAGATTTTGTTACCGTTTAATTCACCGGTAATTGACTATGTTTAATATGCTTTTGTGTGTAATAAATTTTTTAGGAATTGGGTGCATGCATCTGGACATGTTAATTAATTTGGGATTAGTTCATAATTGCATTCCCACTAAAAAATTGAATGTGCATTAGAAAAAATTGAATTGCACTGGCATTCATTTGTGTATTTACTTTAGGAAGATTAGCATGTATGTAGATTGATTGACCGGATAGAAGCTTATAAAGCCATAAATTGATATATTCTGCTCTGAGATTACAATTTTTATTTGGGTATTAGTTTGTCAATTGATTTTTCCCATTTTCTGATCTCCTAGACAATATTCATATCCTCTAGACGAGATTCTGTTGAGTGCCATCAAGCAATTGAGCTATGAAAACTGCAATGACAATTGTTATAGATTTCAAACTGCAATGAGTACCATCAAGCAATGGGTTTCTCTTCCCGATCTGCAAATGGCAAATGACAAGAATCTGCAAATGGCAAGATTCTCGATCTGCAAATGGATTATGATTACTATGGCCTTTTGATTAATCTTTTTGAGGCCATCGTACTTCCCTCAAGGGTCGCTCTTTCTATTAAAGATGGATTTTGATTACTGGGTATCCATTAATTTTTAGTAACATCATCAAATTTTGATAGTAAAGCCATGCACGCCACCTGTTCGATGGATTTCAGCAATGGAACTTAAATTTTTGTAAGCTTCACTCTCCCTTAATTTTTACATAATTGTGTTGCTATTCTTGACATTATGAAAAATTCTTGAGATTTCTTGACATTTGCATACTTCATGCACTGCTAAACACTTGCATACTTCATGCACAGCTGAGCATACACTATAGTGTATCAGCTGATCGCACAAGTGGAAACCAATTTGTATTGTTTAATTCAGAAAAAACCACCTAAATTTGTGCATACATTAAACCATCCTAAACACAATCCTGGTCTGTTTATTTTGTATAAGAATTTGCAAACCAAGTGTCAAAAGAAAGTCAGCACATTATACTAGGTGTCTCATGAGTCTTGCATATTTCAAGTGACTCAAATGATAGTACTATGAGAAAGAAATTAGAGTAGTTCTTAATTTGCAATTATGAATGATAAGTAAGTTGCTATTCAATGCAAATTAGGATCATACGGTGATCTTATTATCTTTGTGTATCCCATTATGAAATGTCTTTGCATGTAGAGATGCATAAAGATACCGTTGTGACCATTAGTAATACGTAGAGAAGGTATTATGGTTATATGGTATGTGCCCAAACAATGAGCCTCATTCTATATCTTGATTCTTAGTTGCATCATTATTTCAGCCAATGGAACAATAAAAGGAGGGCTAGGAGGAGTTCTGCGGGCTCAGCATATCAGAAAGTCTGGCTGATTTCTCAAGGACTTGGGGACATATCATTTGCCAATCCATATTCAATAATTCTACTAGAAATATAGGTTAAATTTAAATCGATAACCATGATAAATTAATCGAAAATTTCAGAACCATTATTCATAGTGTAAAATTGTGTTAAATCAATAATTGCATACAAGATACTCTGAAATCACCTCCAGCCGAGGACCAGACCATGAAGAAAGCATCAATTGTCTCCATCTTTATAACCACATTCTTCTACCTCTGCTGTGGGTGCTTCAGCTACGTTGCCTTTGGGTATAACACACCTGGAACCTTCTTACTGGATTCAGTTTCTACGAGCCCTACTGGCTTGATCTGTCTTGATCGGTTTAGGATGGAACCACATGGTATAGTTCACCCTAGAAGAAAAAAATGGAAATATCTCCAAATATGAAACAACCTGGGAATTTAGGCAACTTTTTGAATAATATTTATTTTGATTATACTTTTGCGATAAAAGGAATCGCATTCTGTTGCAGTGGCATTGTATAAATTTAGTTGGGATTGTTCTGTGCAATTTGGGTTTGGTCAAAAATTGTAGTCTTTTTTCTTTATTTGTACTGTATTGACACTACAATTAATGATGGGTGGGTTTTGGGGTGACAGTTTGGAAATATTTTTGTGGGTTTCTTGACATTCGATAGGTTGTTGGGAGTAGGTTTGGGAGTGATTGTTCTATGCAATTTGGGTTTGGTCATAAATTATACTCTTTTTTATTTATTTGTAATGTATTGATACTACAATTAATGATGGGGTGGGGTTTTGGGGTGACAGATTGGAAATACTTTGGTGCGTTTCTTGCGTTTCAATGGGTTGCTTTGCTTACTACACAAATATCTATTAGACAAATGGATGATGTTTTTGAATTGGCTTCTTAATCATTTTTTGATGCCCCCTTTTAAATTTGGGTTATATGTTTGTAGATATGTTGCTGAATTAATGGCCGAGAGGCAATTATGCCGTTCATTCAAGTTCTTTCATTTTGCATCAAGCTTCTTAATCAACTTTTTCTTGGACCCTCAGAGGGAATTTAATCAACTTTATTAATCTTTTTTAATATACTTTTACGACAAGAGAAATCAGATTTTGTTATATGTGGCATTGTAAATATGCCGTGAGATTGAATCTAAGATTCTAACTATTGTCATTTGCTTTGTTTTATAGGTCTTGACCCCAACTATATACAACATGAAATTATGGAATCATATGGGATGCTGCTAATTACAATGAAAACATGTTTGTTTTCAAGGTGTTGCTTTAATGATATGTTTCTGCAGAATGCAAATAGTTATGCCCATCGTCTGCTTTATATCAACTTTATGCATTATGAAGTATTGGCAGAATTTTGCCAAAATAGGGCTGACAGAATTTACGTGACCTTTTATTAGCTTATTGGTTCATCTCGCTTGCTATTATTGATGTTGCCTCTAATGTTATCTCTAACCATTATTAGGTACAGAAGCAGAAGCAGAAGCTGGGGTTTGGCCTCAAGACAATGAATTGCCCAGTACACTGCCTAATGTCTTATATAGGTGAGCTGTATTATATATATTTTGGATCTACTACTTAGTCATTGTAAAAATACATCATGATATGTTTGTTTTTTTTGCATTTACTTATTTGGTTGAGGGAAGTTCCCCCATATCATATATAGAAAGATAAAACACAAATTCCCACACATCATTTGATTGGAAACTTATCTTCTTTATCCGAATATTTTGTTCTAATTATATAGATTAGCTTAATGGCTCCATGTTCTGGAGATTTCCAAATGAAATTTTATGAATTATTCAGATATTAAAGTTATGTTTTTTTGCACATGATCAATATTAAACTCATGTTGAGTTTTGCTTATAATTTGTTTGGTAGATATATTTTTTGGTGTATTATTTGTTTAGTTTTTTGACATTGGAAGCACAAGATGTATATAGATTTTATGATGCATATGAGTTTCAGAATTCAAACAACTAATAATGAAGCTTGAATGCAAAGCAATAGTAGTTTGTTCAATGTGAAGTTAACATAAGAGCAATTGTGTACTGTGTTTCAACTTTCTTTAATATTTTTTTAATAATGAAACCCCCTCATGTGATTACCTTTTTTATCTTTTTTATTGCTGACAGAAAGGTTCGAACACATGATCTGAAAGATCATAATGTACCATATCACTTGAGCTGACCCGTTCAGACCTTCTCCAATTAGAATAGTCACAACATTCTTGCTTGCAAGGTCTCCCAACCATGATTGTTATGCTACAAGCAAATGAAAATATGATAGTTTTGGTGGTTGCTATTTTTAACCAAAAAATCTACGTGAAAGCCATTGGTATCATCTTATATGTCTCAATTAAAATGGTTTGGTTGGATAAAAAGTCAAATAATTTTGTTTTCACTTTGCAATTGGCATGGTGTCTTTGTAGAGAATTAAATATGTCTTAGTATTATTATCTGTTCTCCTAACTTGACATCACAGTTAACATTCCCCATGCAATCAATTAACTTTTTTGAAGCAATAAGCAAGTTCTCATACTCTTTCACCTAATATTTGGCTCTTTGTCCAAAAGAGAAGTTCGCTATAAATTTTGTCGCGTCGGAAAGAGAAGATGGCTTCTGTCCATATGAAAATCCACTGTTGATGTGCACAATCTTTGGTCCTGCAATTAAATTGAAATATGATGTCATGTTTTAGTAAAAATT
The DNA here is from genome assembly GCA_030789695.1 of Scilla litardierei. Taxonomy (NCBI): domain Eukaryota; kingdom Viridiplantae; phylum Streptophyta; class Magnoliopsida; order Asparagales; family Asparagaceae; genus Scilla; species Scilla litardierei. The sequence goes on from CM061131.1 coordinate 96,529,956, forward strand.
GGTGTGAAATTTGAACCACATTCAAACAGACATAAGTAATAAATTAATCCTAAAGATTAATCCTAACGACATAAAAACACAGCTTCTACTTTCAAAACTAATTTCTCATTTATAGGGGAAAAATTAATTTTAAAGACATAAAAACCCCCGGGGGGGATTGCTAAAGAGGAGAATGGAGTCGACCCAAGACTACAAGAGATCTCAAAACCATGTCCTTCATCTATTTCTCTCTTCTGGGTTCTCTTTATTTTAGCTTTTGGTTATGATTTGATTTCTTTTTTGTTTTAATTTTGGGCAGGGATCATGTTTAATAACATCACAACTCTGTTGCTCCACCCAAAGGCATTCAAGGATGTTGTAGAAATCTTTGTAATGGTTTAGCATACCAATAAGAATATAATGACTAGAGATGGCTGCTGGGTCTCAAAATTGATGTGTTATGTGTCATACAATCCTTTTGCTCTTTTTATCTATTAAATTAAAAGCTACAACGTGTCTACATTTTGTAGTATATTCTCCTACCTCCCCATCTATGTATTTAAATAAATTTCTTCAGTTTACTTTGCCTTAAGTTCCTCAATATGGAAATCCAACCCCATACTTACAGAAGAAATCTCATACTTAATGATCTTCTCAAATTGATATGTGGAAATCTCTTTATTCTTTTGGTAGAGTTAAACTTTTTGGCATTTTTATCTTATTTGTTAAGAAGTACACTATCAATTGCTTCCAATAGCTCATGACATGCTCCCTGGAATAGAATAAACTGATGAATATACATCGATATATAGATGTTTTCTTGCTTACTTTCTTTTAATTAAGTTATTTACTTTGAGGTAGAGTGGGTTGTTTTGCGTTATCTGTATTCTCTCATTACAATTGTAATTTCATACCTGAAAAGCTAAGCCTTTGAACCCCTTTCATTGACTCCCTTATTGGTGGTATGTAGTGTGTTTCTTCCTGGATCGTTAAAGAACATCTTCCAAAGGAAAGCACAATACTGACAGTTTGGGATCCTCTTGGCAAGCCATGGAAGATTGCTTACATATTCTACAACACCCATGGTGCTCTCAGTGGTGGTTGGGGCAAGTTCTCTTATGCTAATAATCCAGATAGGGTTTTTTTAAAAACAAAATCGAGACATACTTGAATGACAATGAAAGATCTACATGCAGCATCAAACAATTTCTCAAGCTGGTTTGTGCTAACAAGACCAGTGAAGAGTGAGAGGAAGAAGGAATTCACAATCTAGGGGGTTCACTAGGAGGGCCAAACAGGGCGTTCAGTAGAGACTGGAGAGCTTTCACGTCGATGCTCATGTTCGGCCTGAAATCAGCTTCGTACTACAAACACAATGCATCAACTGCAGCCAATTGTTTGACACATAATTAGCCTTTGTTAGAAGACTATATGGATAAGCTGATATACAAATAGGAAAATCGGGCTCATGCATGTACACAACAATCAGCTTCAGTCAGAGTGATAATGTATGTTTAGTTAAAGAAAATAAGAAGATATGCATTTAATTTGGCTTCAGTTAAAACATTAAATTTTTCAAAAAAATGCTTACCAAAGTTGATACCCTCACATCTTCAACAGGATATCATGTTAACTAATCATCCAGACTTGATATTTTGTTAACTAATTGTTCCAGGATATTTTTGTTTGGATATTTTGTTAATCCTCTGCAACACATTTTTTTCAGATAACTCTCTGTTGTTAATCCTCAGAAAATGTAACTCTTTGATTGGGGCAAAATTTTTTTTGGCAAATTCAGTTTTACTTTTTATTTATTTATTTTCCAGCATGATTTGCAATGTTTGGCAATTGTTGATTTTCAATATCATCATGAATTTCGCATCAAGATTCGATCATTGTTGCTGTTTTTTGTTTCTCTTGAAATTCCTTTTGTTGGATTTTGTTGTATGGTTGTGAAATTGCGTTAGCAATATTCTGTCCTTTAAGTGTCTCTCTCCCGTCGCCTTCGGCCATCAAAATTGCACTGGAGGAGCTTCCAGAACCTTTTTGATGCTTCCAGAAGGACATCAAATGCCCTAATAGAGTCGATCCTCGCCTGATCTTTGTTTACTTTGTCTTTGATCTTTGTCTGAGCACTTTGAATGTACTGCAGAAGAGCTAAATTTTTTTTGCAGTTTTAAATTCTTTTAATTTTTTTGTCATATAATTTTTTTGAATCGTTTTCTAATGTCATCTGATTGCCCAAGATTTTTTTGGTCACAGCTATCTGCTGGCTCTTTTTTCCTCACATAGAATAGGAGGAAGCATCTCAGGGCTCCTTTGTTCGTTCACGAAGAAGAGGACACCTGTCACGATTATATTATAGTTGCATACAAAGCAATATATACCAAATAGACAAATACCCTAGGACCAAGTTCATATTAAAATATAACGTCTGCATTCCATACTGCATTGTCATTAGCTCTCATAACTGTCGCATTCATATGTTCAAGCAAGTTGAATTTCAAAAGCATAAGAAATTGTACCTTCCCTTGCTTAATTAAATAGAAGTTCTAGAACAAAAAAGCCGGTTATTTTGGAGGGGCAATCGAAACTTGCAGTAGAGGACTCTTTCATGCATTCAACAGTCACATACCCCAAGGCAAATACTGCTCCATAAAAAATTTCAAATCTGCATTGTTTGAACCCAAAAGAATAGGATTATATATGTTTATAGTGTTCAGAAATCAAATCATGTATTCACATGTGAAAGATACCTTAACATTTGTTTTCCACTAATAGAAGAAACAAGATCTTAGATAACACCCGAAGTATCTCACGTTGAAATTGTAGAACTTGGTACTCGAACAGTCGTGATGCAGATTCATGAGTATCAGAAAACTCTTTAGCCACGAGATAAACGCTCTGCAAATCGTAAGGCTATCAACTACAAAAAACAAGAAGAATCAAAAGTAAATCCAAGTGCAAGAAACTGAAGGCATTATTTAAATCCAAGTGAAAGATAATGCAGATGCCTTGGAATTTCAGTATAAAAGAAGAAGGATGAACTTTGGAAAAATAAAACCAATTCCAACTAAAGCCTTAAAGGCAGTCGCATGTAACTCAGCGGATCCTTCAAATGCCATAGCATGTTCACGCAATAAGCACAATTTTACCAGTGGGGAGTTAGCTTCAGTTGTTCCACTTAAATCTGGAATCTACATCAAAGCACTTCATTAGAAAATTAATCATTGCTACATATGTTTTTGATGAGAAAATAAGGTCATTTTCCTTGAGTTAAGAAGGATACAACACTTTTGGATGATGAATTTTTTTGGGGTAAAGAGATTTAGGCGTTTCAAAATTTTTTAAGGGAACTAAATTCTTCAGGGGAACTAAATTTTAAGGAAAACTAAAATTTTTGAGGCAACTAAATAACACTTATTGTGATTTGATCTTTGTTTGTATAAAACTAGGGAAACCAAGATTTTGAGTGGGGAATATTTTAAATGAACCGTGCCCTTAGGGCACGGGTTATGACTATCTATTATATAAAAGAGGGATGTTATCAAGAGAAATTGGATAAGAGAATTTGGACATGAGAATTTGGATAAGAGAATTTGGATATCTATTATATAATAGATGGATGTTATCAAGAGGAATTGGATAAGAGAATTTGGACATAAGCAATTGTATAAGAGAATTTGGATATCTATCTATTATATAAAAGAGGGATGTTATCAAGAGAAATTGGATAAGAGAATTTGGACATGAGAAATTGGATAAGAGAATTTGGATATCTATTATATAAAAGAGGGAAATTGGATAAGAGAAAATATAAGAGAGGAGATTTTGAGGGATAAAATAGGAGGTTGAAATTTTGCATATACAACCATGGGTTTTGCATTTTTGCCCCTGGACCCTCCCCACACACCCACCCACACTTTTTATTCTCTCCCACTTCAGACCATTTTTTTCCAGTCCTTTGAAGATTTTGAATCTTATCTTACTAGGACAAAGCTTTGTCCTACATAGCAAGTTTTTCCTAGGTGGCAATGACAATTTTGGGGAGATTTAAATTTTTGGGGAAAACATAAATTTGGGGGAAAATTAAATTTTTTTGGAAAACTTGAAATTTGGGGGAACTTGAAATATGTGGGGGGGAACACATCCATTAAATAAACCGTGCCCTATGGGCACGGATAATGACTATATATATATATATATATATATATATATATATATATATATATATATATATATATATATATATATATATATATATTAAAACACAACTGTTTTTGAATTCTAGGGCTTACTATGACAAGCTGACTAGGACAAACAGGTTGATAGAAAGACGGCTTGGATTTAATCTTGAGGAAAGAATGGTTGAGATGAGATTTTGTGGAAAGTTTTGGGGGGAAAACATTTCTAGGGAAATGAAAGTTTCTGGGGAAATGAAACTTAATGGAGAATGAAAGTTTCTTGGGAATTGCAGAGTGCACACAATTAATGCATTTGTGAAAAATCATTAACTTGCATTTAATGATGCAGATCGAATGTGGATGCAGATCGAGTGATCTCTCCCTCAACGCGAAGCCCACCGTCTCTACGACTCATGGGGCAAAGATGAGAATAATTTCCTGCACCGAAGGCGCCCCCGCTAAATTTTTTACGCTAATTTGTTGTTCCGCGCCAAAGGCGCCCGCATCGATTTTTTTACGCTAATTTGTTATTCCGTGTCGAAGGTGCCCGCGCCAAATTTGTTATTCCGCATCGAAGGCGCACGTGCCGCTAAATATTTTTATGCTAATTTGTTATTCCACGTAATTTTTGCTGTGGAAATAATTTTTTGGGGAACAAATAATTCACGGGAGAAAATCTTAAACTAACCGTGCCCGCGGGCACGGGTTATGACTAGTATATATATATATATATACCTTCCATCATTTGTTTGAATTGAAGTCTAAGGAAGTAGGTCAATTCACCCATGTGACTCATCTCAAATTCGATCTGCATTTGCTTAGAAAATTCTTCACAAAGAGAATCATTAGTAGAACCAAAAATTATGTCATCAACATATATTTGTCTAATGATAACATCAGATCTATAGGTTTTGTAAATAAAGTAGAATCTATCTTTCCAATAGAATAACCAAACTTTAATAAAAAGTTCTTCAATCTTTCATACCAAGTACGAGGTTCTTGTTTTAAACCATATAGAGCTTTCTTTAACTTAAAAACATGATTATCCAAACTTTCATATTGAAATCCTGGTGGTTGTTCTACATAGACTTCTTCCTTTATAATAGCATTTAAAAATGCGTTTTTAACATCCATTTGGTATAACTTAAAATATTTGTAATATGCATATACTAAAAGAATTATAATAGATCCTAATCTTGCTATAAGAGCATAGCTTTCATCATAATCTATGACTTCTTCCTGATTATAACCTTGTGCAACTAATCTAGCCTTATTTCTAATCACTTGTCTTGATTCATCCAATTTATTCTTAAATACCCACTTAGTACCAATAATAGGATGATCTGAAGGTCTAGGTACTAATTCATATACATCATTCCTTTTGAATTGATTAAGTTCTTCCTGCATTGCTATAATCCATGAACTATCTTTACCTGCTTCAATAACATTCTTTGGTTCGATGGATGATATAAATGCACATTAGTTATTTGTTCTACTTGAGATCTAGTTCTTACTCTATCAGAAATATCTCCAATAACTAAATCATGTGGATGATTTGGAACTTCAACAAATGCTTTAGGAAGACTTTTATTTTCACGGATAATCTCAGTAAAGAAATTAGAATAATCATTGTCATCTAACTTAGTGTTTTCTAAAGAACTATAGATGGGTATAGAATCTTCTTCATCGATATGTGTGATAGATGTATAATTCTCATTGAAACTTACAAGAAGAGATTCTTCAATACATAAGGTTCTTCTATTATAAATCATATATGCTTTACTACATGTAGAATATCATACAAAAATGCCTTCGTCTGATTTAGAATCAAACTTATTTAGTGAATCCTTAGTGTTAAGAGTAAAACATTTACAACCAAATACTTTAAAATGTGATACACGTGGTATGCGATCATAAAACAATTCAAAACAAGTCTTATTGAGTTGTGGTCTTACCAAAATTCTATTCAATACATAATATGCAATAGCACAGCTTCTACCTAAAAATATTTTGGTAAAGAAATATCACATAACATGGTTATAGCACATAATTGTAAAGTTCAATTTTTGCTTTCAACTACACCGTTTTGTGGTGCGGCTCGAGAAAAAGAGAAGTTATGTGTTATACCATGTTTAATACAAAATTTTGTAAATAATTCATTTTCAAACTCTCCTCCATGATAATTACGAATAGTAGCAATGGATGAAGACTTTAACTTTTGAATTCTTTTACAAAATATTGTAAATTCTTCAAATTCATCATTTATATGTTTCAAAAATAATACCCAAGTATATCTTGAATAATCATCAACAATTACAAATGAATATTTATTGCCATTTAAAGAAGCTATTCTAGAAGGACCAAATAAATCTAAATGTAAAAGTTCAAGTGGTCTTTTAGTAGATATAGCATCTTTCAATTTTAAAAAAGATTTATGCATCTTACCTTATTGACATACATCACAAAATTGTGTATGAGTGAAAGATATATTAGGCATTCCAGAAACTAACTTTTATTTTGAAATACGTGCCAAATGCTTAAAGTTAGTATGTCCAAAACGTTTATGCCATAATAAGGTGTTATTAGAAGATGCTAATAGACAATGATCAAGTGAAGATATTTTCATGCATTATATATATATATATATATATATCTATATTATAAAACAGGGATGTTATCATGGGTTATTGGATAAGAGTTGTTGGATAAGAGATTTTGGTTAAGAGAATATGGATAAGAGAATTTGGATAAGGGATAAGAGAATTTGGGTATTGGGTATGTTGGTTAATACTTTTTGTATGAGAGAATTTGAATATGAGAAATTGGGAGAAGAGAAATTGGTTAAGTGATGAGGGCCCACCTTAGATTTTTGAGGGATGGTTGAGATGTAATCTTGAGAAATCAAGGGTTGAAATGAAAGTTGAAAATTTTGGGGGGAAGCTTTTCATTTTGGGAGTGAAATACTTGGTTCAAAAATTGAAAAATTGAAATTTTGGATTGGAAACCAAAAATTTGGGGGGAACCAGCTGGAGGGATGTCCTTCCTTGCTCCCACTCTCCTCTCTTTCTCACTCACCCAAACCCCCTCCCTCTTCCCTGCGCCCCTCAGCCCCCCTGCGCAGCACCTCAGCCCGTGGCCTCCCCTCACCCAAATCATTTGAAAATGATGAAGGAACAGGAAGAGGCCGCGAAGATAAATCCTTTGAAGATGCCCTTACCCAGGATCAATTGAACGAGGTCAGTTTCATAAGAATCGATGATTATTTCAAAAAATTTCCAGATTTTTTGCTTCTTATTTTCGTTTTTGTTAATCTCAAAGCAGCGGCCATGGCGATTCCTCTGGGGAAGCTCACTGCCATCCACGGAGCAGGTTCATCTTCTCTGTTCCACACCCCCTATCGCCACCCTCCCAGGTTCATCTTCTCTTGATTCTGATTTATATACGATCCAATGAGTTATAAGAATGAATTTCTCCCTTCCAATTTTTATTCTATTACTTGGTGTGAGGGGCAAATAGCAATCAGAACTTACAATGCAGGAAACCCTTGAAGAACTGCCAAACTTGATTGCTTCATCATGTATTTGTGTAGCAAGCTCTCGCGTTGGTGCCAAGACCAACACAGTAGGACCAAACTGGGGTTTAATGATATGCTGGAACTGTAGATTAGTATGTTTAATGATATTATTTTCCATATCTAATGCATTTCATGTGCCCACGGACGAACAACTTTCCACATGTTATCAATGATTTCATCTCCGAATTTATCATATTAGTTATAATTTCCTTTATACATTCGCATTATTTTTGTTGAGACAGAAAGACCATCGAACAAAAGGAGGTTACAGTGCAGAAGGCCAACTATTCATACATCAAGACATTTAGCTTTGTAAATTTCAACACAGAACAATTAATAGATCGGATCTCAGTAGAAACGATAAGATCGTGACTAGAGCCCAAAAAAAGAAAAGAAGCTATAATTTGAGAAATTTTTTGTAGGATTTGTATGGTTGCTTAATACTAATCATCATTGTATTAATAACTGCTTGCAAGTTGAAGTTCATGAAAAATCATTTTTTCGAGAGGCTACCAGTATTAGTATGTAGTCTGTTTATTTGGTTTTTTATTTTATTATATGTGTGCTACTTCTAACTGAATATTTTATATGTTTTTGTTTTTGTTATGTTGTTTTGCATGTACAATTATCCAGTAAGCTTCTTGAAATTATATTTTGTGTTTCATTATCCTCATATTGAAACATTATGGTTATATTCTACTACTTCATCCCAAAAAAAGTGATATGCAGCGAAAAGATGAACCAAAAGAATGCAAGAGAAAACTTATATACGTAGTATATATATCTATTCTATAAAAGAGAGTATTTTTTGAATTTTGTCCCAGTCATAAGTCCAGTCGTAAGTTTGTTTGTCCCAGTCATCAAAAACGGCTGTTATGCAGCCACGTCCAATTGCACTTGCAGTTTAAGCACCAGGTTCTCACAAAAAAACCCCACGTGAAAAATGAAGGCGGGCAAAACCAGCGGGTGTTTGAAATTTTAGCGGAGTTGTGAAATTTTCAAAAGAAACTCTCAAAAACCAAGCTCAGCCACATTTGAAAAGGAACAATTATTTTGAAAGGAACTCCTTCAAGCTGAGCTTGGGCGAAGGTGGATGTCGCCTCTGCCGCTGGGGATGCTGTCATCATCACGGTAAGGAAGAGGAAGGCGATGGGATGGGGAGGAGCCTAGGGCTGATGCGGCGAAAAGGGAAGGGGCAGAGAAGGTGTGCACTTGAGCGATGGCGGAGGGACTACGCATCGTCACTGGCAAGACTTGGTTCCGATTGAAGGGAAACATGTATTTTATTTGGATGTAAACGCTCGATCTGCTTTCACAGATTTCATAATTTTTTGTTTCATTTATGTAATTTAGGACCTTCTCTTCTGCAGATCATTCTGTAAACAAAATTTTGAACAGAATGCGGAGTTAATTCTTGAATCCATTTGTCACATATCGAGTTTTATGCATTCATCTTATATAAATTCCTAAATCCAAACAAATGGATTCTATAAACATATTAAATTTCATCCAGAATTAGTTCATAGAGTTTGTTTACATGACACAATTAGTTCATATGATTCTATTAAATTTCGTTTGGATAGTTTTTTTGGATCCTGTAAACAAAGGAAGGTAATGCATCCAGAATTTCTGCACACCAAATGTTTGTACAACTGCTCAAAAGAAAAATTGCTCAGAAAAATTTTGTTTTTCCCACAATTTGTTCAACTTAATGCAAGTTTATTATGTATTGCAAGTATAGAATTCTTTCCTCTAATTCAATTTTGGTTGATGATTTTGACATACGAAATCTACATGGGGCTGAGGATGCTATATGTTTGAAGGGCAATGAGGGTTATTACTCCATGTTACTTGAATTTAGGTTATTGGAATCTACAGATAAGTATGATTCATCTAATAGCATGTACGCAAAATATTTTCTTCAATGAGATAATTATAGATAAAAGCATGGTGTATGCTTCTCTCAACTGAAATCATGAAACAAGGAATAAACTCCATTAATGATGTGTTATTGTTTACTTCTTTAGTGCTTAATCCTTTCCGTCCCCTGGATGTTCGCATATGTTTTGAAACTTTTGTAGGCCATGAAACTCCCATGAATAGCTTGGAGTTTCCCATTCATACATCATGCAATCATAATTTCATTTAGGATAACCTTCTGGTGAGTTCTTATTTTGTACGATAAATATTGACTCTAATAATATGTACGTTAAATATTTTTTTCAATGAGATAATTTATAGATTTAAGCATTAATATATTATTTGCTTTCCTCAACTGATATCATGAAACCAGGAACAAATGCCATTAATGACGTGTTACTTTTTTACTTCTTAAGTGCTTAATGGCAAGGATAATGGGAAGAGTAATAATATTGGGCAAGGGTTAGCATTGGGCATGTTCTTTTGCCTGCTCGGTGCAAGGATAATAATGGCCATCATGCTCAGGAAGCTCTCTGTCGTGCCAAGTTCAAGTTCCCTGGCCATCAAAAATTTATTGTCAGCCGAAAGTGGTAAAAACATGCACAGTTAACAGATATTCTATAAATTGAGAAGTAATAATATTTTGGCTAATTGGAAGAGTAATAATATTTTGGCTAATGAGAAGTAATAATATTCATGGCTAATTTAGCTTTTGTGAATGCTCTCTCACATCATGCTGTTTTTATTCAGGGGCTTCACATTATGCTCTTCCCCACATCAGAAAGGGCACAGGTTCTTCTTGCTGATCTGAAGGTACGTGTTGCTTAGTTTCTCATATTGATCATGTTTGTGGTCCTTATTAGTGCATTTCTCTGTCATCTCGAGCCATTATCCACAGAGTGTTTCTCGGGCCCGTTGTCATGTTGTTGGTGGCTCTGTAATGTCTGTTCATTTAAGAGGGTCCTATTAGAAGCTATTTTCATAAAATTCCAAGCACAAACTTTGCTTGATTTGAAATAATTTTGTAACACCTGCATATTTGCAAAAAAAAGTTGGAGCTTAGTTTTTAAAAATTGTGCAATATCTATTACTACAAAGAAAAAGGTGCTAAGGTAGAAAGAATATTGAACGCTGGTTTTGAATTTTAAGTCACTCTTAGGGGGAAACAAAATGTACTTTGAATTTAAAACCTCCCACCACCTCCCACGCTGTGTAGTTTTCTCCCGCCCTTTCAAATCTTTCCTCCCGCCCTTTCAAATCTTTTCTCCTGACCTTCTCTCTTAGAAAACCTTTTCTAAATATCTCCACCATTCTCTCTCAAAAACCCCACCATTCAAAAAACTCTCTCAAGCATTCTCTCTCAAACATCAGTTTTTGCAGATCGTTCTCTCTCCAAAAATGTGTTTGCAGGGCAATACAAATGGTTAGTGTTGTGGTTTGGGGAAAACATTAAGATGAGGAGTGCATACATTTCCATTGTGTGTGTATTTTGTGATCCATTTGTTTTACTAATGTGTGTTTTTAAAAAAATTAAGCTTTTGTGATCAATTTGTTTTGCCAAAGTGTGTTTCCAGTGTGTGTGTATTTCATAAATTTCCACAAAAAATGGTGTTCTTAAATTTCCAGTATGTTTTTAAACAAACACCCTGCAAACAAAGCTTAGAGTTGATGTTAGTTCATGCAAATAAATTTCTCTATGTAGAGCTGATGTTTGCAGGGTAAATTTCCATATATGTTTGCAGGCTAAATTTCTTTATACATGGTGTTTTAGAGCTGATGTTTGTTCTTTCTTTATATGTTTGCAGGGTAAATTTCTCTATACAGTGTGTTTTAGAGCTGACGTTTGTTCATGCAAAAAAATTTCTTTATATGTTTGCATGAAATCAAGGTGACCTAATTGATTAGAGTTTATGTTTAATAAATCATGGCTTAACCAATGTACTTGGTATTACTTCAAAACTCTAAGCAAATGACCCTAACATAAACGTTAACCATTTGTTTACTAAAAAACTCTAAGCAAATGACACTGACATAAACTCTAAACATTTATTTACTTCAAAACTCTAAATTTTATATAACTGGATCTGAACATCCTGACAACTCTAACCATTTGCTTCATTACCGATAACATTCGAGGTGTGCATAAATTTCCAGCATTATTTTGTATTTGGGGAAAATTTTTTAGCTTTTTACCCTAGATTTATAAAAGTTTAAAATTTCATACCATTGCTCATGCAGGCATTGCTCCCAGAATTTTGTGAGAAAGGTTTCATTCAGGCTATGTTGTAGTTTTACAAGAAGATTTTGTGATCCTGGATCAAATGACCTTGGTTCTCACTATTTGTATCTTGATAACAGGTTGGTAGCATCTTTTGAGGTGTTTTTCACCCACACCCCGTGCACCTCTTTTTCATGGTGTTTCGCCCCTTCTTTCTCTTAATTCTAGAAGCGACTCCAAAATCAGTGATGCAGGTCATGGGTGGATGACAAGCAGTATAAGCAAGAGTTCGATAGTAGACAGAAAAATTGTCCATTCATGTGTTACTTTTTATCGAAGCTGTTACTTCAATATAATATAAACATGATTAGTCTGGTCATTTAGAGAATTTTTGTTGTTGCTACAAATAGAAACGAATCAGGCTCTCCCCAATCTCCACCTCACGGAATTTTCAGCCTCTCAGGGCACATGTTAGCAGTTTCTACTTCTTGCTCCTGCAAAAAAATTGCATTTTTTCCTTAGGTCTAAAAAATATTGTGTTTTTATGATTGCAATGTGATTAGTCTGGTCATTTAGAGAATTTTTGTTGTTGCTGCAAATAGATTGCTGATTGAAAGTAAATGTGCCCTTTGTCTGCTATTGCTAGCTATTTTTTTCAATGACAGTAAATTGATACAAAAATTGTTAGCTGTTTTTTCAATGAAAAGAATTTATAGAAACCTTAAGTTTGACAATTCAACCGAATTTTGAACATCCATTTGATGGTCGGGGCCGGAGATGCAAAAGTTTGTTTTGTTTTCCGTTTGAAATTTAGTTGTAAACCATTTCCGTTGAGTATTATTTTCCGATTGGAATCCTTATGTTTTGGGCAATTAAAGAAAACCATGAAATTTCATTAAAATGGAGCAGGTTAACAAATCTTCTTTTGTTGTACTTTTTGTTGTGGTTTGAAATTAGTTTGAAGGTGACAGCTACTAGCAAATGCTTGTGGTTTGAAATTTGGTTTTGAAATTTGTATGTAACAACAAAAGGGGGGAATACTCAGTAGATAGAAGTACACTGCTGATGCCGAAATGAGCAGTGCCTTCTCTGTCGTCCTACTCGAAAGAAGGATGCTGCCGTCGCTGCTCTCTTTTGAGCTTCACAACAACTGTTATTTTTATCTCAGTTTTTTGTTTATTTCTTAAAATTTTGTGATTTCAACCTTTTTGTTTCACTATCCAGGCAACGAAGAAGGCGAGCGAAGGCTCCTCCCCCATCATCTAAGCCAGCAAAGTTTGGCAGCGACAAGCAAACGAAGGTTCCATCTAATTCGGTTTTTGTTGATTGTGTTTGAATTTATTTTTTGAAATGATTAGGGTTTTTGAAATCAAGGGGAAGCAGAAGGTGAAGGTGAACAATGTCGTTCTCTGAGATTCCATAGTATAAGCAAATCACTCCATGTGTGCTTTCTCAACATTTTTTCTTTATTTCTTAATTTTTTGTGATTTTAATTTTTTTGTTTCATGAGCCAGGCACCGAAGAAGGAGAAGGCACTTCCCCTGTCATCCAAGCGAGCAAAGTCCGGTGACGGCAAGCAAAAAAAGGTCTGATCTAAATTTTTGGACTGCAATCCTGTTCTGAGTTGCATTCTAATCTAAATCAAACGGACTGTAATTTTGGTTGGAAAACTTAAATTGAGCAAACAATCCCTTTCTCTCCCAGCTACCACACCGAGACATGGTCGAGAGCATAGCCCAGGCCGTCTCCAGGTCCTTTGGTGTTTGGAGGGAGGGTTTTAGGAAGGAATTCAAGGAGAAGAACCCTAAGAACAAGAGTGTCACCAATGTAAGTCCAGATCCCTTGGCTTTTGTGCAATTTTTTAAATTTTTGGACTAACAGGATCTATACCAATCACAGATTAACTTTATTGTTGTTGCATGATACACATGTAGATGAGGGAGAGTTGGAGGTATGCCATAAAGTCACTGCCCTTTGCATAGGAAATGCAGAGTTTTTGGCGGTGGCATGAAGATTACTGGAACAGCTAATCCTTTTAGTGGAAACTTGGAGGTGATTTTCAATTTTGTTATTGTGCATTCTTCTTTTTTGATATGTCTATGAAAATTGGAATACCGATGGTAAATTTGATGGGTCAGGTGGTTATTCTTCAAGATTTCAAGTGGTTCGATTTTGTCTTTAAACTATGTAAGCTGTTTAGTGGATCACATCTTTCAGAGAAAAATGTCCATACCATGAGGTAACTTCTATTTATCCTCCCATCGGTTGCCAGTATTTTGTTTTTCATATTAACATGAATTTTGTTTTGTTTCGTGATGTTTTTCATTGTGTCGGTTCTCATTCTTCTCTTCTATGCACATCTCTTTGTCCAGTTGTATTTTATCTTACAGTTTGTTGGTGCAGTATAAGATCCATTGAAATAGCTGAGGCGACGAGAAGAGGGGACATATATGTGCAATCTGATGGAGAGCATTTCAGTTTCCTTCCAACAAGATGCTCAATTTTGCCTGCTGCCATTGAGTTTTTCCGCTAACTACAAGCATTTGCTGCTTTCTTTTGTTGTACTTTTTGTTTAGATTTTTGTTTCTCTCTTTTCTGTTTATTTTCTTATGTGTATTATTAATCAACATCTGATTGTCTTTAGTTTAAAATCAACATGATTTGTATTTTTTTGATGATTTTGATGGCAGGTGTCGCAGGAGCGCTCAATGTCCATTGTGTTTGCAGCTTCTTAGTTTGAAGGATCCTGCCATGTTCATAAATTTTTTCTGTAGGATATCCTACTGATGATCACATTAGTAGATTCATCGGATGGAATGCATCCCAGAAGAGATATTGGCTTCTATCCTAGCATGGTGTCTGATAAGGCAGGCAAGTGATCTGCATGTTGTTCCTTCCTACTCCACAACATCCTTTGTTCGTAACTCTCAACCATGTAAAAAATTACAATTAAAATTTCACAAAATCAAATAAAAATATTAAAATTAAAAAATAGAATGAAATTCTAATTATTGGTTGTGTTTGTTCTTTTGTTTTGGGAATAGGAAATCAGCGTTGAATTTATAAGATGTTAGGAGTTGAAAGCTGAAGGGCACTTAAAGGGTAAGAGCACCGGCAACCGTCAAAAATTCATTCGGTTCCTGAAAATAGATTATTTTCGAAGTTATGCTATGGAGAAGGGTAAAATCATGGTACAATCTGCAACCTGAAACTTTTTGGTGCAAAGCATATTGTGCTTATTTCAAATTGCATAGTGACACTGGTCAGAATTTGTAGTATTCGGTATAATCAAAAGCCAAAATTAACTTGAAAGGTTACTATATGTGTATGGAGTTTTTAAAAAATGGATTTTTTGAATAACAACGCAACTTTTCTATGATGGAAGAATTCAATTAGTAAACTCAAACCATCCATGTTACTGCAATATTTAAGTCAAAATGCTTATAGTTTTAAATTTTTTTGTTGCCTTACATAACAAGTCAGAACACTTGGACATACCTTTAGACCGTGAAGAAAGTATGTATTCTATGATCACTGTCTTGATCTTTAAAAAGAAAATATGTATTGTAATCCAGAGAGCGAAGCTTGCAATTCTACAGTAATATGATCTAAGTTCATAATTTTTTACATCGATATAAATCTGATGCATTAGGCATTTAGGCCAAATGTTGTTTTAACTTTTAAATAGTGTATAATATCTAAAATTTAATTCCCCATGGCAAGTTATGCATTCAGATTCTTTATATAGGCTAGCAATTACATCTAGCAGCAATAACTACAATGAAGAACATGTACTCAAATACGGAAATTGATTAAGAGAAAAAAGAAACAATATAAATATCATAAAATTTGAGAAACACCAAGAAACTCCACTTTGTTATGCAACTGACCTTCCATTTTATTTGATGTGCCAAAGAAGTATTCAAGGACAAACTCTGGTTTAATTGCAAATAATGGCATCATCAAACCTGTATTTTAATTTGATAGATGTAACCTGACCCGTATGGTGAATGCATAAGGAAAAAATGCAAGGAAATGTTGTTGAATGTCTATTACGGATGGAAATTTAAAGGCCAAGATTTGTTGATTTCCAATACCCCGCCACAGATCCAAGCCTTAATGACACATAATATTACTTTGTTCATAAAGTTAAAACAATGACCAATATGATCAATGAGTTAGGTTTGTTGATTCATGCAATTGATGGATCTTGCATCTAAATTAATGTTTCTTTTAGTTGAGTTCTTTGTTGATTAATTAGTATGTTAATAAAAATTTTCAGGCCATGGAAGCAGTAACGTGGTGGGTGACGATGAGAAGAAGATAATTCAAGAAGAGATGTGGAGGGAGGTGGGATATGGTTGGGCTGCAAAAAACATGGGAGGTTTGGAATGATGTAGGATATGGCAGTAATCACATTAATTGGAATGATTCCAGGTTACTGGTGGAGATATTGACAGTCAACAACAAATATTTTCACTGCTACAAAACCCAACTTAATATTTCAATTTAGGCGAGAGAATACTCTTATGCTATTCATTTCTCCAGGCTGCTGAGATTTATTGGTTCAAAGACTCGCCTGGGCCATGTGAATTAAATTGTACACACTAAACTTCACCATGTCCTTCTTCTATTTCTTTTATTGAAGAGGAATAATCACTAGGATACAGAATTTCAATTGTCCTTCTCTCTTTACTTCTTTCTGTTACCCTTAAAATTTTTATTTCTCCATGAGGACATTGATTCTATTGATAATTTTTTTGATAATTCTGCAAAGGGTTTAAGAGTTTGCTAATGGGTTATAAACATGTAACGATTAAATCTCATGGTGCTGCCAATATATATTTCCTTCTCAGTTACAGCCTATGCAATTCTTAATAGTAATATATTTTATTCAATTCATTGTATGTATTTCCTTGAAGAATGATCCAAAATTGAATGAAATGACAGCAGCAGAATCCAGCGCAGAATCCAGCAGCAGCAAAAATTATCCTATGATGATCCCACTGAGACTATAAAGAAATCAAATGATAAACCTACCAGTGATGATAAGGGGAACACACCCAGCAGCATGGAGGTTTCTCTGATGTGTCATAGATCATGTTTTTCTATGTTTTTCTGTTAACTGTAATGTTGGCACATTTATGTGTAAGAGGAACATAATGTTGATTGTGTCAATGTTGTCCATCTCAATGTGTAATAGGAACATAATATGTGTAAGAGGAACACAATTATGCAGGTTTTTATGTGTAAGATCCTTTTCTATGTTACAATCTTTTTGCTAATTGATTGAGAGTCCCATGTTGGTTATTCAAAAGTTGGTTCTTACTTCATTCTAGAGTTGATAAATTATGTGTAAGGGGAACCCATTATGCATGCTGCACAATCAGGAAAATGGTTGAGTTGATAAATGTACGTTACAGAATTGTGGAATGCTTACAGCCTGTCTAGATGTTATTAGAATGTTGATGATCTTTAAGCTCTTAATGTGTTCAGTTCTTGGTCTTCTAAAGATTTCTTTTCGTTGCCAGGTTGGGATATCATCACTTAGTTGCCTGTGTTGCTGCATCTTTCCATGGAGCATCAGGAAGTCTTCTGGTCAGAAATTGTCCGTTTAATCACAGATTTAGCAAGTTTGGATTAAACTAAATGATGGATAACTGACTACTCTTGGAAAATCAATGATTGGGATTAGATTTTGTGAAAATTTTGGGGGGAGGGGAAAACTTGAATTTTGATGGAAAATGTGTAGATGGAAAACTGAAATCATTGTACCCTACATTTAATAATGGACTATAGAAGAGACATGTACAAGACAAGACAAGGGTGGGAGATTATTTGGATTTGTTGAAGATTATCTGGGTGTGGTTTGGCACCCAACATCATTTCACCCAACTTTTTTTGGCACCCACCAGCATTCCACCCAATTAAACATTTCATCCAATCAAACACAAGGTTGCAATAATAGATGACCTCATATTAAGGGAAGATCCCATCTCACATATTCCAATGCCTAGGGCAAGGAAGAACTCCTCGGTTCCTCCACAACAAACTCAGGTGGAAGTGATACGTGTTAAATGCTTCTCCACTCCTCAGCTTCTCCACATCTCCACAAAAAACCCAACAACATTTAATATGGTTGAAAAAGCATGCACATGTATGCAATGGACTTCAACATAAACTACAGAAATTACAATCTATTCAACAATCTATTTATAAATGTATTCTTATATTGAATAGGTTAGATTTGTTCTTTTTGTTGTTCCGCCCTGAAGGCGCTCCGATAAATTTTATTACGGTAATTTTTTGCGCCCGCTCTGAAGGGTCGCCCGCGTCGAATTACGCTAATTTGTTGTTCTGCGCCGAAGGCGTCCTCACCAAATTTGGTGTTCCGTGCCGAAGGCATCCACGCCGATTTTGTTGGTTCGCACCGAAGGCGCCTGTGCCGAATATGTTGTTCTGTGTCGAAGGCACCAATGCTGCTAAATATTTTTACGATAATTTGCTGTTCTTTTAAATTTTGGCTGTGGAAATAATTTTTTGGGGAACAAAGATTTCGCGGGAGAAAATCTTAAATGAACCGTGCCCGTGGGCACGGGTTATGACTAGTATATATATATAATACATTTGACAACCTTTTTGACAACCTTCATCGGAAAATTGACTGGTAGACTAACAAGGTCTATCAGTCGACAAGAAAAATGAAAATTTGAAAACTTAAAGAAAAAAGATCATGGGGACTCTAAAATAGGTCTAACAAATTTTTTGGACTGAAATATTTTAATATTGAAATTAGTCGACTAGCATTAGGGTTTGTCGATTAATTGGATTTTTGACTTGATTTTCTGAAAATGGTCCCTAAACGACTAAGGGAGATCATCATCAAGGCTTTTATATTCTAAGTAAATGCAAGAGAAAAAAAATAAAGATTACTCATCATCAAGGCTTTTATATTCTAAGTAAATGCAAGAGGAAAAAAATAAAGATTACATCTCATATTACAAGATTCATTGATATGCTTCTTCTTGTAGTGGATGCTTCTTGCAAACTGTATACTTGATGATTGTCTTAGTTGATTGTGCTATAACATCTTTATAGATAAAGTTAGTACATATAAAATATGTTTGTATCATCAAAACCATATGAAAAATTGTGAGTTTCCAATATTCTCCCCCTTTTTGATGATTTTACAAATATTGAATATAATATAATAAAACGATGTTATTGCAAAAAAAAATGTTAGTGCTAAAAGATGTTATTGCTCCCCCTAAATATATGGATTATTTGGAATATAGAACGTGATAATGTGTATAGCCACATATGAAATGATAAGAACATGATGTATTGAATATACATGAAAAAGTGAAGTAATTTGTTGAATATGAACTTCTGTTTGCATATCTTCCTTCACTGTTTTTGCTTGCATGTATATATCAAACTTGTTTTTCAACTTGTCTCTCCCCCTATGTAGTAGGCCAAAAATAGTCATATTAATTTTCCCCCTTGGAGATTATCAAAAAATGGGGTAATTCTGCCAATTTAGGATATTAGTTGACTAATAGCATGTGTTGGTCGACGAACTGCAGAGAAACGCAGAGAGCATAAAAACAGAGGAGAAATTATTGTAAGCAAAGTGAAATGCATTAAAATATAAAAACAGTACATATGTAGATGCGGACAAACGGAAAAGAACCAGTACAACTCAAAACTAAATTGCCTGACTAAGAACAACACCAACATAAAGCAAACATTTAAACAAGCAAACATTCAAAACAGACCAGTAGTCGACCAGCTGATCTTCCTGGTCGACCAGAAACTGAAACGTTCTGATCCTAATACGGTGGAGGAGGCCTCAGAGCATAGTGTGTTGTGGAGGGAGAGTAAGGAGCCCATTGTTCTAAGAGGCTCAGAATCTGTACTTGACTCCCTTGCACATTGTCAAAACAGGTATTCATGTTGTTGGTAAGTTATTCAAGGCGTGTTTCAAAGCCACTAAGGTGCTCTTGAACACCGGTAAATCTAGAGTTGTCATCATCGCGGATTTGATCAATTTGATCTTGTAGCGTTGGTCGGGAAGGAGGAGGACGAGCGTAAGGGTTGACGGTGAATTTGCGACGACGAGAATGACGTTCAACTTGGGGGTAGTTGTTCTTGGTGTTCTTCTTCTTCATCTTCGTTAATGGGAGGAGGAGCGGGAAGTTCCATGCGATTGACGACGGAATGATCAAATCGTTGAGGATTAATAGGGGAAATTTCACTATCAAGAGGGACACCAACGTGTTGAAGGATACGGGTGATTGTACATGGAAGAAAAATGTGAGTAGAAATGGGTTTGAGCAAGACATGCATGATGGTGATAGACCAATCAACTTTGATTCCCCCCATTATACCGTAGAGAGCCCGGCTATGGGTCTCATTGACATAATTGAGAGAACCAACCTTTGGAAGCAAATTGTAAGTGACTATCTTGAGGAGAAGGCGAGGAATGGGTTTCAAATCAATGGCAGACATGCCAATCCGAAAATCGGAACTTAATTGATTGATGATTTCGGGATCATCCATGGGGGGTTGAACCAGGATGTTGGGAAGGAAAACAAGGGATATTGAGACTTTGAGCAAGAGTGTCATAGGTGAGATGGATGGTGATACCTTTAACTATGGTATCAAGGAAAGCGGGACCTCCTTTTCCTACCACGACCATGTTGGAGTAAAATTCCTTGACGAGAATGGGATAGTAAGGGATGGTTTCATTCCAAATGTTAAAGAGAGAAATAGTGTTGAGAAAGTGAAAGAGGTTATAGTTGAGGATGATCGGATTCGAAAATTTGATGGAGCGTTACGGGAAGAAAGAGGCTCTTTCAACGATTGCGACTGGATTTGGGCATCGAGGAAGTCGAGGATTCGAAGTGGAAGCCATTAAGGAGGGATGAAGGGCTCCAATAAAGAATTTTTGGGACCTTTCTCTGAAAATAGATGATTTTCGGCTATATTGTGCCTTGGGTTTTCTCATGGTGAAGGAGGAAGACCTATGGTGTTTAAATAGAAATTTGAGTGGGAAATTCGTATTTTGAATCAAAAACCAAATTAAAAACTTCCTAATAACTTCTAAGATGTTTTGGGAACTTCTGCAACGTTTTTTGGGAGGGAAATCGAGCAAAAATCGCGCAAAACGACGTTCCTAAACTGCTGTTCTTCGAAAGTCTACAGCTATTAGTAGACTAAGCTTCAGCATTGGTCAACTAGTCGGGTGCTATTTCTGAGCGGTTTGGGAAGTGGTTGAAATAATTCAAAATTTATTAATAAAAAATTTCAGTCAAAAGAAAAAGGACTGATGGGTAAGTACCTAGGGAATGAACAAATTTAAAAAATGGTTGACCATAATGTACTAGTGTACTTAGTGTGTAAGAGGGTGTAAGAGAAAAGTCTTGTTCCTCTTGTACTTAGTCCTTTAAAGGACTTGTGGTTGGGAAAGTTTAACGTTCAAAAATTTGAATGGATGTGGACATTCGGTTTCGACCGAATAGAAATAAAATAAATTTTTTTTATTAAAACATATATTTAAGATTAATATCGATATCTATATAATAAATAATTCTGGAGGATTAGTCAACTAGTATCAAGGATTAGTCGACTAATTGAAATTTGAATTAAATCAGAAAAATCCAGAAAAATCTTAAAATAACACTAACATAATATATAACTGATTCTGGTTGAATATTGCTTATTTAACCCCTCATCTAGCATTATTTTGTGTGTAAATGATGCTTAATTGGTCTCTAATACGTTCATATTTTATACACCATCATTTATTAGAAAAATCACCTTATTTAAGCACAAAACAGCAATAAACTGAAAATTTCTGCACTTTTTATATTTTTCATAGCTTGGTCTCGATTTCACGATTCCAACGACTATTTATTTGTATTTTTCTGAGATCTGTGCTAATTACTATGAATTTTTGAATGCAGAATACCATTTAATTGAAGAAATACGGAAGAAATACGTTTAAAATACGCCAGGACGAATCTTGGCACGACACATGGCAGCATCAGAGCGAATCCAGCCCAAATCCTACGGCTTCAGCAAAGCGGGCGACGCTGCATTACAATCGCCGTTGGATCGAAATCCAACGGCTAGGAACGCACGAAACTAAGCGAACGAGAAGCGATCTCGCTAGCACGACGTGGCAAATGCATGGACGTCCGATTGAGATCCGATGGTCGACGAACGAAGCAGTGGAGTGGCCATCAGCGGGCGACGTGTACGCTTCTAAGCCCTCCGATGCCGATCCAACGGCCGATTACGCACCCGCAATTTGAAAAGGCAACAGCTCCTCTTCGCACGACGTGGCCTCTTCGTAGCGCTTGGATGATGATCCAATGGACATGGGTGATTTCTAGGTGGATCCGAAGAAGCGGGTAGTAGGCGCACGTTTTTTAAAGGACACGCGGCGATCCCGTGTTCAATCCCATACGGATGTGCGGCTCTCATTTGTGCCGGCATTAAAAGCGGGTTTGGGCTTGGTTTTGTAGAGGATTTCGACCCGTTAACATGATTCAGACCCGCAATGCTTAGTATATATGGTATTCTAGGGTTTTTGCTTCGTATTCTTGGCGTATTTGGGCGATTTTGGAGGCGATTTTTGAAGAATTTTCCTGAGATTCCAGAGAGCAACCTGGGGTATTTTTCAGAGAGCTTTTAGAGGAAGAAGAAGGGCTTTCTTAGGGTAAAAGAGGGTGTATTTGGTGATATCTTTTGAACTCAATTGTGTATTTTCAATTCTATTTACTTCTATTGACTAGAACCATGCTTAATATGATGAATTCCTTATTTTTTTAGTATGCGTGGCTAAATTATTATTGTGCATGGTATGGTGTAGTTAGGGGACATGATGCGTATTTATTTGGTTGAATCTTCACGCTAAACTCGTTAACGTTGATAAAGTTATAGTCTTTAGTTTAAAATCTCCTCTTCATCTTCCAAAAGAACATGATTGAGTTGATGATCGCCTCACGAGGGTGAGTTTTGATCTCCCCAAAAGGGAGTTTCATCTCTTATATTTAAAAGATTATAGCTTTAGCAACAACTGTATTCAATTGTGTGCATTAATCCCCACAAGGGTATTTTCCGATGAACTTCTCTTAAAAAGGGAATTCATTGAGTTATCTTAAATCAACCGAATTAATATAAATCATGGACCCTAATGAACCCATATCACGTGCATACTTCTCATCGATAATTTCATAAACTAAACTTTCTTTTGCTCGTATTGTTCACAAATTAAAAACCACGATCAAACCCCATTTAAACCATCATCATAAAAAGTGGTTGGTCTCTTTACGTTGAATCTCTATTTGATTTGAGCTTTTTGGTTGCAACAGGTTTTCTCCCGAAGATTCGACATCAGGACTCCCAGATCTATATTACTTGCACGGACTCTTGCGCTTGAGAGTAGCACATTTTTGGGCTAAGCAAGTTTTTGGCGCCGTTGCCGGGAAGAACGGTTTGTTACCACAACTTTATTTCATTCAGAGGACCTTCGGTGAGATCTTTCCCCTCTACTGTACATAAATTTTTTGTTTATTATTAAAAAAACCAATGGACTTTAATGGCATAAATTTTCGATATGATGCACCTTCATCTTCTTTGCACAAGGACAGGTTATTGAACCTCAAAATTGCCACCTTTGAACGACGCGATGGTGAATCCTTCTTTCAGGTCTGAAGGAGGTTCACAAATGCAGTTAGTGGATGTCCACATCATGGATACACGGTTGATGTTCTCTTCCAGTTCTTCTACGAGGGGCTACAGGAAGATGCACAAATTTTCTTGGAGATGTTGGACAATGGAGCTTTCATGGAGTACAAACCTGAGGATGCTTGGGAGCGTCTAGAGTCCCTGAGTGAGGATACTCAGACATTGGTGGGGACCCCAGAGGATCTGATGAGGGAGTCGTCAGAGCTTCCTAGTGGTGATATGTGCAGAGATGGAGTGGACGAGCATACAATTTTGGATGGAGTAAAGGAGGAGACTAGTATGGCCACGAGCTCATCGATCATTTTGGTGGATCCCAAACCATGCTCTCCCCCAATCTTGTCCCAAAAGCCATTATTCCTTTCCCTCGTGGTCGTGCATTATACCAAGATGAATGCAATCGTTTTAGGGAGTTTTCGCCACCACTCTTTACGTTCATTAATTAATTTTGATGACTATATTTGGCAAAAAAATTTCGAAAGGCACCAGTGCCCACTTTGGATTAACACAACTCATCTCTTGCAGGACATGGTCATACATTTTGGAGAGATGCTTGGAGTTATGTTGCTATGGTCCAAAGTGATTTGTGGAGTGAAGATGCTCACAGAGGAGCGTAAGGATCTAATTGAGCTACTTCCTCCACCGTTATACGTCCGAGATCCGCCTTTTGACTTCGGTGACTTCTATCCAGTAGTATAGAAAAATAAAATAAATGTTTTTTCTTTCATTTGATTTTCTTTTCTTTTCTAGGATTTTTTGCCAAGATCTAATACTCATCCCTAACATTGAGGACAATGCTTATTTTAAGTTGGGGGAGGATATAAACTTTTAGTATTTTTCTTTTCCTTTTTCTTTTAGGATTTTTTGTGTAGTTTGTTCCCTTTTTACATTGAAAAAAAAATTGAGTCAAGTTCTATCACCAATATTTATTTCACCTAGAGATGAACCTCATGTGATGAAAATTCTCGAAATCTATTCACCACCTTACACATATGATTTATTTTCCCCCACCACTATTGTTAAATATTTCAGTCTCATTTGACATGTATGTTATTACTTGTGGTAAATTTCTATTGATATATCTCAATGTTGGGATTGATTGATAACTTAATGAATCTAGAAATTATGAATTAGCAAATCGTATGCTTTCGATGGAACAAACCAAGGTTCATGCACCAATAGTTCACAAAATAACTGGAGCGTTGCTTTTTATCTCGTATTCATTGCTATTTGCATGCTTTGTGTGATTTTGGGTAGAAAATATACACTGTCTTTTGAAATGATTAGGATAACCCATTCTTGTGAAAGAATTAAGAAGAGGAAGCTATCTAGCTAAGTTATTTATGTACACAAAAAAAGAGAGAAACACAAAAGCAAAAAAAGAGAAAAAAATGAAGAGAAAATGAATAAGTGTGTCACTAAAATAAATAAATTGGTTGGCTCGAGTAGTACAGTCCGAGGGGTCCTTTTTGGCCTAATGCCCTATTATCGTCTGATTTGGGAGCCATTGCCCGGAACCTCACTCATTTCATGGAGCGATCCAAGTTATACATTTTTCCGCAAATGTTGTTTTATGCGCGTTACGCGGAACTAATAAAAACGAAAGAAAAGTGAGGATAAGTGTGCATAACTAGCAAGGCAAGAGAATTTCCAAAGCTTAAAGAAAGCACGAGATATGGTGTGATTTCCTACGAATGAAGATTGACGTGTGTATGTTTTGATACCATTCTATTCTTTATGCTTGCTCTGCATGATACAAATCTACGCTCCAAGTTAGAATTTTTGATTGAAAGGTGTGAGCCATTGATTTTGTATACTATGAGCTATGAAGTAATGGATAGTGAAGTTAAGTCGATTTCATGACAATTTGAGAAATACTTGTTCCTCATCTTTAAACCCACGAGCACCATTATTTTATGAGCCTGAAATCTTGATATTAGTGTGTAGTCATCTTCTTTTGTTGTTGTAGTATGGTGGTGAGTGAGTTAAGATCTGATAAGGTGATCTAGGTGTATATTTGATATCATTTTTCGCTCACTTTACTAGAGACTATCAAATCGCTAGTTGGGGGGTGTGATTCGGGTTGAATATTGCTTATTTAACCCCTCATCTAGCAATATTTTGTGTGTAAATGATGCTTAATTGGTCTCTAATACGTTCTTATTTTGTACACCATCATTTATTAGAGAAATCACCTTATTTGAGCACAAAACAGCAATAAACTGAGAATTTCTGCACTTTTTATATTTTTCATAGCTTGGTCTCGATTTCACGATTCCAACGACTATTTATTTGTATTTTTCTGAGATCTGTGCTAATTACTATGAATTTTTGAATGCAGAATACCATTTAATTGAAGAAATACGGAAGAAATACATTTAAAATACACCATCACGAATCTTGGCACGACACGTGGCAGCATCGGAGCAAATCCCGCCCAGATCCTATAGCTTCAGCAAAGCGGGCGACACGGCATTACAATCACCGTTGGATCGAAATCCAACGGCCAGGAACGCACGAAACTAAGCAAACCAGAAGCGATCCTGCTAGCGCGACATGGAAAATGCATGGACATCCGATTGAGATCCGACGGTCAACGAACGAAGCAGCAGAGCGTCCATCAACGAGCGACGTGGACGCTTCTAAGCCCTCCGATGCCGATCCAACGGCCGATTTCGCACTCGTAATTTGAAAAGGTAGCAGCTCCTCTTCGCGTGACGTGGCCTCTTCGCAGCGCTTGGATGACGATCCAACGGACATGGGTGATTCTGAGGTGGATCTGAAGAAGTGGGTAGCGGGCGCACGATTTTTAAAGGACACACGACGATCTCGCGTTCAATCCCGCACGGATGTACGGCTCTCATTTGCGCCGGCGTTAAAAGCGGGTGTGTGCTAGGTTTTGTAGAGAATTTCGGCCCGTTAACACGATTCAGACCCGCAATGCTTAGTATATATGGTATTCTAGGGTTTTTGCTTCGTATTCTTGGCGTATTTGGGCGATTTTGGAGGCAATTTTTGCAGAATTTTCCTGAGATTCCAGAGAGCATCCTGGGGTATTTTTCAGAGAGCTTTTAGAGGAAGAAGAAGGGCTTTCTTAGGCTAAAAGAGGGTGTATTTGGTGATATCTTTTTAACTCAATTGTGTATTTTCAATTCTATTTACTTCTATTGACTAGAACCATGCTTAATATGATGAATTCCTTTATTTTTTTCAGTATGTGTGGCTAAATTCTTATTGTGCATGGTATGGTGTAGGTAGGGGACATGATGCGTATTTATTTGGTTGAATCTTCACGCTAAACTTGTTAACGTTGATAAAGTTATAGCCTTTAGTTTAAAATCTCCTCTTCATCTTCCAAAAGAACATGATTGAGTTGATGATCGCCTCACGAGGGTGAGTTTTGATCTCTCCAAAAGGGAGTTTCATTTCTTATATTTAAAAGATTATAGCTTTAGCAACAACCGTATTCAATTGTGTGCTTTAATCCCCACAAGGGTATTTTCCGATGAACTTCTCTCAAAAAGAGAATTCATTGAGTTATCTTCAATCAACAGA
Organism: Scilla litardierei; assembly: GCA_030789695.1. Lineage (NCBI taxonomy): Eukaryota > Viridiplantae > Streptophyta > Magnoliopsida > Asparagales > Asparagaceae > Scilla > Scilla litardierei. Next base: position 96,557,140 of record CM061131.1, read on the forward strand.
ATTAATATAAATCATGGATCCTAATGAACCCATATCACGTGCATACTTCTCATCGATAATCTCATAAACTAAACTTTCTTTTGCTCGTATTGTTCACAAATTAAAAACCACGATCAAACCCCATTCAAACCATCATCATAAAAAGTGGTTGGTCTCTTTACGTTGAATCTCTATTTGATTTGAGCTTTGAGGTTGCAACATGTTTTCTCCCGAGGATTCGACATCTGGACTCCCAGATCTATATTACTTGCACGGACTCTTGGGCTTGAGAGTAGCATATTTTTTGGGCTAAGCAATAACTATAATATATGGTTAAAATGCCGATTCACTAATAATGCCGAGTTCTCTTCTAAGTTTTAGAAAAGTCTCTTCCTTAAGGGGCTTAGTAAGGATATCGGCTATTTGATTATTAGTATCTATATACTTAAGAATAATGTCACCTTTTTGGACATAATCATCCAAGAAGTGATGACGTATATTTATGTGTTTAGTGTGTGCATAATGTACTTGATTTTTGGATAAATTTATAGCACTAGTGTTGTCACACATAATAGGACATATGTTACATTTAATGCTATAATCTAGTATTGTTTGTTTCATCCATAAAATCTGTGCACACGCTAAACCAGCGGCAATGTATTCCGCTTCAGTAGTAGATAAAGAAACAGAGTTTTGTTTCTTCCTGAACCAAGATACTTATGCATATCCTAAAAATGACAAGTTCCATTGTACTTTTACGATCAGATTTGCAACCAGCAAAATCTGCATCACTATATGAAATCAAATCAAATGAATTAAATTTTGGATAGTATAAACCAAAATCAGATGTATGTTTGATATACATAATTATCCTTTTGACAGGAGTCAAATGAGATACATTAGGATCAAATTGATATCTAGCACATATACAAACAGAAAACATAATATCTGGTCTACTTGCGATAAGATAAAATAATGATCCAATCATGCCTCGATATAACGTTTGAACAACATTCTTACCATTTGAATCCTTGTCAAGGTTTGACGAAGTAACCATTGGAGTACACTTTTCTGCAGAATTCTCTAATCCAAATGATAGGCTCATATTTTTACACTTTATTTCTGCATATTTGCATGCCATTTCGATTGCTCATATCGCCAGTTTCACGATTATTTGACGATGTTTTGATACTTTTCCATATTTCTTGCTTTTCGTCTGATTTCAAGAGATATGTAGCAATCAAAAGCAATTTGGAGCCTAGAGGACTTGTACGCGTACCGGAGCATCGCTCGTGATCATATTGGAGTGTTAAGGGCGTTGGAAGATGAGTGGAAGAAGAAGGGCGTCGAAGAAATCGACGAGGAAGTGAGGAGGAGAAGAAATGAGCTCTGAAACAGGCCACTCGGCCGAGCAGGGCAACTCACTTGGCCGAGCGAAGCAATCTACTCGACCGAGCAAGACTGACACGAATACATCTGCCAGCCTAAGTAACACAATGTAGTCTGCCGAGTGGTGAACTACACTCGGCCGAGTAAGAGTTCCACTCGCCTGAGTGGTTGCAAAAATTTCGAAGAGGGCCAAGCCGACTTCCCTGTTTTTATGGCCAATCTGCAGATTGTCATACTCGGCTGAGTAGAATTCTCACACGACCGAGTAATATTTCCACTCGACCGAGTGGCCCAGACGCCCAGTCGGGAAAACTAGGGTTTCTGGCGGTGCAGGGACAGGTTGGTGTAACGGTCGCTTTCCGACCTTATGTATTTTTGTGTGTACGTACGTTTTTCGTTCACATATTTTATTTGACTTCTTCTTGGATTCTAACTATGCAATGTGATATTTCGTTGTGACCGTAAGGAAGAGTAGTTATTTGTGGGATTTTTAGTGAACGTCATTTCACAGGTCGTTCTCCCACAAATCGAGTTTGATTGCAGAGTCATCGTAGTTTTAGACTTGAGCGTCGGATCTTTTATTTTTCTGTTCGTTTTCTGTGGACCAAACGCGTGATCGATCATCGTATCCCCGAGCCTCTCTTCGTCACGGTGGTCCCGATATTTTTTTTCGTAATTTTCTGACACTCCTAGCCCACCCAAATCTCTAATCAAAATCCAAGCGCGATTAGCCTAATCCAATTTCAAATTTCAAACCTAACCCAAATCAATTTGGATCTTTACGTCTCTTGCATGATTCACTGGGCTACCCTCACCCAACTTTACCCCACCTTGTACATCCCTCACTCACCCTCTCTCATAGTTACCCCTAAACTATACCCCACTTACAACACATTTTAGCAAAACCTCTTCTTCAAAAATAAATCTGGCCGAAACCCTAACTCCCCACGCATTGAACCCATAGCCGCCATTTGGCTTCTTCCTCCGAGCTCCAACGATCACCACTTGACTCCCCTGGCCATCGGCCATCTCTCCTCCATCATTCCCTCTTCTCTCTCCTCTCCTTTCTTTCTTTAAACAGCCCCAAGGCCGCAGTTTTTCCAGATCTGTGCGCCGTCGGAGTTTGCCACCGGCCGCCACCTTCCGGCCACCCCCAGCCACCGTCGCCACCTCCCTCGGACTCCCCTCTAACCTCCTATCATCTCCAACTCCCCTTACCCTCTTCTCTCATCTCTACCTCCTCAAAACACCTCTCGAACTCGCCTCAACGGCAGTTTTGGACAGATCTGTGCATCGCCGGAAAAATGCCGCGCCCGGCCACCTCCGGCCACCATCGGTGACCACCCTACCACCGTTGGACTCCTTTAGAGTCCCCCTACCAACTGCATCCCTCCTTGCTCACTTCTCTCACCTCTAGCTCCTTGAAACCCGTAGAAACAAGCCATATCGGCTGTTTTTGACAGATCTGTGCGCTGATTTTCAACGTCGGTGCACGACCACCTCCGACCACTTCCGGCAACCACTCCACCATCGTTGGCTTACTCTTGAAGTCCTTTATCAACTGCAATTTTCCTTTGACGTTGTTCATCACTGATTTTTCGCTGAGACGCGTGACAATGACCGTTGCGCGAATCTGTCCTCTTCGACATCTCACGGCCACCCACCGACGTACGCTCATGCCGTCGGCCACCCACCAGGCCGAGCAACTTCCACTGACATACTTCAATCACCTACAGCCCCCTTGGACCCTCGGAGTTCACGTGCGTCGCCGTACTCACGTGTTTTTACCCGACATCGCCGCCGTCGTGAAGATCTATTGCGCTACCCGCAACGGGAGGAAGATCGCCGCTTGCTCGCTATTCGTGCCACCACCTCGCTATCCAGAGGTGCCTCGCTATGATACCCCTGGACGAGAAGTTACAGACGACGCCGACACATGGCCGTTCAGACTCGACTTCCGCTTTTGGAATGACGTCAAAAGGTTAGTCCTCTAATGCGTAGTAAGAACCCCCACGATAGAGAATCAAAACCTAATTTAAAAACCATCAACGACAACTAAATTTTATTTACGCACCTTTAAAATACTGTCCACCGTAGAAAATCGACAAACGAACTGAATTTCTGTGCACATAGGGTTGACGTCGATCTAGACTGAACGAATCATCAAAAGAAGTGACTTTTTGACTGTTAGGGTAGTCCTGCTAAATTTAGAAACAAACCATATTTGGATTGACGAAAAGCGCGACCTGACATCGTCGTTGTCCTATTTCAGACGGACCATTACCGACGCGACGCTTCACGAGACGATTCGAACAGACGACGCTCTCGCCACCGCAGGCAAGTGTTTACACTTGTACTCTTACGGCCACGTTTAGGCCATCTCCTTCTTAGAATGTTAGAAAATATTTATAGAGAACCGGACGTGAAATGATAGCGTCCGGGACCCCGCTTGACAGCGTAGACTTGACGACGAAGTCTAAGCACAACAACAACAACAACTGACACCTTAGGGTTATTCTGTGTGTGCGTGCATGTGGACACCCAAGAATGAACAACTCTTCAACTCTGTCAAGTCATGTCACAAAAGCCTACGGGTGTTTCAGGTGCCCTCCATGCGAGGGTGATCTCCGATTGTCTTGTCTTGGGCACTTTGGGTGGAAGAAGGTTGAGCGTTCCCTCGGCTTGGCGGGTTTGGCCACCCACAAACTGAAAGGCGTGAATCTCTATTGTCACCCTCAGTCTCGTCTTGTCCCATGCACAAGGTTGAGCGTTCCCTCGGTACAGACCAAAAGGCTTGAACCTTAGTGACACACTTCTTGTCTTGTCTTGCCCCGTGCACAAGGTTGAGCGTTCCCTCGGTACAGACCGAAAGGCGTGAACCTTAGTGACACACTTCTTGTCTTGTCTTGTCCCGTGCACTAGGTTGAGCGTTCCCTCGGTACAGACCGAAAGGCGTGAACCTTAGTGACACATTTCTTGTCTTGTCTTGCCCCGTGTACTTGGGTTGAGCGTTCCCTCGGTACAGACCGAAAGGCGTGAACCTTCGTGACACACACGGTACTTCTTGTCGTGTTCTGTCCCGTCTAGTTTAGTCCCATAGCTGGTAGCACATGTTGCAGCTATTGCCTGTCACGTTTTACTTTCCTGCACCGTTTTACTTCTTGCATAGTATAACTGTCATGTCATAACAACGGCATGTTAATCAACCAATAAAACATTGCTCTTAAATTACCTTACACTTATAGTAGAGTCTATCACACTTCTTGTAGACTTTACCTGACGTACAGTTTCTTTTCTCTTGGGTGATGTACGTCAGGTGTTGAGCCGGAGTACGTGGACGAGTCTGACATACCGGAGTACGTGGAGCCAGATGACGTCGACCCGGAGTACCTTCCTGACGTGGACCAGACTTAGAGGTCTTTTCCGTCGCTGTCTTACAGAGGTTACTACTTTTAGTTGGGTGCGTAGCACCACTTTACTTTCTGCCTAGGTTGGGTGCTTCGCATCATTAGTTTCATTTTTTGCAGTTTGTTGCCATGCTTAGGCTTCTCTCTTTAGACTTTTGTACTCGCTGAATATTATCTCTTTATATTAATGAATGCACCTTTCTTTCTATACTTTCTGTTGTTCCAAATTTTATAAATGCAAGAACCTGACATCTTTAAAATGGTACCCTTACATACGCTTATTGGGTCCGAGCCTCACAGCTCCGGCCCAAGCGGACCTTAGTCATGCTTCGCCTCCGTAGTTTTGGGAAGCGGGGCGTGACAGGTTTTAGTGGTGGCCCATGCATGTCTTGTAATTATAAAAGTTCATAGCAATAGTATTACTCGCATTCATTTGTATTATCCAGTTATCGTGTACGAGTCTAATTTGGGTCTTCCTTTTCAATAGGATGGCAGGAAAACGCAATACCCGAGCCGGGAGCTCAACGGATGGAGTTCCGGGAGACCAGGGCGGTGAATTCCGTCAGTTTCTGGGCCTCATGAGAGAGATGTTGGACGTTCAACATAAATTGGTTTAGCAGTCCAATCAGGCTGCCCGAGCCGTCCAGGCTCCACTACCGCCACCTGCCCCAAGTGCTGCTCCTGGAGTGAAGCAATCCAATGAGCTTCAGTCGAAGACATTTTCTGGGAAGAAAGGACAGTTAGGTGCTGATGAGTGGATCCAGAGCACAAAAGAGAAGCTAGTAGCTGCGAAGATTCCTGAGGATACCAGAGTTGAGATAGTGAATATGCAGCTGGCTGAGAATGCTAGGAACTGGTGGCGCATTGAGGAGAGGCGTCTGCAGAAGCCAATGGAGTGGAAGACTTTCAAGTCCATGTTCAGAGAGAAGTATTTTCCCAAGGCGGCAAAGAGGGAGCTTTTGAGCCGATTCGTGAATCTGAAGCAGTGGAATATGACGGTTGATGAGTACAAGGCGGCGTTCGAGATGCTCAGTTAATTCGCCTCGCATATGGTTAAGAAGGAAGAGAACAGAGCTGATCAGTTTCATCAGGGGCTGCACCCAAAGATTCATGCTTCCATGTCCTCGACAGACTTTTTGACCATGGGAGCTGTGCTAAATGCCGCAAGGAATCATGAGATCGTGGCACGTCTACCTGATCCTTCTGATGATGGAGGAAAGTGACCGATGGAGCAGCATATGCCTTCTGCTAGGTCTATAGTAGGACCAGTTCAGTCAGTTCTTTTTAAGAGGCCAGGAGCACCTGCTCAGAGCCAGACCAAAGGGCGATGTCTTTTCTGTGGCAAGCTGGGACATCGTCAGAACGATTGCAGGAAGAGGCTGGGTTTGTGTTTGGCGTGTGGATCCGCCACACACGTCACTAGAGATTGTCCGAGGTATCGCCATGTGGAGGGCGGAGCATCAGCCCCACTGAAGAGTATAGCGCCTGCCCCTACCCAGAGAAGAACTGTTGTCCGTGGAGCATATGTCATGACAGCAACGGATGGCGTCATTGCAAGTAACTCCATAGTTTTAGTCTTTCATATTATAGTTTAGCTTATTTTTGGCTACTTATGTATGTTTCAAAACTTTTTGTTTCCTTTCAAATCAAACCTTTAATGTTTTGGGATTAGCCCACAAAAATCACAACCCACCTATCTTCCCTCATCCATCACCGCAACTCCACACGTTTTCCCACATGTTATTTTTAAAATATGTCTTTGGCCTTAAAATTTCTTTTCTCTTCTTCCCTCTTTGAAGTGTTATTTTTTATATGTTGTTATATTGTTAGGACTGGTTAACATTACTGTAGGATTATGTTTGCAGGTAGGCATAGGGTGAGATGAGATATGTCGTAGCGGGGATTGGTTGATTTTGAACACAAAGATAATAAATTAAATTTCTTTCTGATGAAAAGAACGAGGTGTCCAAGACTTATTTATAATGCCAAAGTGTGAAAGACTCAATGGAGAACTCTGATTGGATGAAATTATGCATATGGAGATGAGAACTTATTAGGCCTGAAACTTGGACCAGTGGTAGATAAGACCAGATCGGAAGATATAGTATGAGTTAGGGTGATCATGAGAATGAGTAGAGCATTTAAAGCATCAAGATTTGGCTATAGGTTGGGGTGAGAAGACATTGAAAGTAACACGACATGTTGGGATGAAAGGATAGTTAGGTAGACGGATTTTATATGATTAGGAGATTAGCTGATAGGGGTAAGGATAGATGTAGTTTGATGGTTCATTGATTATGGAGGATAAATTTATGAGAAAATATGATTGAGAATGTATTGAGGGCGAGATGATTGATGACTAGTGGACGATAACATGGATTTATAGTTTAGTGCTAGGGAAGGATCCTAGTTGTAGCATTAGCCAGTAGAGAGACAAGTTATGATGGATTATTTGAGGAACGATGTTTGAAGTTATAGGATTAGAGATCATGATGTGGAGTATGGGAGAAGTAGGCATAAGTGTTATAGATATTAATATTATTAGTATAAGTGATTCCGAGGACGGAATCATTTCTAACGTGGGTAGAATGTAACGGTCGCTTTCCGACCTTATGTATTTCTGGATGTACGTACGTTTTTCGTACACGTATTTTATTTGACTTCTTCTTGGATTCGGACTATGCGATGTGATATGTCTTTGTGACCGTAAGGAAGAGTAGTTATTTGTGGGATTTTTAGTGAACGTCATTTCACAGGTCGTTCTCCCATAAATCGAGTTTGATTGCAGAGTCGTCGTAGTTTTATACTTGATCGCCAGATCTTTTATTTTTCTGTTCATTTTTCGAGGACCAAATGCACGATCGACCACTGTATCCCCGAGCCTCTCTTCGTCACGGTCGTCCCGATATTTTTTTCGTAATTTTCTGACACTCCTAGCCCACCCAAATCGCTAATCAAAATCCAAGCCCGATTAGCCTAATCCAATTTCGAATTTCAAACCTAACCCAAATCAATTTGGATCCTTACGTATCTTGCATGATTCACTGGGCTACCCTCACCCAACTTTACCCCACCTTGTACACCCCTCACACACCCTCTCTCCTAGTCACCCCTAAACTATACCCCACTTACAACACATTTTAGCAAAACCTCTTCTTCAAAAACAAATCTGGCCGAAACCCTAACTCCCCACGCATTGAACCCATAGCCGACATTTTGCTTCTTCCTCCAAGCTCTGGCGATCACCACTTGACTCCCCTGGCCGCCGGCCATCTCTCCTCCTCCATCCCCTCTTCTCTCTCCTCTCCTTTCTCTATCTAAACAGCCCCAAAGCCGCAGTTTTTCCAGATCTGTGCGCCGTCGGAGTTTGCCGTCGGCCTCCACCTTCCGGCCACCCCCAACCGCCGTCACCACCTCCCTCGGACTCCCTTCGAACCCCCCTATCGACTCCAACTCCCTTACCCTCTTCTCTCATCACTACCTCCTCGAAACACCTCTCAAACTCGCCTCAACGGCAGTTTTGGACAGATCTGTCCATCGCCAGAAAAACGCCGTGTCCGGCCACTTCCGGCAACCGCCGACCCTACCACCGTTGGACTCCTCTCAAGTCACCCTACCAACTGCATCCCTCCTTCCTCACTTCTCTCACCTCTAGATCCTTGAAAACCCGTCGAAACAAGCCCGATTGGATGTTTTTGACAGATATGTGCGCTGATTTTCAACGCCGGTGCACGACCACCTCCGACCACTTCCGGGGACCACTCCACTACCGTTGGATTCCTCTTGAAGTCTTTTAGCTACTGCAATTTTCCTTTGTTGCTGTTCATTCCTGGTTTTCCGCTGAGACGCGCGACAACGACCGTTGCGCGAATATGTCCTCTTCGACTTCTCACGGCCACCCACCGCCGTACGCTCACGCCGTTGGCCACCCACCAGGCCGAGCAACTCCCACTGACCTACTTCAATCACCGACATCCCCTTTGGACCCTCGGAGTTCACGTGCATCGTCGTACTCACGTGTTTTTACCCGACGTCACCGCCGTCGTGAAGATCCTTGTGCTACCTGCAACGGAAGGAAGATCACCGCTTGCTCGTTGTTCATGCCATCACCTTGCTGTCTAGAGGTGCCTTGCTGTGCTACCCATGGCTGAGAAGTTACAGACGATGCCGACGCATCGACGTTCAGACCGACATCCGCTTTTTGAACGACGTCAAAAGGTTAGTCCTCTAACGCGTAGTAAGAACCCCCACGATAGAGAATCAAAACCTAATTTAAAAACCGTCAATAATAACTAAATTTTATTTACACACCTTTAAAATACTGTCCACCATAGAAAATCGACGAACGAACTGAATTTCTAAGCACATAGAGTAGACGTCGATCTAGACTGAACGAATCATCAAAAGACGTGAATTTTTGACTGTTAGGGTAGTCCCGCTAAATTTAGAAACAAACCATATTAGGATTGATGAAAAGCGCGACCTGACATCACCGTTGTCCTGTTTCAGACGGACCATTGCCGACGCAACGATTCGACGAGACGATCCGGACAGACGACGCTCTCGCCACCGCAGGCAAGTGTTTACACTTGTACTCTTACGGCCACGTTTAGGCCATCTCCTTCTTAGAATGTTAGAGTACATTTAAAGAACCGGACGTGAAATGATAGCGTCCGAGACCCCCCTTGACATCTTAGACTTAACGACGAAGTCTAAGCACAACAACAACAACAACTGACACCTTAGGGTTATTCTGTGTGTGCGTGCGTGTGGACACCCGAGAATGAACAACTCCTCAACTCTGTCATGTCATGTCACAAAAGCCTACGGGCGTTTCAGGTGCCCTCCATGCGAGGGTGATCTCTGGTTGGCTTGTCTTGAGCACTTTGGGTGGAGGAAGGTTGAGCGTTCCCTCGGATTGGCGGGGTTGGCCACCCACAAATCGAAAGGCGTGAATCTCTCTTGTCACCCTCAGTATTATCTTGTCCCGTGCACAAGGTTGAGTGTTCCCTTGGTACAGACCAAATGGCGTGAACCTTAGTGACACACTTCTTGTCTTGTCTTGCCCCGTGCACAAGGTTGAGCGTTCCCTCGGTACAGACCAAAAGGCGTGAACCTTAGTGACACACTTCTTGTCTTGTCTTATCCCGTGCACTAGGTTGAGCGTTCCCTCGGTACAGACTGAAAGGCGTGAACCTTAGTAACACATTTCTTGTCTTGTCTTGCCCCGTGTACTTGGGTTGAGCATTCCCTGGGTACAGACCGAAAGGCATGAACCTTCGTGACACACACGGTACATCTTATATTGTTCTGTCCCGTCTAGTTTAGTCCCGTAGCTGGTAGCACACGTTGCGGCTACTGCCTGTCACATTTTACTTTCCTGTACCGTTTTACTTCTTGCATAGTATACCTGTCATGTTATAATCACAGCATGTTAATCAACCAGAAAAACGTTGCTCTTAAATTACCTTACACTTGCAGTAGAGTATCTCACCCTTTCTTGTAGACTTTACCTGACGTACAGTTCCTTTTCGCTTGGGTGCTGTATGTCAGGTGTTGAGCCGGAGTACGTGGACGAGTCGGACATACCGGAGTACGTGGAGCCAGAGGACGTCGACCTGGAGTACCTTCCTGTTGTGGACCAGACTTAGAGGTCTTTTCCATCGATGTCTTATAGAGGTTACTACTTTTAGTTGGGTGCGTAGCACCACTTTACTTTCTGCCTAGGTTGTGTGCTTCGCACCATTAGTTTCCTTTTCTGCAGTTTGTTGCCATGCTTAGGCTTCTCTCTTTAGACTTTTGTACTTGCTGGGTATTATCTCTTTATATTAATGAATGCAACTTTCTTTCTGTACTTTTTGTTGTTTCGAATTTTATAAATGCAAGAACATGAAATCTTTAAAATGGTACCTCTACAGAAGCTTATTGGGTCCGAGCCTCACAGCTCCGGCCCAAGCGGACCTTAGTCACGCTTCGCCTCCGTAGTTTTGGGAAGCAGGGCAAGACAGTTGGTCTGTACTTTTTGGCTCTTTTGGGTATGTATTTAAGCCCAGTTTTGTCTCCAGCCCCGGGGAGACCGGATAGACTTCTTAGAACTATTTTTCTTTAGTTTCTAATCGTAGTTAAGCTTTTGTATTGGCGAGAGAATGAAGATTGGATCTTAATTTTATATTGAAATCTTCTTTGGCAACATTGGTTTATCTTGATCTCTTGCAAGTTTTGATTTTTATGCTATATCTCTTATTGAATCTTTGTTGCATACTGAATTTCATTGTTGATCTTGTTTTTCTATCGATTTCTAATATGGTTTGTGAGTAGTTTCTTTGCTCTAGGGCAAAGGGATGAACCCTATGGATCTAATGTTTGAATTGTGAGATCTATTAAATTGTTATGCTATTAGGCTTGATTGAAAGGTTAGATCTTGATTGATTTGCTACAGATAGATAGGGATTTCTCTTGGATCTCATGAGTTCGACAGAGGATTTGGATCCAAGGAAAGCCCTAGATATTAGATTTAGGCTTACAATCGATGTCAAAGTGCGCCACTTTTCAGATGTCGAATGTACCGGAGGATGCTATCTGGTTACGTCTCTTTCCTTTCACTCTTCGTGATAAAGCTTTATATTGGCTAAGGATGCAAGCACATGAACATTCACTACTTGGGACGAGCTAGCGGGCGTGTTCGTCGACAAATTTTACCTGCCATCCAAGAACGTGACGATAGGAAACTCTTTAATGTCTTTCAAGAAAGGGTCCCAAGAGTCTCTCTATGAAGCGTGGGAGCAGTTTAAAGATCTCCAACATCAATGTCCCCACCATAGCATTGACGATTGGGAGCTTGTTCACAGTTTCTACAATGGATTGCGGTCGGACACAAAGATGATAATTGACGCCATGGCTAACGGAGCAATTCTATCAAAGACACCGGATGATGCTACGACATTGCTAGGGGAGATGGCCTCCAACATTCAGCAATGGGCCGATGAGAGGGGCCAATCATCGTCATCATCGAAGCCGGCAAGTATCTATGAAGCAAAGGCAGTGGCCGAGTTGACCACAAAGTTTGACTCTCTCTAAAGTTGTGGAGAGGATTAAAAAAAGGATGTGTGAGTCATATGGAGTGCCCAACACACTGACATCCGGAGGGATCATGAGTGATTAGCAAGACCAAGGCCAAGTCATGTTTGTTGGAGGCGAGCAAAATGAAGGATCCATGGAGCAAGTGCAATACGTTGCCGGTGGGAGTAACAACAGATATTGGGTGAACCCGGCTACCAAGGGTCACCCCGGATTTTCCTATGCCAACAATGAGGGAGCCTTGACTCCCCCTCATCAACAACAACCACCACCACCACCACAAGCCCGGCCCCCTCAACAACAACAATATCCACTACGGCAACAAGCGGGACTTTATAGACCTACCGGATATAATCAAGGATGGAGATCACAAAACTCACCATCGGTACCACCAAGATCCGAGCACGAAGCTAGAGTTGAGGAGTTCATGGCTGAACAAAAGAAGATTAATGTGAAATTGACGGCGGGCCAAGATTCTCTTAATACTATTGTGGCACAATTGGCGGAACAAATTACTTTGCTCAACAAGGCTCAACAACAATTACCGGCTCAACCGGAGCAAAACCCAAGGAGCAACACTGGCCACATAAATGTGGTAGTAGCGGTGACTACGAGAGGCAGGAATGATACCACTCCCGCTATGATTCAAGCTAAAAGCCCAATGGAGGAAATTCCGGTTGAAAAGGAGCAAATTAATGAAGAAGAGAACCCTAAGACGGCAAATAACGAAGAAAAATCTGAAGCGGATGAACCCCAAAGGGAGCAAACCTACATGGCACCAATACCGATTCCTCAACAGTTGGCAAAGGCCAAGATGGAAAAGAGGTTCGCCAAATTTCTGGAGTAGTTGCAAGGTATTATCCTAAACATCCCATTCTTGGATGCGATAATTGAAATCAGGTCGTACGCCAAGTTCCTCAAGGACTTAATCAAGGAAAAGAAGCGAACGGAGAAGATCATGCCAGCCGAGCAAGGAACTTGGTTCGCCAACAAGGAGAAAATGCCAAAGAAGATGAAAGACCCCGAAAGCTTTCGGATTTCATGCACCCTTGGCAGAGTCCCCCTCCAAAAGGCTTTGGTAGACTTGAGAGCAAAGGTAAGCCTTATGTCGCTCACTATGTTCAAGAAGCTCAACATGGGGACCAACCTCAAAGCCACTGATATGAAGATCCAACTCGCAGATGGGAGAATTACTAGGCTGATGGGGATTGCCAAGAACGTGCCACTTCAAATACTGGTAGGTCTGTTGGATCTGGATCCTAACCTAGAGGGGGGGTGAATAGGTTAATCAAAAAATTCTCGTGCAACCCACGAGAAATCACACGCAGTTATAAGCACATGCAGGGTAATAAAAAGACAATCACGGATTACGCTCAGATATACCCTGGTTCGGTCATCCCAACAACCTACTCCAGCCCCGAAAGCAAATACTAGATATGTAATCATGTACAGCTACAATGAGTCAAGACCCCAAATCAACTCTCACCTAGCTCGTACGCACACCACGTGCTCTACACTATCAATCTAGTCAGATGCTCTCACCCTTGACGAGCCCCAACTCGTCAAGTCCCCAAAAAGTCACAAACAATGGTAAAGTTTCCCCTACAAAGATCGCTACTACTACACACACAAAAATATAATAATAGAGTCCAGAAATGCTCAGTGTGTAGACGTAGTCGTCTCTGTCGTTCGGCGTGGGTCAGATCTCAATCTGACGTGATGTTGTCGTCTCCACAAGTCTGGATCAGAAGGCGTAGTCCTCCAAATATCGATGCATAGATCTACTCTAAGCTGATCTTTTGGTTCCCTCTTATCTGCAATATCCTGAGGACTTTGACCAGTCAATTTTCACAACACATGGCCTCTCCTTTACGTCTGTACCAGCAAAAAAAACCTTAAAGCAAGTCAAAATGAATATGTCAGAGAAAAACAAAAACTTAGTTAATCTCATCTCCATGTTTCTTCATTAAAATGAATATGTCAGAGAAAAACAAAAACTTAGTTAATCTCATCTCCGTGTTTCTTCATTGCACTAAGCCTCTCCTTTGCTTTTCTTTGTCCTTTAGCTTTTGTTCCCTGAAGTATAGAATACTTTGTCGAATTCCTTTGCTTGGAGATGTCTCAGAAATCAATAGGTGCAGCTGGTTCGGCAACAAGCTGTTGGCTTGTGATTCCTTCAATCGGCAGCAGGAGGGTGCGGTCTGCAAGGGATGTTGCGTGTCAGTCGGGAAAGCTCCGAAGCAATGTTGACGGCAAATATTGGCACACAGGTTCCAGCGGTCGACGAGCGGCTTGGTCGTGGCTTGCTTCGATCTCTCTTATTGATGCAGCAATCTTGATGGAGATGCGGGAGAGAAGATGAAGTCCTTGGAGTTGCGTGCCTTTTCTCCTAGGAGATTCAATATAGCTGACCCCTTCGAAGCTTTAGCAATGGAAGCTCCTTTAACTTGCCAGAGGCTGAAGAAGATGGCATTGAAAGCTGTGTTCCCCCCTTTTGTTTTCTTGGAATGGACAATTACGGCCGCCAGTTTTTTTGCTTTCTGCTCTTGCTTTTTTGGGGGGGAGAGGGTTCCTTTTTATATGTTTTTTAAGGCCGGCCTTTGTAGATGTAAATAGGTTTTGATAAACAAAAACCTAGGTTTATTTACGATCTCGCCCTTGGACCCCTGTTGAGAATTCGGCTATATTGGTTTGTTGCGGCCAAGAGCAATTCCTAAAGTAGATAGGAATTACGAGATATTTGGGTAGTGGAATTGATACTAATTGAGATTTGGGTAGTAGCATATCTTCCATAATGATTTGACTCAATCCCAATAGCGAGTGCCACTTTGACCAAGTCATAAATTACTATATGAATAGCAATTCCTTCATTTCCAATGTGCTATATGAATAGCACTTTCTCCAACTATTGAGTTAGTCGTCGCTTTGAGAATTTACTCCTTTGCCATTCCTACGAGTAGTTAACACACACATTAAATCGTTCACAAATGTTTGTCATCATCAAACAATAAGTCCTAGATCATTGTTTCCAACAATCTCCTCCTTTTGATGATGACAAACCAATAGAGATTTGCACTTTAACGATTTAAACAATATCATCGTGACATGTGTGTAGTGTAATGGAGGATGTATGCAAGTACGTAATACATGATGTTCAAGCACACAAGCATGCAGTACAATAGTATTTCTACCATGCTCCCCCTATTTTCATGCTCCCCATTTTCATGTATTTTGAATGCTCCCCCTTCAATCAATAATACCGATCAATAATACCGTATTTTGAGCCCAATAATACCACAAATCTTTCAACACTTTTCTCCCCCTTTGTCATCATCAAAAGTGTATTCTTGAAGGTTAAAACATTCCACATGCAAAAAGAGAGCATTATTAACTATAATTAGCATTTGCATGTCGTCATTCTATAATTAGCACTTCAAATCCAACGATAATAATAATTAGAATTCAACACCATCGTATAAGTGCAATTATTAAACATAGAAGTACAAAGGCAGATACTTTTACAAATTCAACCAAATCAATCCAACATTTTCCAAAATAACTTTGTATCACCTAGGATTGATTTTTTTCCACCTCATCAAAGATGAGTTCAAGGTATCACACCCCAAAACATAGCCTATAAGGACTCTTAGATGTGGCAGTGACATTGCTTGACGAGTAAGTACACCAACGCTAAAGTTTACCCATAAAGCTTATGTTGGATACTCATGGGTAGTGTATTTGCCATGAAATGTATCCATTTTTCATAGGGAGCAATTTTCATTTTTTTCTATTCATTTCCTTTGTTTTGTGCTCAATTTTTATTCATGGAAACTAACATCATAACCCTTAGATATTTTCAATTAATAATCATTCTACATTCACTTACCAATATTCATAAATAGTATGTCCAAAAGTACGACATAGTTTAACATTCGTGAAAGTGAAAGTAGGTGTAGAAATCATATTATCACTTCATCGAACTTGGCATGGCTATTATGAAATAAAACATACACATGTAGCCATAATAATAATACTACAATTTCTACAAGGATATGATCATCATTCATTTATATCACTAGAATGATGCAAAGAGAAAGATATGCATTAAGCTCCAATTTTTTGCCTTTTAAAATTTTTTTGGGTTTTATAATGGACTAAAACAAACTAAAAACAACCAAGTGAACACAAAAAAATGCTATGAGGTATGCATTAAGACCAAAAATATGAAATCATACCTTCGCGTCGCTATTTGACTAAGGAGCTAAAATAATGAGACATTACATTTATCGCTCCTCGTCAAGTTTCCATCCACCTACAAAAGAGGTGTCGTGTGTGACCTTGGAATCCAACAAGGTCCACTAGTGTTAGTCAACAAAGATTTAGGAACCCATATTTGTTTGAATTTAATATTGGAGTTCCTATCTTTGCAATAGTACGATGTGTGACCAACACTATCACACGTAAAACACTTTGCATAAACATTTTTAGCAATGGAAGGCACATTGTCAAATTTTTTATACTTAGGCTTTTCAACATTTTTAGCACTAAATCCAAGGCCACGTCTATTATTGTCATACAATTGATTTCCAAGAATGATATCCAAATTTTGTTTTCCTATGGAAAATCTTTTTAATGACAATTCTAGGGTGGTGACTTTGGATTTCAATATATCATTTTCATTCGCAAAGTGCATTTACTAATGAAGGCTCGCTTGTTTTCCTCTTCTTTCTTTTCAAAATCCCTCATTTTGTTTTTGAGTTCAAGATTTAGCATGTTAATCTTTTCAGAAAGCAATTCATTTTCAACTTCAAGATTTACCTTATCTTGCTTATACATGCTAATATCCTTTAATAAAGAGGGACATGAAAGACAATCAATTTTTTCAGGCAATCTAGCTTTCTCTTTTTCTAACATGGTAATGGTAGATTTGCATGCAACAAGCTCTTGTTTAAGATTTTTCATTTCTATAGACATGTCATACTCAGTTTGTTGCATATCAAAGTTATCATTCCTATAACTATCCACATCAGCTTCTAGCTCATCAATTCTACAATGCATTCCTTTACAGATTTCTAAAAGTTCAGCTTTAGTAGGAGATTCTACCTCATTGTGTTTGGCCATTAATGCCATGTAGGAGTGGGCTTCATGTTCATCCTCCTCATCCTCAGCTTCGATATCCATATCCCACGTCAGCACTCTGGGTTTTCCTTTTGCAACTTGAGCTGTGTGTTGTTGTGGACAATCTTTTATGTGATGTCCCTTTTTCCTGCATTTAAAACATTCATTTCTATTAATAGCTTTCTGATCAGAGGAATTTCTACCAAAATTAGAATTATTAGAACGATGAACCTTTTTCCCATCTCAGTTCTTCCTTGATCAGTCTGAATGTATCTCCTGAAATTTCTGACCATTAGAGCTTGCTCTTCATCAAGATCGTCGTTGTTAGCTTGAAGAGGTAATGGTGTGGAAGCTTTGGTCTTCTCTTCAGGTTTCTATCTGGCTTCTATACTCTGTAATTCAAGCTCGTGTGACATTAGATTGCCTATCAAGTCCTCCACTTTCATTGTTGATAAGTCCTTAGCTACTTGAATAGCGGTGACTTTAGGCCTGGACGAGCTTGGTAGCGCCCTTAAGATCTTTCATACCTGTTCATGGCTAGAGTATGGCTTATCGAGGGAGTTAGATTTATATACGATGTTCGTGAATCTCGCAAACATCTCCTTGATGGACTCAGATGCAGCATGCAAAAACTCTCATATTATGTACTTAGCAGTGCAAGTCTGGATTCCTTCACTTGCGATGTTCCCTCGTGCGTCACCTCCAGTGTATGCCATATTTCCTGCACAGTTAAACAATGTGAGATATGGTTAAACTCAGATTTATCAAGAGAGCATATAAGCGCATCCATATCTTTACCATTTCGAGTATAAAGTTTCTTATCAGCTAAATCCCACTTGTCTTTAGGTTTAATCATAACAGTGTCTTCAATTTTAATAGTGGGTAGACTATAACCATTTTCAACAATATCACACACATCATAATCAATAGACACTAAATAGATTTTCATCCTAGCCTTCCAATATGCATAGTCTACACCGTTAAACTTAGGGGGACATGCTATAGACTGACCTTCAGCAAAAGCACAATCAGATATATTCATGGTCATCTAAAAATCTAGACTAGATCCTCTAAACTGGCTCTGATACCACTTGTTGGATCTGGATCCTAGCCTAGAGGGGGGCGAATAGGCTAATAAAAAAATTCTCGTGCAACCCACGAGAAATCACACGCAGTTATAAGCACATGCAGGGTAATAAAAAGACAATCACGGATTACGCTCAGATATAACCTGGTTCGGTCGTCCCCACGACCTACTCCAGCCCCGAAAGCAAATACTAGATAGATATGTAATCCTGTACATCTACAATGAGTCAAGACCCTAAATCAACTCTCACCTAGCTCGTACGCACACCACGTGCTCTACACTATCAATCTAGTCAGATGCTCTTACCATTGACGAGCCCCAACTCGTCAAGTCCCTAAAAAGTCACAAACAATGGTAAAGTTTTCCCTACAAAGGTCGCTACTACTACACACACAAAAATATAATAATAGAGTCCAGAAATGCTCAGTGTGTAGACGTAGTCGTCTCTGTCGTTCGGCGTGGGTCAGATCTCAATCTGACGTGATGTTGTCGTCTCCGCAAGTCTGGATCAGAAGGTGTAGTCCTCCAAATATCGATGCACAGATCTACTCCAAGCTGATCTTTTGGTTCCCTCTTATCTGCAATATCCTGAGGGCTTTGACCAGTCAATTTTCACAGCACATGGCCTCTCCTTTGCGTCTGTACCAGCAACATAAACCTTAAAGCAAGTCAAAACGACTGTGTCAGGGAAAAACAAAAACACAGTTAATCTCATCTCCCTGTTTCTTCATTGCACTAAGCCTCTCCTTTGCTTTTGCTTTGTCCTTTAGCTTTTGTTCCCTGAAGTATAGAATACTTTGCCGAATTCCTTTGCTTGGAGATGTCTCAGAAATCAATAGGTGCAGCTGGTTCGGAAACAAGCGTTGGCTTGTGATTCCTTCAATCGGCAGCAGGAGGGTGCGGTCTGCAAGGGATGTTGCGTGTCGGTCGGCAAAGCTCCAAAGCAATGTTGACGGCAAATGTTGGCACGCTGAGCAGACCGGTCGACAAGGTCTCCTAGGCATCGGTAGAGGCTATGGCATGGGCTTTAGACTTCGTTCGGTAAGCCAAGTGCGGACTTGTTTGATGGTCGACGATGGCTCGATGGTTAGGAGCTGATGCGGTCGGCGCTTGGTGTTGGCCCTGTTTCCTTCGATCGGCAGTACTTGCAGCACATGAAGGAGCATGGTAGGCAACGAGGTGTTGGCTTGGAGATGCTCGGCTCAACTTGATGGCACTTGAAGAGGCAGGTCCGCAGCCTAGTTGATGCAGAGCTTGGAAGGCTCAGATGCTGCTTGCGGCCTGTAGATCGTGTCGGCAAAGTAGATGGCGCAAGACCCTCTTCGGTCACCAACGAGATGGGCACAAAGGTTTCAGCGATCAACGAGCGACTTGGTCGTGGCTTGCTTCGATCTCTCTTGTTGATGCAGCAATCTTGATGGAGATGCAGGGGAGAAGATGAAGTCCTTGGGGTTGCATGCCTTTTCTCTTAGGAGATTCAATATAGCCGACCCCTTCGAAGATTTAGCAATGGAAGATCCTCTAACTTGCCAGAGGTGGAAGAAGATGGCATTGAAAGCTGCGTTCCCCCCTTTTGTTTTCTTGGAAAGGACAATTACAGCCGACTGTTTTTTGGCTTTCTGCTCTTGCGTTTTTTGGGGGAAGAGGGTTCTTTTTTAATATGTTTTTAAGGCCGGCCTTTGTAGATGTAAATAGGTTTTAATAAACAAAAACCTAGGTTTATTTACGATCTCGAACTTGGACCCCTGTTGAGAATTCGGCTATATTGGTTTGTTGCGGCCAAGAGCAATTCCTAAAGTAGATAGGAATTACGAGATATTTGGGTAGTGGGATTGATACTAATTGAGATTTGGGTAGTAGCATATCTTCCATAATGATTTGACTCAATCCCAATAGAGAGTGCCACTTTGACCAAGTCATAAATTGCTATGTGAATAGCAATTCCTTCATTTCCAATGTGCTATGTGAATAGCACTTCCTCCAACTATTGAGTTAGTCATCGCTTTGAGAATTTACTCCTTTGCCATTCCCGCGAGTACTTAACACACACATCAAATCGTTCACAAATATTTGTCATCATCAAACAATAAGTCCTAGATCATTGTTTCAACAAGGTCTTTGTGTACCATGCGACTTCGTCGTCATGGACATAAAAGAGGAAGGCGATACATCACTGATACTTGGATGCCCCTTATTATGCACCGCCGGAGTCATAGTAGATGTGAGAGAAGGAATGTTGTCTCTCAATGTTGGCAACATAGCGGTTGAATTCCATCTTCCTAAGACAATGAAGCAAAGACCTTGGCCGGAAGAAGCGGACTACGTAGACCTTCTTGATGAGTTAATAGATGAAGCCACGCCTTATGCCGTTAGAGCCTTGCACACAAAAAGCCTCGATGGAGCCCTAAGTACCGAGGACGACGTCCCGATTGACGAACCACCGGATCCTCCCAAGGAGGTAGTAATCATGCTCACCGATGAAGAGAAGAACGACGCTGATGTCGCGAGGATTAGAGAGCTTTGAAGGATCTCTACGGTGAAGCAAATAGAGAAGGCGCCACCAGTGAATACACCTCAATCGCCCGGGAAGAGAAAAGATTCGAACAACGCAAGCTTGGTTGAGTCATCCCTCAATACCTTTAGGGAGGAGACGCACATTAGGGAGGCCAAATAAGAGCTAGCGCTGCACCTGAACCCTCAAGGCCTCCCCATAAAGTTCGACATGTGCATCTCCTATGCGCCAAATATCATACGCTAAACGCCATATCTTAAGGAGGTCGAGCTCAAGACCTTAAACGAGCGCTTATCAGAAGGCAACCCGACGGTTATATCTTAGTTGAATTTTACTTTCATTTTTTGTTTTAGATCTTTATTAGTCTATAGAGTCAAGAGTCTAGGAAGAATCTGATAACGGACTACAGTTTTCATTTCAGGAAGAAGATGATAGGAGTCCATATGAATGGAGGACGTCCATGATAATAGAGAGCACTCCAAGGGCAAGTTCAAATGCCAGAGGGACGAAGGAACTGACGGTATAGAAAGAAACAGAAAGAGTCGCAAAACAGAGAGTCACGAGCTGAAAAGAGCAGCCCACTCAGCCGAGTACCTTGTTCACTCGGTCGAGTGAAGACCCTACTCTGCCTAGTAGGGTACTGTATAGGGAAGTCTCGAAAAACCCCACTCTTGAAATTATATGACACTCGACCGAGTGACTTTGTCACTCGACCGAGTGAATTTGACAGCATTAGCTCCTAAAATGCTCTGAGAGGCCTGTCTACTTGGCCGAGAAACTTTGTCTACTCGATCGAGTGATGGTTTCTACTCGGCCGAGTCGGAGACTGACACAAATTTTATGAAAATATCCTACGCTGTTTCTAATTGTGACTCAGCCGAGTGATAATCGTCACTCAGCCTAGTGACTTGAACCGACTTAACAGTATTTAATTCGAATCGCGGCTGCTTGGGATCATAACCCCAAAATCCCTAATTCCCCCCCTCCCGACTCGCCTAAACCCCATCTTCACTCGCCCGAGCCATTGCCGCCTCGCCTGAGCGACGCAACCTCGCCGTCATCGGAGCTCCCTCTGTCGCTTTACCCTCACCACCGACCGACGATCGGTAGTCCTACATGCTCAGAATCTCCCCTATTCTCCTATTTCCCATTTCGTAATCCCAAATTCCCCTCGAATCCAAATTGGACCCCATTTACGCCTATTTCTCTTGATCAACCCCTCAATTATGTGATATTCATTGCTAATCCATTGTTTTTGTGATTCAGGGTAGCTTGGGGGAGATCGAGTGCTGATTTGGAGCTGCAGGAGAGGTGTCTCTTGTTCAGGATGCTTATGAGGAGTCGCATCGTGCTTGGTACACCCGTTCCTATTTTTATTTTTAGCACGTTGTGATTGTTTGTGCATATCATGGTACCACGATGCCCCCACGTACTAGGTCTCGTACGTGGTAGCCTGCTTCTAAGCGGAAGAGAACCGATGACCCTGGTTCTTCTTCTGCTAAAGTGGACTCCCCACCCCCTAGCGATCCACCTCCCATGCTCCCGGCTCCCACGTCACTCATTCCACCCCCACCCGCATAGCCCACCACGGTGATCGACACGATGGGGATCACTTTTAGAGATGATGCACACCACGGAAAATTTGAGAGGCTCTCTAATTGTTCGATCGTCCCCTCTAGGATCGCGCACATAGATTACCTTGAGTGTCTAGGGGTACTTCAGGGGATACTCTAGTTGTACGACAACGTAGGGTTGCGTGATTTTCTTTCGGTGTCAGTAGACACCTACGTCCGTCTAACCCTCGAGGTCTTGAGATCTATTTGTAGGACTCCCAGGGGTGCACTTTTCTCTTGATGGATCGGGAGTGCGAGATCACTCTCGATATGCTCCGTGCCTTCTTCCATTGGCCCCCTGTCCGTGACCCCGACCACGCTTATGGTCCCACACACCACACCCCTACTTCCATTGACTCTCACGCATTCTAGACCTTAATCACATGATCCCCACATCCCTTTGACCCTAGCCGGGCGAAGGCCTCCTCTATCGTCCACCCTTGCCTACGTATTGCTCAGCGCCTTATGGCGACCACCATTCTTGCAAGGTATGAGCCTAGGATGATGTCTACGCCAGAGATCTATATACTCTACGTGATGACGAGAGAGAGAGAGCCTTCGAGGACGACGGGGACGTCTTAGTCCCCGATGTTTAGATTGATATAGCTAGCAGGTATCTTGACCGCAATGTTTCCTCTGTCATCGCCAGGATGGTGATTTGTTGTGGCGGTCTGATCACCTTGCTTGCCCCTATGTGCGAGATTGAGCTTCCTGCTGGCTTGCTCCGACCTACGGGCCACACTTCACTTTCTATAGATGTTATGGCTTGTACGAGGATGTTGCGTCCTCATGGTCAACACCACTGGGTTTGGCTACAGGGTCCATATTCAGCTGATTATATGGTGCTTTTGAGCCCTGCTCGGACCCACATTAGACCAGTAGGTGGGGAGTGGAGACCAGAGATGGAGCTCCTCATCCCATATGCCTATGTACTCGAGCCCGAGGACGCCCAGCCAGAGCCCCTTCTCGGCCCTCTTGCCCCGGAGATCCCTATCCCACAGCCTGCACCTGATCTGATTCCAGCCCCGGCAATTTTGTCCCCACCTTTACCAGTGTCGGGAGCTCTGTTACTGTGTCTGTCACCACCACCACCACGTCTGAGCCGTTGAGAGTTGATCCCATTTCTTACGTGAGCCTTGAAATCACCACCCCCGCAGCATTTGACAGCGACGAGCCTTCCTTCGTTTTAACGGCCGAGGCCCTATCCTCACCCGATTTCTCGGCCCCTGGGGAGTCATTTCTGATGCTTTCATGACCTCCCCAGTCGTCGACGCTTCTGTCTCCGCTGCCGCCATTTTCATCGAGAGTGTCGTGATGTTTGTCCCCACGTATGTATCGACAAACTCTCTGCATGTCTCGTCCTCCGTCATCGCCTCATCCTCTTCTGCATAGCTCACACTCCTGGGAGCATTCCTGCGTCTCAGCCTCCCACAGAGGCTGAGCGTATTTTAGCGAGCACCGCCCCCACCTACAGCCACTAGTGGCCTCACTAGTTTATGGTGGCCGTGTGCATCAGCCCTAACCTCCTCCTGTGCGACCCACTGCTCCCGCTCCTGACGCCCTTGTCCAGCATCTTCGTGCTGTCGAGGGGGCTGTGAGTGGACTCAGAGCGGATTTTCAGGCTCTCATCGCCACCGTTAGCTCTGTGCAGGCACGCGTCGCCATTCTGCCTGGTATTCAGCACACGATGAACCAGATCCTTGCGTTCCTGCCTCAGCTTCCACCACCAGCACCTCGACCCATCCCTCAGGAGCCTGCACCACCGCCACCACTACCCCCACCACAGGAGGTGATGGCGGTCCACCACTAGTCTAGGCACGTACACCTGATGCCTGCCATGATATTACTGATGCACCTCTCACCCATCATTTTGCCACCATTTTGTTTACTGACACGTTTTGATCACTTTTTGTTTGGCACTATTCTATATATCAGTCTGGGGGAGAGTATGCACTTTTGGCCCACATTTTTGTAGCCATTTTGCATTGTCCATCCATCATTTGCATGCCTGCTACATCCATCATTTTCATATATCATGTCATATTTTACTTTCTTTATTTTTCCTTTTACCATGCATGCATCCATACCCACCCTCCCCTATCTTATGCGTCCTCGTGCCACACTTAGCACATTAAGGACAATGTGAGGTTTAGCTTGGGGGAGTGTGTTACACAAGCATTTTTTATTTTCTTCATTATTGCCTTTATTTTTCATCTTTCTTTATTTTTCACTCATTTTCCCTCACTTTTTTTATTTCCTTGACATGCATCACGTTTTCTTACTTTTGGAGTGATTTGTATATGTATAGTTATTTTTTTATTTATTTTCTACTTTATTTCTCCTACTTCCCTTGCTAGAGATGAATTCCTTATGATGACTATATCTTGGTGTTTGCTTTACTCATATGCACGTACTATCTTGCCATGCTATCGTTTCCATTTCTGATATCATATGTGATACATTGATATGCATTTGAGAAAAAGAACTTCCATTACTCATTATATGAATTTGAATAAAATTATAGCGTTAACTGAGTCTGGGAACTACTATTGTATACCCTTCGTAGAAAACACACCGAGCTTCACGTATTGATTGCATATACTTGGAGTATTGCTTTGCCTTTCTATTATCACTTATTTTTGCATGAAATGTACTTAGCACTTCCAGGTAGAATGAATGATTACCATTTGATATAATTGGATTAGTTTACTTTTCTGTTATCAAACTGAGTAGATTTAATTACCCTGCTGAAATTGTTGTGCACTTACAAAGAGTGATCCAAGCGTTATGTTTATTTATTTCTCCACATATCTTGAACATCATTTTTATACTTATAGTCGTTGGAGAATCTCCCCATAGTGAATCCTATAGTTGCATCTTTCCCATGCTAAAAAGAATAAGCTCCATGAATCTCAAAAGAAAAAAAATATTCATATCCTTTCATCTTAGTTGGGATTTTCCTTGTGTGTGTGTGTGTGTGTGTGTGTGTGTGTGTGTGTGTGTGTGAGAGGAAAAAAATGGAAGTTCCATTGTACATACACAATCCCATCTTTCCTCTTTTCTTTCTTCTTATTTTTCTTTGGAGCCACAAAAATTTGGGTAAAAGACGTATTTATATATTCGATGCCACCATGCTTATAGATAAGCTTGGGGGAGGGGATCCAATGACGTGTGAGAGAGTGACTACCTATATATGCATGACAACCTAAGCTAGGTAATTTTTGATACTTAGGGAGACTACTTAGAGTATAACGACGCCTATGAATTGAATTTTGGCATGAAATTCATGAAGACCATCTTTTTCTATTCTTATTGATTTGAAATGTGTGATATCTCTTATACTCCAAGTAAAAAGTGGTCAATTGAAAACTTTGTGATCTATGATTGTGTATATTTTTTTACATGCCATTGACGATGTTGATTCTAAAATAAATTCATATATCCTATGACTTTCGATGTTATTAGTTTTCTATCAAAAGCACCCTTATGAAATGGTATCGAAGTGAAAAGCTTTAGCATGTTTATATTCATTGGTCGTGCTATTTGAGTGTGCAAGTTCGCCTTCTTTTTCACCTTCTTTTTCGTTCATCCCTTTTTCTTTATTTTTATTCGCCAAGTTCGCCTTTCTACTCATCTTTCTCGAGGAAGAGTAAGAGTTAAGCTTGGGGGATTTTGATAGGTTCATATTTTACACTTTATTTTTGCATATTTGCATGCCATTTCGATTGCTCATATCGCGATTTTCACGATTATTTGACGATGTTTCTTTACTTTTCACTATTTCTTGCTTTTCGTCTGATTTCAAGAGATATGTAGCAATCAGGTGCAATTTGGAGCCTAGAAGACTTGCACGCATGCTGAAGCATCGCTTGTGATCTTATTGGAGGGTTAACGGTGCTAGAGGATGAGTGGAAGAAGAAGGGCGTCGAAGAAATCGATGAGGAAGCGAGGAGGAGAAGAAATGAGCTCTCAAACAGGCCACTCGGCTGAGCAAGGCAGCTCACTCGGCCGAGTGAAGCAGCCTACTCGACCGAGCAAGACTGACACGATGAAATCTACCAGCCTGAGTACCACAATATGCTCGACCGAGTGGTGAACTACACTCGGCCAAGTAAGAGTTCCACTTGCCCGAGTGGCTAACAAAATTTCAAAGAGAGCCAAGCCAACGTCTCTGTTTTTCTGGCCAATCTGCAGACTGTCATACTTGGTCGAGTGGAATTCTCACTCGGCCAAGTAATATTTCCACTCGGCCGAGTGGCGCAGACGCCCAGTCGTGAAAAATAGGGTTTCTAGCGACGCAGGGGCAGTTTGGTTTGTACTTTTTGGTTCTTTTAGACATGTATTTAAGCCCAGTTTTGTCTCCAACCCCTGGGAGACCGGATAGACTTCTTAGAACTATTTTTCCTTAATTTCTAATCGTAGTTAAGCTTTTGTATTGGCAAGAGATTGAAGATTGGATCTTAATTTTCTATTGAAAGCTTCTTTGGTGGCGTTGGTTTGTCTTGATCTCTTGCAAGTTTTGATTTTTATGCTATATCTCTTATTGAATCTTTGTTGCATGATGAATTCCATTGTTGATCTTGTTTTCCTATCGATTTCTAATATAGTTTGTGAGTAGTTCCTTTGCCCTAGGGCAAAGGGATGAACCCTATGGATCTAATGTTTGAATTGTGAGATCAATTGAATTGCTATTCTATTAAGCTTGACTGAAAGGTTATATCTTGATTGATTTACTACGGATAGATAGGGATTTCTCTTGGATCTCGTGAGCTCGACAGAGGATGATACAAGGAAAGCCCTAGATATTCAATTTAGGCTTACAATCGAAATTCCCTAGATTTGCTGCGACGGAAACCAAAGCTAGCATTTTTATTGTTTTCCTATACTCATATTTGTTGCACGACAGTGAACGGATGCGAACTATCACGATCTAGATCCGAACTCAAGTTGCGATAGCGAGCTTGAGCTGGGATTGGACGAAATTGTTGATCTTAATGCTAGTGGTCTAGATTAGGCTTGCGCGACAGCGAGGCTCTAGTCTAGATTGCTATAGATTTACAATAGCACGACAGCATGAGTTGGTTCTCCAATTAGTTGCGACAAGTTCACCTTAACTTAAGTTTGATTGCATGGTATTTCATAACTCACGTCGATGACTTGAAAATCCATAATGGGGATTCCCTAGCCCTAGACATCTTTATTATATTGAATCTGCATTGATCCTCGAACGATTGTTACACCATCCATTCTCAAATGACTTTTCCACCCAATACCTTAGTAATCAAAATAGAGTATTGTCATTAGTCCTCCCTGTGATTCGATACCCGCTTGTCACTTAACTGTGCACTTGCGGTAAAGCTACATTGTTTTCCAGGTGTATACCAGGAGCGATTACCAAACCTTTTGATGAGTTCCTTTGTATACTTACTCTTATATATATATATATATATATATATATATATATATATATATATATATATATATATATATATACACCTTCCATCATTTGTTTGAATTGAAGTCTAAGGAAGTAGGTCAATTCACCTATGCGACTCATCTCAAATTCAATCTGCATTTGCTTAGAAAATTCTTGACAAAGAGAATCATTAGTAGAACCAAAAATTATGTCATCAACATATATTTGTCTAATGATAACATCAGATCTATAGGTTTGGTAAATAAAGTAGAATCTATCTTTCCAATAGAATAACCAAACTTTAATAAAAAGTTCTTCAATCTTTCATACCAAGCACGAGGTTCTTGTTTTAAACCATATAGAGCTTTCTTTAACTTAAAAACATGATTATCCAAACTTTCATATTGAAATCCTGGTGGTTGTTCTACATAGACTTCTTCCTTTATAATAGCATTTAAAAATGCGCTTTTAACATCCATTTGGTATAACTTAAAATATTTGTAATATGCATATACTAAAAGAATTTTAATAGATCCTAATCTTGCTATAAGAGCATAGCTTTCATCATAATCTATGACTTCTTCCTGATTATAACCTTGTGCAACTAATCTAGCCTTATTTCTAATCACTTGTCTTGATTCATCCAATTTATTCTTAAATACCCACTTAGTACCAATAATAGGATGATCTGAAGGTCTAGGTACTAATTCACATACATCATTCCTTTTGAATTGATTAAGTTCTTCCTGCATTGCTATATCCGTGAACTATCTTTACATGCTTCAATAACATTCTTTGGTTCGATGGATGATATAAATGCACATTAGTTATTTGTTCTACTTGAGATCTAGTTCTTACTCTATCAGAAATATCTCCAATAACTAAATCATGTGGATGATTTGGAACTTCAACAAATGCTTTAGGAAGACTTTTATTTTCATGGATAATCTCAGTAAAGAAATTAGAAGTATCATTGTCATCTAACTTAGTGTTTTCTAAAGAACTATAGATGGGTATAGAATCCTCTTCATCGATATGTGTGATAGATGTATAATTCTCATTGAAACTTACAAGAAGAGATTCTTCAATACATAAGGTTCTTCTATTATAAATCATATATGCTTTACTACATGTAGAATATCATACAAAAATGCCTTCGTCTGATTTAGAATCAAACTTATTTAGTAAATCCTTAGTGTTAAGAGTAAAACATTTACAACCAAATACTTTAAAATGTGATACACGTGGTATGCAATCATAAAACAATTCAAAAAAAGTCTTATTGAGTTGTGGTCTTACCAAAATTCTATTCAATACATAACATGCAATAGCACAGCTTCTACCTAAAAATATTTTGGTAAAGAAATATCACATAACATGGTTATAGCACATAATTGTAAAGTTCAATTTTTGCTTTCAACTACACCGTTTTGTGGTGCGGCTCGAGAAAAAGAGAAGTTATGTGTTATACCATGTTTAATACAAAATTTTGTAAATAATTCATTTTCAAACTCTCCTCCATGATAATTACGAATAGTAGCAATGGATGAAGACTTTAACTTTTGAATTCTTTTACAAAATATTGTAAATTCTTCAAATTCATCATTTATATGTTTCAAAAATAATACCCAAGTATATCTTGAATAATCATCAACAATTACAAATGAATATTTATTGCCATTTAAAGAAGCTATTCTAGAAGGACCAAATAAATCTAAATGTAAAAGTTCAAGTTGTCTTTTAGTAGATATAGCATCTTTCAATTTTAAAAAATATTTATACATCTTACCTTATTGACATACATCACAAAATTGTGTATGAGTGAAAGATATATTAGGCATTCCAGAAACTAACTTTTATTTTGAAATACGTGCCAAATGCTTAAAGTTAGTATGTCCAATACGTTTATTCCATAATAAGGTGTTATTAGAAGATGCTAATGCCAATGATCAAGTGAAGATATTTTCATGCATTATATATATATATATAATACATTTGACAACCTTTTTTGACTTCTAGGGCTGACCAGTACAAGATAAAGAGTGGCTGAGATTTGATCTTGGTAAATCAATGGTTAAAGATTGGATTTTCTGAAAATTTTAGTGGAAAACCCTAAATTTTGGAGGGGATAGTGTCTTGGGAACCAAAACTTTGAAATTAGAAGTGTCTTGGGAAAGATTGGGGAGATTAAATTTTGTGGGAAAAAGTGTATTGGAAACCCAAATTTTCAAATTAAAAGTGTCTTGGAAATATTGGGGAAAAGCATGATCCATTAAATTAAACAAAGTAAAAAAGTAGTGTAAAAAATTTAGCGGGACAACAAATCACCGAAAAATACCCTGATGTTTGTGGTTTCGCGCCGAATAAATGTTTTTAGGCCGAATTTGTTGTTCCACGCCGAAGGTGCCCGTGTCGAATTTGATGTTCGGCTCTGAATTTGTTGTTCAGCACCGAAAGCGCTCACCGTTGTTTCGCACCGAATTTGTTGTTTCGCGCCGAATGCCCCTGTGTCGTATTTATTGTTCCGCGACGAAGATGCCCACGACGAAGGTGCCTGTGTCGTTAAATATTTTTACGCTAATTTGTTATTCTTTTAAATTTTGGCTGTGGAAATAATTTTTTGGGGAACAAGGATTGCGCGTGCACCGAAGGCGCCCGCGCTGAATTTGTTGTTCCGCGCCAATGGCGTTCGTGCCGAATTTGTTGTTCCGCACCGAATTTGTTGTTCCGCACCAAATTTTTTGTTCTACGCCAAATTTGTTGTTCTGCGCTGTATTTGTTGTTCCGCGCCGAAGGTGCCCACGCCGAAGGTGCCCATACCGCTAAATATGTTTATGCTAATTTGTTGTTCTTTTAAATTTTGGCTGTGGAAATAATTTTTTTGGGAACAAAGATTTCGTTGGAGAAAATCTTAAATGAAGCATGCCCAATGGCACGGGTTATGACTAGTATATATATATATATATTATTCATACGATTACCTTGAAATAATATATTACTCATATCAAAATCAAATATAATGCATGCATTCTTTTCGAAAACTATTTTAAATTTTTTATCGCATAATTGAAAAATAGATAAGAGATTATGTTTCAAACCGTCAACTAAGAGCACATTTTTGATGATTGGCTTAGTTGGATCACTAAAAGTTCCGATGCCAATTACTTTATCTTTGTTGTTATCGTCAAAAGCAACGGTGCCACCATTTTTAAATTGTACGGTTGATAGAAGTTTGATGTTTCCGGTCATGTGTTTAGAACATACACTATCTAGTATCTATCTTTCTTTTATGAGTACCTGAAAGATAAACAATAAATATGGGTACCCTTTTTACATAGGTCTTTAGGATTAGTCCTTAGGAAACCAAACCCAAGTGGAATTTGGTTTCTTTAAATAATTAGAAGAAAGAATAACATTTTGCATAAATTTAGAAATACATAAATCCTTATCATATAAGCAAATGTCTTAGGGAATCCAAATATTATGCATAATGCTTTTCTTAGAATATGCCAGAAAATTGGTCTTCTTTGAAATATGAATAGTATTCTTTTTCATATTATTATAAGAATCATTTTTCTTTGCATTAATAAATACATGCCTTTTCTTTTCTAAAATTGCACTACCAAAAATATTGGATTTGTGAGTATTCTTATACCCTAAACCTTGACGATGATTAGCAGGATGGTGTATTCTAAGTAAATCATCTAAATTATTCTTTCCTTTATTTATCTTACTAATATTAAAAGACATGTCATCATATTTCATCTTTAAAGAAGAAATATCCTTATCTAAAATAGAAAAGCATGAAATCATATTATGATTCTCAGATTTTAGAATCTTATTTTCATGAAATAGTTTATCATTTTGAGAAGATAATATTTCCTTCTCAATTTTTAGACTATCTAATGATGAAGAAGAAGAGTTAGTTCTTGATGAGAAAGAACTAATGCCTTATGTTGAGAATTCAATTTCTTGAATCTCGTATATAATTCATTAAAAGCATCAAGTAATTCTTCATTATCTAAACTACTTACCTCATTATTACTTTGTGCCATAAAACACATATGTGCATTCTCTTCATTAGATCGGTCGTTGACTTCTTCTTCTTCATCTGAAGATGAAGAGTCACATGTTGTTGCTAGTGCCTTCGTTTTCTTTTCGAACTTCTTATCCTTTCTGAAGTTGTTGAATGTCATTTCTTTTCTCTTAAGAAGTGGACAATCCTTTTTCATATGTCCAGGCCTGTTACATTGAAAATACAAAAAAAGCATCAATAGTTTTGGGCTCAAAATGTTTAAACATACCTCTTCGTAGAAACTTTTTAAAGTTTCTTGTTATAAGTGACATGTCATCATTGTCCATATCTGAATCAGTGAATCATCGGTGTCTGATGAAGCAGCAAAGGCAAGAGTTTTCTTCTTTGTATCTGCTTGTTCTTTGCGATTTTGTAGGCCATCAGATTACCAACCAAGCTTTCAACGGTGAGAGTTGACAAGTCATTGACTTCTTATATGGCTATAGTCTTCTTCTCCCATTCTGATGTTAAGGCACGAAGAATCTTCCTTACTTGTTTCGTTTGAGAATAGGTTTTTCCAAGAGCTATTAGAGAGTTAAAAAGTCGGTGAATCAAGTGATCATCTCTCCAACTGGTTCATTCTCCTTCATTCTGAATAACTCAAACCTGTGAACAAGACAGAGATTTTAGTTTCCTTAACTTTACTAGTTCCTTCGTGCGTTACCTGGAGTGTATGCCAGATGTCATATGTTGTTTTGGCCTGGAAGACACGATTGAACTCATTCTTGTCCATAGCGCAGAATAGTGCATTCACTGCTTTTGAGTTATGGGTCGCAGTAGATTTGTCAGTAGTGGTCCATTGGGCATATGGAGCAGGCTTCTCGTATCGAGTTTCCAACATGTTCCAAAGTTCTTAGTCGATTCTTTGAAGATAGATTGTCATCCTTGTCTTCCAATAGGAGTAGTTGAAACCGTTGAATAGTGCAGGTCTTGTAGTAGATTGCCCTTCTGGAAATTGTGATGAAGATGTTGAAGTATTCGTCGGATAGTTATAGGATGTCTTAACCATGAAGCTCTGATACCAAATGTTGGATCTCCTGGCACACCAAATACACTAGAGGGGGGTGAATAGTGTATATCACGACGATATTGCAAAATTAAAAGTAAATAAAAAATTGCAATAAGAATGCGGAAATAAATGAACGCAATCCAAAATATTCCAAACGCAAACACAAAGATTTATCCTGGTTCTGATCCTTGTGATCCTACGTCCAGTCCACTACCCCGTAGAGATTTGAATCCAAGTAACCAACATACAAAGATGCCAATACTCCCCGTGTTGCAAAATTGTACCACCTCTTCAACAAGATATTCTCCAAATAAAGTAAAGGAAGAGTATGAAACAATATCACATATAGCCTTGATAATTGATGGAATTATAGCGCAAGAAAGGTGATTGACACTCCAAGGTTCTGCATGGAACTTGTAGTATAAAAAACTTGAAGATTGGACTTTTTATGGAGGAAGAAATTCTGCAGAGGTTCCTCTAAGAAAATCTGAAAAACCACTCACTTTTTAGAGAGAGAAAGTAAACTTAAGAAAAGAGAAAGAGAGTGAATTTTCGTGATTTTTAGGCAGGGGTTGTCACGCCCCGCTTCCCAAAAATATGGAGGCGAAGCGTGAGAAGGTCCGCTCAGACTTGAAGCTACAAAGCTGCAAGTCCGATAAGCGTCAATCAAATTTAAAACTACAGGTCCTTGCAACGCGAGCGAAACAAGATAATAATAATGAAATGAGACAAAAGAATAATCTCAGAATATCCATAAATATAAATTCCAACATCGCAGAAAAGCCACCATGCTAAAAGAAAAAGAGACTAAAGGCCCAAACATGGCCAACAAAAGTACAAAGTACAAACGACGGTGCTACGCACCAATAACTAACAAAAGGCCTAAAACAAAATAAAGCTCAACAAAGACTCAAAGAATGGTCACCGGTGTCCACCAAAATCCTCCTGGCAATCATTGACTCAGACTCAGCGTCAGCAAAACACCACGTACTCAGCAACGGTCTCTGGCTCAGGGTCTAACATGTGACACCCAAAAGAGCAAGGGGCACATGTCAGCAAGTCTACAAGAGACTTGTGCAAGGAAACTGAAGGTAGGTAAAAGTAAAGCAACCTAGCAGTTCTAGCATGATGCAATGACATGGCAGTTAAAGTAATGAGTGCAACAGGTAAGGTAAAGTAAAGTAAAGTACGAGCATGGCATTTAAACATGGCATGGATGACAAGTATTGCATGAATCATTCACAAGACAAGAAAAGTAAGCACCTCGTGCACAGGGATTCCGCCTTTTGGCTAGAGTGGCTGCACGGCCAGCTCCTAGCTCAAGTGATCGTTTATCCCTACCCCTCCACGTGTATCGAGCCAGGGCCTTACCCCCGAACGGTAATGCTCGCTTCTGGATCACGAGCCAGGAAGTGTTTTTAACAAGTATGGCATAGGGGTGCACCTAGCCGGTCCAGGGAACCCGGGCATTGGCTTTTGACCAACACATGAGGCCCGTTTCCCCCGGAAGTAGTTTTCAAGGAGTACAAGTTTTGTAGCGTGTGCTACGAATGCAACAATCAACTGGGATGACATGTAAGATGTGATGCATGACAGTTAAAAGTGCGTACAGATAAGGAAAGTAAACGTGACAGTTTAGTATGCATGAACAACAAGTTTAAAGAGTTGGATCTAGCTTCGTTGTCAAGCTAGATCAATTAGGTGACGGATCTAGTTTCGTTGTCAAACTAGATCAAGTAGGCGTCTAGCCAGCTATCATTTCACTGACTAGTCTCTTTTACGCTAGGAACAAGGAAGTGGCCTAAAAACATGGCCCTACACAAGAGTTGGCAAGTTTCACTTGCCTGCAAGCACGACGTCTGAGCACACCGTCCACTGAGTCCAAAATCACAATTATCCTACGTGCACAAGTCCACCGGCCTAAAGTCCATATTATTAATCTTGATTAGTGAATTTAAAACATTTAAAATACTTTAAAAATACTGATTTTAGTCTTGATTAGCATGCAATTGGGTTGGGGGTCCTAGGGGTGCAAAGCGTTACCTCAATACGACGCGAAAGCTACACCGGCGTCGGGTAGCGACGCCGGGGTTTGGAATAAAAGATCGTGCTCCAAGTCCATATTCCAATTAGATTCCTCGCTGGAAATTTCAGAGCAATCAACCGGGGCGACGATTCCAGATTCCAAAGCTCGCACGTGCGACGACGGGCTACGACGTGCGACGACGTCGTACGCGGCAAGTCGTCGAAGAGAACGCACCTAGGTGGGGCCCACAGTAGTCCTAGGGACCTTTGGGGGACCCACAATAACTCTGGAGAACTTGGGGGGCCCACGGTGGCAAGCGATGCGACGGGTACGGGGTTGTGACGTATGGCCATCGGTCGTACTCAGCCAAATGCGGGGATCTCCATCGGTCGCTGCGGGGGAACGGCTTGGTGCAGCGCTTGGGGTCGGTGCGGGCCTTGGTGCGGGGGGTTTGGTCGGTCGCTGCGGGCGATCGGGTCGGTCGCTGCGGGCGACAATGCGTTGCAACGTTTGCAACGTTGCAACAAAGCGACGAGCGCACGGTGCGGGCGGGCGCCTCGGTCAGGTGCGGAGTGATGCGGGCGACAGCTGCGGGGGCTTGCAGCGATGCGGGGAGCGGCGATGGTGGGCGACAGCTCTCGGTCTGACCGAGAGCTTCTCTCGGTCGGGCACGGGAGATGCGGAGCGACGGTTGCAGCGGAGCGGGCGGGGCTTGGTGCAGGTGGAGCTGCCGGTCAGACCGAGGGAACGGGGTGAAATTCATCGGTCGTGCGCATGCGATGGCTGCGACGATGCGACGAATCGTCGCAATGTCAAATCTGAGTTTTGGAAGAGGCTAGGGCTATTTTCTTGCGAAAATAGGTCTTCCTAGGGATTGTTTATATAGTGTAGATGGGTTGACTTGGTCTAGGGCTAAATCTAATAGGATTAGAAGTTTAAAATAATTTAAAATTTAAATCTCAACTTCTCCAACTCACCCAAGGATTTGACTTGGTCCAAATGAGCTGGAAATTGGCTCAAAAATTCTTTAAAACGTTTTAAACTCAAATAAATTTTATTTGGCCGAAAAT
The DNA here is from genome assembly GCA_030789695.1 of Scilla litardierei. Taxonomy (NCBI): domain Eukaryota; kingdom Viridiplantae; phylum Streptophyta; class Magnoliopsida; order Asparagales; family Asparagaceae; genus Scilla; species Scilla litardierei. The sequence continues at coordinate 96,592,918 of CM061131.1, forward strand.
AATTTATAAATTAATTATTAAAAATAATATAAAACTTGTTAAAAATATTAAAGTGGTCAAATGAACTCCAAAAATTATAAACTAAATATCGGGGTGATCGTGATGACGAATGTGAGCTAACTAAGAAGACGGATCTCAAATTCGACGTCGGACGACGAAACTAAAAATAGAAACGTCTCCCATCAAGAGTGAGAATCGTCACGTCTCATCGAGTAAGTTTAAATTGTGGAAAAACGACTCGAGGTGTGTCGTTCCAAGGTAGTGCCACTATTTACTATTCTCAGAGACGTTCACAACGGCATATCACACTAAAGTGTTCACAAACAAACAAAGTCTAAGACGAACACGTGCACGGTCAAAAGCACGTGCACGAAAAACGTACAACGAAAAGTGGTCGTTACAGGGGTCTGGGGTCTATTTATAGCCCAAAAGGTAGTTTTTGAACGTTGGACAACTGCCTAAATTTTCAAAAAATTCTGGGAAGTTTTTCAAATAAGTCACCTAATATGAGAGCCTGGTCGACTAATAGCGCTGCTGACTAGGATTCTGGCTGTTGAGAAGTCCTTTCAAGAAATAACTTCCGAAAACGGAAAATAACTTCTATAAACGGATATAAACTTATAAGAACTAGCCGTTTATGGCAGTTCTAACTTTCAGAAATAAAATAAAATATTTAAATTATAAATTATTTAAAATAACTGATTCAAAACTGACTGGTAGACTAACAAAGTCTGTTAGTCGACTAGAAAAATGAAATTTTGAAACTTAAGAAAAAAGATCATGGGGACTCTAAAATAGGTCTAACGAAGTTTTTGGATTGAAATATTTTAATATTGAAATTAGTCGACTAGTACTAGGGGTTGGTCGACTAATTGGATTTTTGACTTGATTTTCTGAAAATGGACCCTAAACGACTAAGGGAGATCATCATCAAGGCTTTTACATTCTAAGTAAATGCAAGAGAAAAAATAAAGATTATATCTCATATTACAAGATACAAAATATCATTGATATGCTTCGTCACGTAGTGGATTCTTCTTGCAACATGTATACTTGATGATTGTCTTAGTTGATTGTGCTATAACATCTGCATAGATAAAGTTAGTACGTATAAAATATGTTTGTATCATCAAAACCATATGAGAAATTGTAAGTTTCCAACAGAATACACCATAAGCCTCTCCAACTCTGCCCAACTCTCCCTTTCGGGAGCCGAGTGAGATAAATATATCGTCCAGTCCTTAAGCCTACATTTTACACGTGTTTCCTCAAACCAAATGCCTGGAATCTAACTTACCTCAAGGTAGACTGAGATTTCCATGTTATTATTTGCTCAAATTCCTCACTCTCAATTATGGAACAAATCCATTTCTTTACATTTATTTTCGCGGTCTCATTTACCGCATTTCATTTCTCATCATTCGCTGATGTCATGTTTCAACAATGACCATCGCATCACAATTTCCACATAAAGAGCATTCTACATTCTTGCACATTGATGCTCATGTTTTCACAATACAATCAAATTTCATCTAATATCATAGACATGAGCTTTAAGTACTAATATGGAACATAATACATGATTTTTTAACATTTGAGCTAGCTCATTCTTATAAGGAACGTAAACATATAACATATACATAATTCCGTTAACATGAAACATACTAACAACTAGCATATGGACATAACGAAAATTTTAGGAACATATGAATATGACACCTACACTAGCATAAATAAAAACATGGCTACAACTACACTAACATATGAATATGACAACTACTTTAGGAACATATGAACATAACATCTATACTAGCACAAAAATAAACATGGCTACAACTACACTAACATATGAATATGACAACAACTTTAATAACATATGAATATGACAACAAAACTAGCACAAACATAAATATGGCATACCAACATAATTAATGAAACTTAGCATACTAATTTAACCATGAACATATTAACATAACTTTGGCAAATACGTGAACATATTATGCTTGGGTATTGATGTTAGCATAGTAACATGCATTTTTTTCATTTGAATATATAGTTGGGCATATTTGAGTCAAACATGCATATTAATACTAGAGCATGATAGCATGAAAATTATTGGAATATGGACATTGTATAATTGATACAACTTTTACATATTACAATTTTTTACATAATGAAGTTGACATTATGTCATGCCCTGCTTCCCAAGTACGGAAGGCAAGACGCGAAGAGGTCCGCTCAGACTGAAGCTGTGAACCTACAGTCTAATAAGCGTCTGTGTGTTCATCCATTCGCAGATTCTTGCATTGCAATGAAACAACAACAATAATAATTATGAAAGCAGGCAATATTAACCAACATTCAAAAACAACATCCATTCATTATTCGAAGCATCCATAGATATAGTCATAAAATAAATACAAGAGTCTGAAAAGAAAGGCCCCAAGCATGGCCGAAACTAAAACATAGATAAGGTGCTACGCACCGAAGAACCTAACAGTAGCTACTCGGAAACAACCAGAAACTAAGAGAAAGTCTCCAGCTGAGACTGGGATAGGTCTCTTGTATCCTCAGACTGAACGTCAGTAGAAGCCTCAAGCTCGACGTCAGCAAACTGAACGTCCTCAGCAACAACCTCAGACTCAAAACCTAACATGCGACTCCCAAAGAGAAAAGGAAACATGTCAGCAAAAATCTCCAAAAAGGAAAAAGGGTGACTCTTGTGCAAGGAAACATAAAAATAATGAATGCAATGAGCAGTTTAAGATATGATGACATGGCATAATATTTAATGAATGCAGTAATTAAAATGAACATGGTAGTTATCATTACATGCCACGTCGTAGCAAAAAGCTACTAAACAATATTTCATGAAAAGCAGGAAAACATGAGTTCACGTCGTGCACAGGGTTTATGCCTTTCAGCTGAAGTTGCTGTACGGGCACACTTCTGCGCTGAGTGGTCGCTTAACCCTACCCCTCCACGTGTGTCTGAACTGGTGCTCAGCTTCTGGATCACGAGCCAAGAAGTGTTTATGGCATAGGGTTGACCTAGCCTCATTCATACTATAGGAGTCAGAATCCTACTCACCGTAGCTTACATTTCATTTGTAGTGTGTGCTACACATTCATGACAAGACATTAAAATGCATGAAATGAAATGTAATATGCAACATGATAGTATAAAAGCAACTATTGAATGTGTACAGTTTATCAAAATTAAACGTGACATGTGATATGCATGAACATGGCAAGGGTGTCGGATCTAGCTTCGCTGTCAAGCTAAATCAAGTATGGTGTCGGATCTAGCTTCGTTGTCAAGCTAGATCAAGTATGGTGTCTAGGCGACTATCATTTGATCACTTAGCCTCTTTTAAACAAAATCACAGAATAGCCTAAACATGGCTTAACAATAACCGAGCAAGTTCCATTTGCCTGAAATAACGTCCGCAAGTCTCAGATCAACAGGTCTAGAACTGCCTATGTGCTCATACCAATCATCCAACCTACAGTCCTATATTATTAAACTTCAATTAGTTATTTAATCAAAGAAAGGAAAATTACAGTTTTTATCTTGTTAAACATGCAGTGTGAAGGTTCCTATGGATTGGGGGATTACCTCAACACGACGTGAGAGCTACACTGACGTCGGGTAGCGACGTCAGGGGTTGGATTCCGGTAGAGAGCAGAGACACGGCGTCGGTTTGCGGTGAAGGTGGCGATAACTAGAGGGGTGGTAGTGTAGGAGGATATATGCCCATAAGGCTATTTATCCTTAGTATATGTCTCGTTAAGATATTATATAGTATCAATTATCCTAAGTATGAATTCGTTGAATCATATACTTAGATAATTTCCTTAGACTTATAGTTAGGTCCTTATGTATCCAGATAAGATCTCGATTATGAGTAGTAAGTGACCAAATAGAAACTTAAGTCTTAAACGGTTCGTGGTCATAGATGTGTCGAGAACGGACTATCGGTACATCGGACAGACCACTGTGTCTTTGTCTTACCTTAGGGTAATGATGATCTCATAGTCATTCGACTTGGTGAAGTCGAAGACGAGACACAGGTGCTCATTGGAGAATGAGTTCACTGAACGACCAACTTAGAGTTATTAAATGGTTAACGTTAACTAAACTGTCTATAATAACTCTAGGGTGATGATAGGTAAGCTGGTCCTTTAGACCTGAAGTCATAGGTACGAACCTGTGAGTGAACAGTGTCGCTTAGACCTATGATCTAGCTTCGAGGCTAGGCCTGCTGAAAGATCTTAGGTTGGGTTACACCTGAAGCTCTCGGGGCGAGTAGATGATTAAGATGGGATTCGTCTCTTCCGTTAAAGGGAAGTTAGTGTCACAGGCTCAGTACGGTCTTTGTGTTAATCCTCGGCCGGGGTACGTTGTAAGATGTACAACGTGAACCAATAAAGATCGATGTATACTGACCAATGTTGTCCAATGGAGTTGCCAGTAAACCGTACCCTAGACCAACAAAGACACAGTCTTGACGAAGGGACTATAGTTAAAGGTATTCATCACTGAGACAGCCAAAGTGAACCCAACGATACTTTTGTCAATGGGTCGATCACGTTATGATGATTCTGAAACAGGGACGACAACTGCTGCTCGTGGTGACCGTCGTCTAGGGGTTTCGATCCCCAACCTGTAGTAAGGTTAAGCTGTAGGGTCTCACACCGAGTAGTATTCGTGTCTTAGTAATAGGAAGATAAGTAAGAGGAATTCATTCAATGAAATGGAATAGTTAAATTCATAAGCTAGTTTTGAGACTAAGTCGTAGACGGGGACAATGTTGCATTCGATGCAAATAAGATTAAACGTGTCGTAAATTGCTTACGACAATATTTGTAGGAACAAAAACATTGGAAAAGGTTACCTGGTTGACGGGATCGTCTTGGTCTAAACACAGGTTCAAACCGCGTCCAAAACAGAGCTCAAACGAGCCCGGAAACACAAAAACAGTCAAAGGCAAGAGTAGTTTAGACTCACTTGGGAAAGCGGGTCCACCCGCTAAGCTTAGCGGGTGCCCGCAACTTAAGTTACTTAGGGTTTTTAAAACCCTTTTGACGGATACGAAAATTGACTTTTTGCCCATTTTTAGGCAATTGTTTAAGGGGTCAAACGAAGTCGGAATTCGTCGATGTTTGTTCCTACGCGTTCACCATTCGAAGCCCTTTGAAATGATAGCTTGTTTGGTGTCTAAAGTTTAATGGATGAAGAGATTTAATTCGTAGAATTTTGCCTTTGTGAAAGTCTTACTAAACTTCAATTAGCCAAATTAAATCCATCTTCTTTAATCTTTGTCCCACATTGCTCGTAACGAAAAGAGAGGTGTCGACTCCCTATATAAATTGGGGTGCACTATCTTCGTTGAACAACACACCAAGTCTTCGATCGAGTAGCTCCGAATTTTGAGCAAGCTCGATCTACGACTTAAACTCTTCTTTCTCTCTTCTTCCTATTCTCCCGACGAGTCCTAGCAAGTCTTCGAAGGGGTTTTGGATTCGGATCCAGACGTCTAAGACGCGGGTCTGCTCAAGTGAAACTTTCTACCGCAAGTGGTCGGCTCGGAGGCGGGTGTCGGCTCGGGTGGATCAGTTCGAAGGTGCAAGGCGGCTCGGGTGGATCGAGTCGAGGCGGTTCGGCTACGAGGAGCGTAAGAATCTGGTGTGGTACATCTTGCCCGCCCCAGGGTTGAGATTTCGGGTATGTGCTTTAAAGCTTTTTAGTGTAATTTAATTTCGTCACAGTAGGATATATAGATCCCTCTTGGGGTGGTCAGATCCACCCCAAGTTGGTATAGATCAGGCTAGATTCTGGCTCTCTCATGGCCTAGCTAAAATGTTTAGCTAGTATGTTTTTATTTTACGCTGCGCTTTATGCCTCTATGGTCCGTCTGACTTAGGACGGGCACAGATCTGAGCTCTGAGGGTCCGCCAAAACCCTTCAGGTAGCACGGCGCACAAACGGCAGCAAGCAAGGGGATCTCGGCCTGCTGTTGGGTTGTGCACGGCAACTGCGCAATGGGAAGGCCAGCCTGGATGCTTGCGGCCTAGGGGAAACGCGCGGCCTGGGTGGCCGACGACTAGCTGGTGGTTGCCACGGCCTGAGGTGGAGGGAAGGCTGGCCGTGAGTTTTAGGGGGAAGAGGGATCGCCGGTTTTTGTAGGGGGAGAGAGGGAAGTTGCGAATGTTTGGGGGTGTGCCGTGCGGTTTGTGTGGAGGAGGGGGTGGCCGGATGTTGGCCGGTGGCAAGGGGAGAACTGGCCGGAACTAGGGAGAGGGGGTCGGCGACAAGGAGGTGGCGGCTGATGGGTTTGCATGAGATAGAAAACCCTAGGGCTAGAGCACATTATAATGAGGGTAATATTCTATATAGGGTTAAAAAGGAGTGGAATTAGGGGTGATTGGAGAGAGTGTGTGAGAGGGGGAAGGGTAGATTTAGGGTGCAAATAGACTAGGAAATATATCATGTGATACGTAGGATTCCTATAGGATTAGATTAGATTTTTAATTAGGGATTTGTTAGGGCTAATTATAGATTAAGGATAATTAAGGTGAAAGGTCAGTATAACGGTGTCCGAAAAATATAAGAAAAATATCAGGACGATCGTGTCGACGAGAGGATCGAGACTACGATGATCGGTCGCGTGCTTGGTTAACGGAAAACGGTACTAAAAATAAAAAGGTCAACCTCGAAGTCTAAAAGTTACGACACCCCTTCATTCAAAGCGGATTTGTGGAAGAATGACCGTGAAATGACGTTCACAAAAATTCCACAAATAACTACTCTCTCTGAGGGTCACAACGATATTTAACTTCGCTCGTTTGGGATACAAGGGGAGGTCACAATAAATACGCGTACGAAAAAGAAAGTACGAGCACGAAAAACACACGATCGAAAAGCGACCGTTACATCCTACCCACCTTAGAGCAAAGTTTGTCCTCGGACTTTCTAACTAAAATACATCTAGCCATTTTAGTAACTACCCCAATCATATCACACTATAATTCAAACCATATATAGTTACTGCAAGTGCTTATATATGCATTAGGTAGTCAAACATTAATACTAAAAACATGTATATATATGCACATTCTATACGTATACTTGTCATAGACAGTCAAATTCTTACACGTACTTCAATCATTCATATAGTCACGTACATCCCTTATATAACTATCACTCACTTATCACATAACCATGGTACAGATACCTACAGAAAAATAGTTTCACACTAGCAAATACAATCGTAGTACTTCACGTATAGATAACCACATATGTACAAAACGAACATGGATATACTACTCCCTTATGTCTCCTAGTGTACATTCAACACCAAACATATCAACACATGTAATCACACCATACAATATTAAATATTGTTTGCTATATCTAATATACATTCATCCCTACTATAAATACACAGATATATAGTTATTCAAATACACGCAGATACTTCATCATATATACACATCACATACAATCCTATAACTATATTCAAGACACAACACACATACCATAGTCGCAAACACCTATAGCTAAGCACATACTTACACGTGCCTGGTCACGCCCACACACGCTAATATACTATTCATACATGCCACTCATACCACTATATACTTAGCACATTCTACACACCTAGTTTAGCAAGCATATATACATTTAAACATGTAAAACCTTCGTACAGAACTATACTACAAAACCAACACCTATATCTATATAATGGTATAGCCACCCACAACCATGTGCATAACGTAACCATGCACAACCAAACCTATCACTATACACACATCATCCATTACTATGTTCATAGCACTATACACAAACCACAGACAAATATAACAATATACTTAGAGTATACCCACTCAAGCATGAGTTAGACTCAAAGACCTATACAAGAACCAGAATACTTTATATTCATAACACGATGTTTATACCTATACCAACACACCACTCTTTTATATATATATACACACACACACACACACACCAACGTAATCATATTACTCGTCACACTATACGGATAAAAAAACACATGCTATCATATACACACAATAATATCAATCACACTTTATATTTAGTCAAGTAACACCCCCATAATGCAATCACTTTACATACTATAATAATATTGCAAATATTAGTACACGTATACAATCATAATACAACATCCTACACATGCATACATCATATAGTCACAAACATATTACTACACGCATACTCATTGCATGCATATCATACCTACATAAAAATAAGCTTACCACATATCTACACAAAACATAGACATACATATAATATATTCACACCATAGCAATTTACATACAATTAGTATGCTACTACATATATCTATACATACATAGTTACGACATACAATAATAGTGTATACCTCATGGTATACACGTACATACACAACATCCCATAAAGGCAAACAATACTATACAAAATAATAACCCTATTATCAAACGTATATCACACATATTCATTTAGTATGTACATATCTACCTATGACTAAGCACATACATATCTACGTACGAGCACACGCTCATACGTACTAACATATAGATCATATAATAGGCCTGCACACTTAACTATAAGTACAACTAGTATCATTACACCTAACATGCACATGACTTTACTAGCATACTATTTCAAGTATTTACAAGTACCTTCAAACTACATACACCATTAGTAGATATTCCAACACTAATTCTAATATACACAGACATCCCTAAAGTGGTATGGCTATCCACACATATATTTATAAATACTATCATTCATACAACTTCATATATATCATGAATAAAACTGAGTATGCATATATAACACAAGAGACAATCATTAATATACTAAGGGTAGCACGTTCATATATGAGTGGTACGCAGGATTCACACACACGGGTCCACACACTCTGCCTATATACATGCACCACGACGACATCACAATAACACTAATGGCCCACCATACTATACTAAGGTTGACATAGGCAACGACAAGCACTAGTATGATGACTAAGAAATAGTAAGAGAACTGAAATCAAATAGCATAACGAAACAAGATCGGGATGAACGGGTTCAGATAAGGCATGGATAAGGGGATAACTTGGTTATGTGAAACAGAGATATAATTGTGAATTTTAAGTAAGAGAAAGAAAGATATAATAATATCCTTATAAACTACAGGAGAATAACGTGTAGAAGATATAAGTTAAAATACGAAGTAGGGATTAGACGAAAGAATAATTAGTATAGAGATGAAGTGAGGATTAGACGAAAGAATAATTAGTATAGAGATGAAGTGACTGTTCTGCAATTGGAACTAGATTTGTACTAAGAACTTTGAAGTAGGAAAAAACGAAGGATATAAAAACGGACATACTTGAAAAGTTGGAGTTCTCTTTCATATAGAAAAATATTTAGAGGTCGGTACAATGAGTTGTTTAAAATAAGTTTGAGTAGTATATATATAGTAAGAGAAGAAATGGTATATTGGATTATCGAAAAGCCATTATATGAAGGAAGTAAGATATTCACATGAGTATGAAAAATATAGGTTAGAAAATACTATAAGGTAGTAATTTAAAGATTTCGGTGAAAAAGTTTCGAAATTCAAAGAATGAATTTAAGTCAACTGAAGTAGGAAATTTAAGCTCATGCTAAATATTTTCAAAGAATTTAAACTGGGAGAGGAATTCAAAAATAATATTGAAAATACTTTTCGAAGGATCAGGATGGTAATGGGGAAGATTCAACGATTGATGATGAACGACATGAAGGGATCACGTGAAACGAAAGCAAGGAAGTGAATCAAATATTCAAAACATAAATACGACTGGGAAATAACTTAGTGAATATGCTACGATGGGATTCTATGGTCATTAGCTCAAAAGTGTAATGATTAGGAAAATGAGAGAAAACAAGGGTTTTAATTACTAGGCCAACTAAAGAGGAGAAACTTAGCACCAATACTGTCTAATGAACTAGACTGTAATAGAGATCTCCAGGAAAGGGTCCTTAGAGAATCAAGATTGAGATTTCTTCCAGAGCATAATCCCGGAACATCTTCCAGAAATACGCCTTCGAGGTCTCTGACTATCAAACTTGGATGTCTGCCTAAGTCTTTCTACCATCTAAGACAAGGAAAACGTTCACATCAGACTCCAATTTTATGACTCGAATATTTCGAATGTTTCAATGAATGTTTTATTATTATCGTTGTTTCGATATTTCACAGGTGCAACGACCTGCATGGGCCACCACAAAAACTTGTCACGCCCCGCTTCCCAAGTACGGCAGGCGAGACGTGAAGAGGTCCGCTCATACTGAAGCTGTGAAGCTACAGTCTGATAATCATCTGTGTGTTCATCCATTCGCAGATTCTTGCATTGCAATGAAACAATAATAATATTAATAATGAAAGCTGGCAATATTAACCAACATTCAAAAACAACATCCATTCATTATTTGAAGCATCCAGAGATATAGTCATATAATAAATACAATAGTCTGAAAAGAAAGGCCCCAAGCATGGTCGAAACTAAAACATAGATAAGGTGCTACACACCGAAGAACCTAACAGCAGCTACTAGGAAACAACCAGCAACTAAGAGAAAGTCTCCAGCTGAGACTAGGATTGGTCTCATGTACCCTCGGATTGAACGTCAGTAGAAGCCTCAAGCTCAACTTCAGCAAACTGAACGTCCTCAACAACAACCTCAGACTCAAAACCTAACATGCGACTCCCAAAGAGAAAAGAAACATGTAAGCAAAACTCTCCAAAAAGGAAAAAGGGATACTTTTGTGCAAGGAAACATAAAAATAATGAATGCAATGAGCAGTTTAAGATATGATGACATGGCAAAATATTTAATGAATGCAGAAATTAAAATGAACATGATAGTTATCATTACATGCCACGTCGTAGCAAAAAGCTACTAAACAATATTTCATGAAAAGCAGGAAAACATGCGTTCATGTCGTGCACAGGGTTTACGCCTTTCGGCTGAAGTTGCTGTACGGGCACACTTCTCCGCTGAGTGATCGCTTAACCCTACCCCTCCACGTGTGTCTGAACTGGTGCTCAGCTTCTGGATCACGAGCCAGGAAGTGTTTATGGCATAGGGTTGACCTAGCCTCATTCATGCTATAGGAGTCAGAATCCTACTCGCCGCAGCTTACATTTCATTTGTAGCGTGTCCTACACATTCATGACAAGACATTTAAATGCATGAAATGACATGTGATATGCAACATGACAGTATAAAAGCAATTATTGAATGTGTACATTTTATCAAAATTAAACGTGACATGTGGTATGCATGAACATGGCAAGGGTGTCGGATCTAGCTTCGTTGTCAAGCTAGATCAAGTATGGTGTCGGATCTAGCTCGTTGTCAAGCTAGATCAAGTATGGTGTCTAGGCGACTATCATTTCATCGCCTAGCCTCTTTTACACAAAATCACAGAATAGCCTAAACATAGCTTAACAATAACGTCCGCAAGTATAGCCTCTTTTCCACTTGCCTTAAATAGCGTTCGCAAGTCTCAGATCAACGGGTCCAGGACTGTCTATGTGCTCATACCAATCATCCAACATTCAGTCCCATATTATTAAACTTCAATTAGTTATTTAATCAAAGCAAGGAAAATTACGATTTTTATCTTGTTAAACATGTGGTGTGCGGGTTCCTACGGATTGGGGGTTACCTCAACACGACGCGAGAGCTACACTGACGTCGGGTAGCGATGTCAGTGGTTGGATTCCAGTAGCGAGCAAAGACAGGGCATCGGTTTGCGGCGAAGGTGGCGACAACTAGAGGGGCGGTAGCACAGCACGCGAACGGCAGCGAGCAAGGGGATCTCGGCCTGCTGTTGGATTACGCGTGACAACGACGCAATGGGGAGGCCGGCCTGGATGCTTGCGGCCTAGGGGAAACATGCAGCCTGGGTGGCCGACGGCTGGCTGGTGGTTGCCACGGGCTGAGGTGGAGGGAAGGCTGGCCGTGAGTTTTAGGGGGGAAGAGGGATCGTCAGTTTTTGTTGGGGGGGAAGAGGGATCGTCAGTTTTTGTAGGGGGGAGAGGGAAGTTGCGACTGTTTGGGGGTGTGCCGTGCGGTTTGTGTGGAGGAGGGGGTGGCCGGATGTTGGTCGGCGACAAGGGGAGAACCGGCCAGAACTAGGGGAGAGGGGGTCGGCGGCAAGGAGGTGGCGGCTGATGGGTTTGCATGAGATAGAAAACCCTTGGGCTCGAACACGTTATAATATGGGTAATATGCTATATATGGTTAAAAAGGAGTGGAATTAGGGGTGATTAGAGACAGTGTGTGAGAGGGGGAAGGGTAGATTTAGGGTGCAAATAGACTAGGAAATATGTCATGTGATACGTTGGATTCCTATAGGATTAGATTAGATTTTTAATTAGGGATTTGTTAGGGCTAATTATAGATTAAGGATAATTCGGGTGAAAGATCAGTCTAACGGTGTCTGAAAAATATATGAAAAATATCGGGACGACCGTGTCGACGAGAGGATCGAGACTACGATGATTGGTCACATGCTAGGTTAACGGAAAATGGTACTAAAAATAAAAAGGTCAACGTTGAAGTCTAAAAGTTACGACACCCCTTCATTCAAAGCGGATTTGTGGAAGAATGACCAGTGAAATGACGTTCATAAAAAATTACACAAATAACTACTCTCTCTGAGGGTCACAACGATATATAACTTCACACGTTTGGGAAACAAGAGGATGTCGAAATAAATACGCGTATGAAAAAGAAAGTACGCGCACGAAAAACACACGATCGAAAAGCGACCGTTACACATTATGGCATGCCCCTAATTTTTAACATGCTACAAATTGAATCATGTTATTCTACAACCATCACAACATATTAAGGAATTTACAAGCTATACTTTTAAAAGTTAACATATGAGATAATTTGACATGCTACTAACTTGACATGCAACGAAGGTGGCATAATTTGTGGGATGCATATTACACAAACTTACATACTATTCATACAATTTTACGCATTACAAATTCAATCACAACCTACTAAGGACAATCCTAAAACTAGCACCCTAACTAGAGTGGTTAGAAATCCTACCTTGTAAAACTCCTCCCCCTTCAAGCTCTAGCTTTTCCAACTCTCCTCATATAGTCCTCCTTCAAGATCTCCTTCTCCAAGCCTTCTCCTTCATCCTCCTTTCTCCATTTTTCTTCAAACCAAGTGATGGTATGGTGGTGTGTTTGGCGTTGAGGAGGAGGAGAGGGGGGTTGTGTGATGGCCGCCTAGGTGGTGGAAGAGGAGGAGGCAAGGGTGGCTTGGTTGCCGGCCATGGAGAAGATGGCGGAGGGTAGCTCGGCCATGGCTAAGAGAAATAGGAAGAGGATGAAAGCATTTGCCTTTTTTCTCTTTTTCCTTTTTCCTTTTTCCTTTTTCCTTTTTCCTTTTTCTTTTCTTCTTTAAATTTCTCATCCATCCTACTCATCCTATAAATTCCTCTCAAAATGACAAGTGCCTAATAGGTGGCATGTTGTAAATGAATGGATTAATATGTTGACACATAAATGGGGTTATGTGGCATGCTAATAGAATTTAGGGTTTTCTAGTTTTTAGAAAAAGAAAATACCCTTAGTAATGCTAGTAGACATACCATACACCTTATATACCACTAAATACAACACATTATATTACCCCATATGATTTTAAACATTTAAAATATATTTTTACTTTATTTCAATTTTAGAAAAATTTTGGAAAAATCTCCAAAATACGTGAAAAAATACACGTATTAAATATGGCCAAAAATACTTAATATAATTCACGTACATATGGAAACATGGTATTACAGATTACAGTCTCACACCAACCAAATAATAATGATTCTAAAATAGGGGTCAACATCCATAGCTAGTTATGTTACCATACCAGTGATATGATATGATCGTGCCAGTATTGAAGTAGGAATCGGGCTATTAGAGTCTCAACATATGATGGCTCATCAAGAATAGCAAAGGAATAAAATTTTTACAGATGTGATATACAAGGGATCAATCACAAGATTCGTTATCATTAAAGAGGACATAAATCCGTCATAAAGAGTTGCAGTGTATGAAATGAAATGGTTGTAAAGAGTTACGAACATCTCAATCAAAGAAGAATAGGTAAAACTGAATCTGTACTGGTTATTTGACAAAAGGCTTGACCCTAGTCGAGTAATCCACTGATTAGTCAACTAAAGGCTTGTCCCAAGTTGACTAATCAATGCATTATGCATGTAAAACCCCTAGTGTAGAAATACGAGTATAATGTACGTATTTTTGACTGCATTCGTACGTATATAATTGTGGGTATTTTTATGAATTTTCCTAATTTTTATAATAATAATAAAAATTTAAATAATTTTAAGCATTATTAAACATGATTATATTTGAAATACTTGATGGAATACATAGTATGTAATGGGTAGTTAGTATTAATTAGTGTATTTCTAATTACCTAAAAATTTTAATTTTGGGGAAAAAATCCCATAATGACACATACACTTCTTAGGTTTCAATATGCAAGCTAACCATGGCTTAAACCATGACACCTAGTGCACACTTGGCCTTCTCTTGATGCATGAGATGGTGATGATGATTAAAGGAGGTAAAACAGAAATAGGAAAAAGAAAAAGAAAAGAAACAAAAAATTTCCAAAAATTTCATCATCTTCCCCTTCCCCTTTGAGGCCAAACCCAAGAGGGGTTCTCCCCCTTTGCACCACTTACTCCACCATCATCTCCTCCTCTTCCACCGCCAATCCAACCACCTCCTCGTCCATCACCAACTCCCCACCACCAATGCCAAAAATTATTCACGATAATCCATCGCCATTGAAGAAGGGCGAAGAAGCTAGGAGAAGGTTTCAAGGAGAAGAAGGGCTAAAGAAATTTAGAAAGACTACTTAAGGTAGGATTTCCTAGCATCTCTAATTAGACTCTTAGTTTTAGTATTTGTTTTTAGTAGGATTCCTACCAACTCTAGCTAGGGTTCATTCTTAGATTGAGTAGGGAATATGGATGTATAGACTTGCTTTATGTTTTTTTTCAATCCAATGGAAAATTAAAATGTTGAATGTTCATGTTATAATCCAATTTGTCAATATGTCTCAATTCATGCTAATTAGGCCATGTCACATATGAGTAGGACAATTGATTAGTGTTTTCAATTTTTGATAGTGTGTTTGATTATGCTAGTGTTTTTTGCTAATAAGTTTATACTAAGTCTCATGTAAAATGTATGCTAAAGTCCATGCAAGTAAGTTAATACTCATGCTAATTATATCATGCTAAATTGCTCTCTAGTTTAGGTTAATATGCTAAATTTCCATAACTTTCCATGTTATGTTAGTGTAATTGCACAATTACAAGCTGTTGTGTTATGTTTTAAAGTGCCATAAACATGTTAGTAATTATGATTAGTGAGTTGCCATAATTATTAAGCCTAGCATAATTATGTTAGTATGTTTACTAGGTTCATATGCATATGCCAAGGTCCTTGTTAATACTAATATACTTCCCTGTTGCTAATGTCCATGTGAGAACAAATATGCTTCAAATACCCATGTTGATGTGATATAAATTCATATTAGGTTAGTATGTTGCTCTATGCATGCAAAGTTGTGTTATAATGCCAATACATGTCATTGTACTAGCATGTAGCAAGCTAGCATTCAAAGTTGGGTTATTTTCCATTAAAAGTCATTATACTAACATGTAGCAAATAGAATGAAATTTTGAGTTTAAAGATGTTATCCATGCTCATGAATATAATTGTTCATATTAGTCTACGGTAATGTTTGTTGGGAAATTGAGACCCACCCCAGTGGATTTTGATGATGTGCACAAGTGATATGAGTACGAATGTGTTTATTTCAAGTGTATATAGATTATAGCCATGAAGCTTTAAGCGAATTGTGAAGTAAATCGAAGGACTTAGAAGCAAAGATCAAAAGTCTACGATAGAGCCATGAATTGAGCATATGAAGGCTTCGACTTATAGAGCTTATGAAGACTTAAGATCAAGGGGAAACAGTTCAAGTCAATGATTGAAGAACAAAGAGCTATATATGTGTCTAAGTGAGTTGGTTACTTAGAAATGTAAAAGCCATAGTATATCTTTTACAAACATGCAATAATTCTGGAAAAATACTTTTAAAATATACTATACTGTATAATAATTTTTATAAATTAATTTTCATGTATTTTAAGTATAAAACTCCTGTATTCAGAAATAGTCAACAATCCTAGCCAGATATCCGACTACTGGCATAAGATTTCACTCCTAAATCTATATCAAAAAAATAGCCGACTATCCTTGAAAATAGACGCCTATCTGGGTGAAATAGCTACGTATTCTCTAGAATAGCCAACTATCTGGTGAACTGTGACAGATTTGGCAGTTTTATTGGAATTTAAACTAGTCGTTAACTAGCCGTTAGAGGAGACTTTTGAGCAGATTTCAAGATGATTTTAAGCTGATTGTGTGCTAATAATTCTCTATAAATAGCTGGGATTTCAGAAGTTTTAAACACAACAATTATATATCAAAGAAATCTTTATTTTGCTCAAAGTGCTCAAAGCTCGATTTTTGTTCTACATTATATTCAAAGGCTACTGATTTAATTCTTTCTTACTCAATATTCTAAGATTATTTTCAGTTTTTATTTAGCCTTTTGAATACGTGTTTTGATCTCCAAGCTAAAAGCTTTTTATATTGAGATTCAAATACAAATCTTTCTTTTAATCGTTATGTTTTAAAGTTATATGCTTTCAAAGATTAAATCTTGATCATTGATCTCTAAAGCCCAAGTGCACATTTTAGAAGACCATTTTCAAGACAACTATTTAATCAAATCGTGTTTCATCTATATCATTTAGTTGATCAAAAAATTTCGATTTTCTAAAAGCCACACTTCACACTTATATAATATTGGCTTGTTGGAAATCTTGTACTCATTTTTATATCTTTTGTAAAAGTCTTTGGATAAGACATGAGTATTGTAATTCTCGTGTAATGGGAAATAGTGTTGAAAATCGTAGTTTGTTATACCTAGGTGAGTGCGTTGGAAATTCCTAGTGAGGGAAGCTAGGTGCATGTAATGCTTGTTTCAATAGTGGATTAAATCCTGAGGGAGGTTGGGGACTGGATGTATGCCAAGGTTGGGTTGAACCAGGATAAAATCTCTCTGTCTATGCTGTGATCATTTCTCTCTGACTCCTTATTTATTATTGCTTGTGATGTTTTATTTCTGCTGTAACTTACAATTTGTGTTGATTAAGAACAAATTTTTACAATCTCTGACTCCTTACAATTTTTACAAGCATATAATATTTGTGTTGATTAAGTACAAATTGAGGCTACTTGAATTTGAAACTTAGGCAACTCTTAGAAGGACTTCAATTAATCGAAATTTTTTATTATTTGTTGACAACCCTTTCAACCCCCCTTCTAGTGTCGTCTTCCATCCACATGGTTCCTACAATGTTGATGTATTATTAATTTCATGCTAGTAGTTCCATGTTCGTACCTTGTTATGTTAAAAGCATACTATGGCATGCCATGCTCCATGTGGTAACTTGGCATACTCCATATGTCATTATTATCCAAGTTGAATGTGCATACTCCATGTGTCATTATTATCCAAGTTGAATGTTATATTGCTATGTTTCATGTCCATATTAGTAATGATGGAATCATGTGTTAGATGTGTTAATAGTAAATGATAGAATCAAGTGATGTTATAATGAATGTTGATGCGATGTCCTTTGTTAGAAAAAACAACATCGGCGAAATGATGAAGAAATGAAAAATGTGAAAGCGGTAATTGAGACTGCTAAATAATATACAGATGCAAACAATGAAAACTGAGAGTGAGGAAGAGTGGTAATGATTATCTTGGATTCTTGATCCATTCAAATATGGGTGAGATTCCAGATACGGGTTTGAGGGAAGCACGTGTGAAATTTAGACGTTAAGGAGTGGACATGGATAGTAGTCTCACTCGCACTCCCAACAGCTAGCATAGGAAGTGGCAGGGTTATAGATTCCCATGGGTGTACTCATGATGCACCATGTGTTAGAGGTAACACAATCTCACTCCCGAAACGGGGGAGTTACGAGAGGTCCCTACAGTGCTCATGTCGCTGATAGGGGTAACACTGTATTCACCCACCCGAGGTGAAGTCCAGCTCCTTAGTGTCCTATAATTTATCCAGACTTCCAAATATTAACTAAATGCATAACTTTAGGACTAATGCCATTTAATTTGTGAATGTGGTTCATGTTCCTCGGCTTTTAATTTCAGCACTTGTATGATATGACTTGTTTATTTTTATGCATTATACCTGTGACCATATGTATCATCAATAGGTAGACCATTAGTTAGGTGGAGCGGTCTAAAACAGGACCCTATCTAGCGATGTTAGATTTTCCTACTGGGTCATACGTTGATGTAACGGTCCGTATTTTTTCAATACAACTATTCACGTATTGTCAAATTTTAAACTATTGTATAATGGTTTGTCAGGAGTTTTACGATTTCAAAAATTTCTTATAAAAATATTTTGAAGTATCAGACTAGTTACGGAGTATTTTAGTAAGATCAGATTTCGTCAAAATACTCAAAACATTCATTTTCAGTTATTACCGTTTTGACTTAATGAATTTATTTTCTATACAAATATCATCAAAACGATTTTAAACTTTTACAGTAACATTCAATGATCATTTCAGGCTTCCCATATTAATTTCGTAATTTTCTAAAGTCAAATCAGTAGAGAACCCGCAAACCCGCTTTCAAAACGTTTTGGCCTAAAACTAGTATTTTTCATAGCTCAAACCCTATAACGGTCTTCGTATTCGCGATCCTCGTGACGATACGATCCCGTGGGTAAGTTTTCATAATTTTTCGGACACGTTTACTAGTAGGGGCAAAATCGTAATTTTGTATTTTTGACATTATCTACTAATTACGTTTAACCTTTTTACTTAATTACTATTAACCCCCACACCTAACACGTTTAAACGTTTCACATTTTTTCTCTAAGATTAGTCAAACCCCCTACCTAATTCAGCGTAGCAGCCCATGTGATTAGCACATTTCTACGTTTAGTCAATAATCCCCAACTACCGGTTTAATTACCATATTAATTAGGTTGATATTAGTTAAATATTATTATTACTATATTTAAACTGGGTTTCTTCCTTCTCTAAGCATGCAACCCATCCCCCTGGCTTTCGAAACAACCCAGGCCTCTTCGTTTTTTTCTTCTCTCGATCAAAACCCCCACACACACACACACAGGTCTCTCTCTCTCTCTCTTCCTCGTACCACTCAGCCTCTCCCCTTGTAGCTCTGCCCCTCTCGAGCCACGGCGAGGACGCCGAAACATCACCACCGCTCCCGTGCACTCTCCGACAGGAGCTCATGGCGACGCCTCCCGGAGCACCGCCCTGTCACCGCAACGAACCCCCAGCAGCGCCTCCCTCAGACTGAATCCAACAACGCCAAGCGCCCACCGCCTCTCCCCGCTCCGACGACCTGAGTGACGGCGAAGCCTCCCCGACCCCCGTCCGACGTCGTACATCCACCTCCCACCGTAGACAACGGCAAACCACGCCGCTGAGATCACGTTCGATGCCGTACGACCCCACTCCGAGCAGTCGAAGACCCCGCTGCCCTCTAACGTCATCTCCGCTTCCACCAGTGCCGCCCCGAGCTCCGCCTGAAGCCCGCACCGTCGCCTCCGCTCCACATCAGACCTCCGAGCGCCGAGCACGCCTCCCTCACTTTTTGACGCCGTCCGCCACCGCCGTGGACGCTGACTGCCGCCGCTGACCGTCGATGCTGCCGCTCCGCCTCGCCGCCAGTATGCCGCTGACCCGAGCTCCTCCGACGTCGCCGACAAAACCAAACACCCCCGCTGCGTACACACGTAGAGAGAGCGAGGGTGAGTTTCAATGCAAAACGTATTTAAATATAGAGTATTTTGGTACAATACGCGTATTTGCGTATTTTATTAATTCAATAATATGGGTATTAATGGTTTTTAATGCATAGTAAATAATATAGGGGTCAGAAAAATATAAGGCCAGCTCCAAAAAATCAGAAATGACATTCTGGACCCAATGGCGCTAGTTTCATCTCAATCTGACGCTTAGTTTTTCCAAAATTAAATTTTAAGCTTAAATTTTAAATACGTCAATTTCACTTAAAAATCAGTAACTTGATATTTTCACGTACAATTATATATGAGAAAAATATATGCTATAGTACTCTTCGATACGGTCATTTTGCCAGCTCACTTGAACCATTCCGATGCAGATTGCATCCAGAATAAATGTTTGAATAAATACGTTACTTAATTAAAAATTAGTTTTAAATCTATTTTGAGCTTTTAAAAATTATAAAAATTACTATAAACTTCAGAAAAATATTTCCTCCTATAGTAAAATTATTTTCATAATATCTAGCCTATAGAAATATTTAGAACACTTTTTGACAACGTTTCGATCCGTTTAAAAATCAAAACGACCAAATTATTTAAATAGAAATGTAGCATTCTTTAACCAAGTGTTCTTGTGATTGCAGGTACCAATTCTTGTGCACCAACGTCCGTAGAAGCCCTGGAACCAGTTCCGGCTTGCTACGTCGATCTCGAAATCTGTAAGTCACGACTAAATCTAAAATTAGAAAATTAGATTAGTGTCCTCGTATGTACTTAGGAACTCTACCTATATCCTCAGAACAGCTACTTGACTTGAACCGAACTAGAAACCTAATCTAATAGGAAAGTAATAACCTATAGATTACTTTGCCAACTTTCAACTTTGGTGGTTGTTAAACACAACCATCAACTTGGGTAAATTGTGTGCTAAACAATACTTCTACATGCTCGAAGCATGGAATCGGTATTACCGATGTTGGACTTGTCTTTATCCTCAGTTCGCTTTGGCACAGTCAGCTTTGGAATGAGTTACCACCCTCTGGTTTTCAATGAGAAAGTCAACCAGTGGACTTGGGTTGACTAACATGTGATACACCGTATGGAACATCTTGTGAAACTTGTTGTGGAATATCTTGTGGAACATCTTGTGGAATATCTTGTGGAACATCTCATGGAACATCATGGAAGAAACATGTACATAGAACACTTGACACTTCACGGGGGTTTTGGGGTAACTCATAGTTTGAGAGAGTATGGGAGTGACTGGAGTTCAATCTTCCCATCCCGCTGCCTGTGTTTCGGCATACCGTCCCGCTGCCTGAGTTTCGGCAAAATACATGTACCGTGCCTGTGTTTCGGCATTCGTCTGGGTCGCGCCCAGGCAAGAGATGAGCTTGATGGCCACATATTGTACTCTTCGACTTGAGTCACGTAGTGTAGTTACTTTTGCACAGTCACTTTTACTCTACGCACTACAGTCACCCTTACTTTATACTTTCCATGCACGTTACTTGCTACACTTGTACAGTCACCAGTACTTTACTTGTCGTACTTTTAGCTACAGCGATAGTATGTTTCACTTGCCTAGCCTGCTTTACACTTGAACTACCACAGTATAATGGTTCTCTCCTTTCAGTTCAGTTTGCCTTTACTTTTCAGTTATGCTCAGTACTTTACTTTTCACTCTGGTCTGCTCGTACTTAGTAACTTTTGTCATACTTGTGCACTGCTTCTTTTCTATATTTAGAATTTTTGTGACTTACCTACGGTTCCATCTCCGTGGCACCGCAGACGACGTACAGATGAAGATAGATGCTCTTGAGCTAATAGCGCCAGAATTCGACCGCAGCTTCCAGAGTTATTTTCACTTGTGTGATGTTCTTCTTTCATGTATATTTGTTGGGACATCTTGTACAGTATGGATTGTAATAATTGGACACTATTTGAGTACTTTTGTACATAACTGCATCGTGGCTATTTTGTTTTCACTGGTAACCTGCAGGACCTGCGCAAATATCAAAAAAGTAACGGGCCCCCGGGAGCGGGTCGTTACAAGTTTTGGTGGCCCACGCAGGTCCGCGCTAACTACCTCGTGAACAATATAGCAAGATCAGGGTGTACAATATAAAATACTCAAATTAACCTCGAGTACGAGATGTCTCGAGTGTTCACCGTTATTGGATATACTGGTAAAAGCGTCCTTATTACCATCTTCATTAGGTCTTCCTTGATCCTCGTCACTTCCTTTGAACTCTTAACTCTTGCTTAGGAACTCGTGTTCATCTTTGGTTATACCCTCCATAGTAACCTCTTTTGCTAGCAGTTATAGTGATTTTTCATAGGTTGAACTATCTACCCACGTCATCACCTTTCCTTCAGTTGATGATGACACACATATAAATGATAAGCTTCCTTCAATGGACCATGATCCGGTCAATGTGCTTGGCTAAGTTTATTGGATCACCCTTGCTAGACTTGGGGTAAGTGATCCTGGCTTAGTCACTTCCATGGCCGTGTTCCGCTGGACCGCAAGGACGTGAATCATGATTATGTGACGCCATCGATCTTCATCACTATCACCCTTTCTTTAGCTAATGATGACCTTTTGATCATTCTATTAATTCTTCCTAATCGCGTTAAGTTCACCTGAACTCTAGCTACGTCTATTTTTAAGGAGGGTAGCATTCGATTTTCGATCACCAGAAGTTCGATTTCGACAACGGAAGCGAAATGAAGGACGCTCAGAAGTATTGGAGGATAGTGCTAGAGATTTTGAGACGAGCCAAACCTGACGTGCAAGTGTAGGCTGTTTGTGTCTTCTTGAGATCGTATTCCTATTCTAACCCCTACTTTCATCGTGTGCCCGATTCTCCATGAGTTAACCTCTTTTCCACCTACCGTCTTACCTCTCTTTATTTCCTTTGTCCGCTTCCTCACCTCGAGCCCCGGTCCCGCCCAACCGTCTACCCTACCAACGACTTTCGGTGCCCCTTCTTTAAACCCTCCTCTCTTCCTCGCCAAGCCACCCCGTGGTTTCCCCTACGTCGTATCGACTCCCACTCCTTCTCCCGGCCTCTTTCCCAAGCGAACTCGACCTGTCTCGCCTCCAGCTCCTCTGGCCTCACCCAAAGCTCCACCACTCCACCCTACTCCGGTGACACCCGCCACGTCAAGCAGTCGCAGCCACCATAGATCGACAACCGCCGATGGCCCTCCAACGATATGTTTTGGGAGTTTTAGCCTTGGCCACAACCCTTGCCGCCACCCTCGCTACCTCTGTGTGGCTGAGATCTTGGGAATCCGTGATCCTTGGGCTTCTCTTGAGCTCTCTGCCCTGGGTCTCACCCAGGTTGAGATCACGTCTAGGCTTCCTTTTGCGTCTACTTCTTCTGGTGTGCTGGAAAGCGTGATTTTGGTTGTTCATTTGTTGGGTGATGTTGGGTGTTGCGAATGTCAAGTATTGGTCTACGGAAGGAGTGATGACGATGATTATTGGCATGATATTGGCCTTGGGTGTTGAAGTTGGATGTAGGCCTTGTGCTTGGCTCTGGATGAGAGTTTGGAACTTACCTTATTGTGGGATATTATGGAGATTGATGGAAGAAATGCGAACAGTGAGTACTGACTTTGGGTATTGGCCTTGTACTTACATTTGGGCGTTGATTTGGACGTTAGCATGTGGTTGGGCATTATGGAGATTGATGTTGTTGGTACACGTGGATTAGTCGATACATGCTATATTATGAACGACATCTGTGGCTAGACCCAGTTAGTTACTGTTACGCCTATTTGACCGAGACCCCAAAAGACACGAGCCCAGGAGCCCGACTACTGGTCGAGAGCCCCTCTGCACCATCAAGCCCATTCAGCAAAGGCCCTGTAAGGGATCTTCTCGAATGTCGATCCGACCCGGCCCCGATAACCCGCTAAGTCACTCACCCACTCCTGCGAAAACCGTTCCCCCGAATGCGCGACCACTAAATGGCGGTAATAGGGAGGTGCTGGAAGGGCGAAGAGAGCGGCGGTGAGGGGGCGGATTGAGGGGGCACGATCGAGGGCAGGCGTGGGACAGGGGCCAGAGGCAATCACGCCGGGAGCTCTACAAAAGGGCTAGGAGGACGACGAAGAAAAGGACGGCATCTGAGGTAACAACACCGAAGGTACTCCATCAACGACCTCGTTCCCCCAATTCATCTCCTTCCTCCCCCGCTCGCGCCGAGAGACGTCGTTACGATCTCCTCACGAGTCGAACCGTCTCCGCCGGGCCTTCTTTCTCAGATCTTTGTCTGACTTAGGCATCGGAGGGGATTTGGCCGGAACCAAGGTCCGGCCCCCTGACGAGCGTTCTCGTCTACGCAGGTGGACAGCTGATCAACGGGCCGAGGCTCCCCCTTGCCCCTCGCCGACCACGCAACCTGCCGGACGATTGAGGCTTTCCCTCGTCGTCCGATCGCCGAAGCCAAGCGCAAACCACCGAGGCCGAGCGTCTCGACCCGGGCCGAGGCTTCCCCTCGCCCTTCGCCGAACACGCATCTAGCCGGACGACCGAGGCTTCCCCTCGTCGTCCTATTTCCGAGGACGCACCCGTCTGTCCGAGGCCGAGCGTCTCAACCAGGGCCGAGGCTTCCCCTCGCCCCTTCTGCACCGATTCGAAGCCCCCGAGGGACCCAAAGCGGGCTCCTTGACCACGTTGACCGGGTTCTCCACGGTCAACGCTTTGTAGTGAGAAAACACTCTGAAACATCTGGCGCCGTCTGTGGGAACGAAAACCGTCCCACGAAGTAACAAACCACACCAACAATGGCACGAGCCAGCAATGGAAGGAAGCGCATGCCCCCCATCCCGGAGGAAGGGAATGGCGCATCAAACGGCAACCCCGAGGACATGCCCGTCGACGACCACCCCGCCCTCTCAACCGAAGAGACCGGCGGCTCAGAACTGGCCACGCAGGGACAGCTCCGCGCCCTGGCTCAGGAGACCAACGCGAGCCTCCAGACATTGGTCGCGACGGTGCAGCAGCTCGTCGGCCCTGCGCCGTCCAACGGAGGCACGTTGGACGATAGCCATCGATGGGCGGGGGGTCCCCCGCACTTGCGGTCCGCCGTGGTCGACGACCACGGGACCCTGAAACCGAACGCGGAGCGTCGATTCACGCTACACGGCTCTCGTCAGGCGAGGTCACGCGCCTCCTCCCCTTATCGTGAAAGGAGCCGAAGAGAAACCGAAGGGACGGAGGGCGAATCGATGACGGCATCATCTCGTCGGTCGCGGTCGTCCCGTCGCAGGAGAAGCGAACGACACCACTCAAGAGACCGATCGCGGCGGAGCAGGAGCTCCCGCAGGAGGAGTCGGGAACGTCGGGTCAGCCCGACCCCAAGCGTGGCGAGGGTCGTAGAGCCAGCCCTGCCGACGCCTGTGCTTCCTCCACCCTCGATCGAGCCAGAGGCAGGTTAATACCGCATCCCCGGGGGCATCCACGGAGACCGGTGCCCCTTATCACGGAGAATAACCGACGCACGGGTCCCCTCTCGATTCAGGATCCCAGTGCTGGGGAAGTACGATGGAATAGGGGACCCGGGACACCACGTGATGGACTACGAGGGGGACATGGCCTTCCAGGGAGCTGACGATGACCTTCTTTGCCGGGGCTTCTATTCTACTCTTAGGGGAGCGGCAAGGACCTGGTACCACAGCCTGCCCGGCCGCTCCATCGACAGCTTCGAGCAACTCACCCAGCTGTTCTGCAAACAGTTCATGGCGGGGAGGCTGATCAAACCTGGTGCTGAACATCTGTTCAACGTGGTGCAAGGCCCGGCCGAGTCGCTCCGACAGTTCATGCGCCGCTTCAATGCGGAAAGGCTGAACGTGAACAACCCTCCCGACCTGGTGGTCCAGACGGCCCTTAAGAAAGGGCTTCGCCACCGAGGCCTCAAGAAGTCCCTACACAGCGATCCCCCAAAGGACCTCCCCGGGATCATGGCGAGGGCCGAACGCTTCATGCTGACCGAGGAGGCCTTGGCCGAGGATGCAGGAAAAGCCCCTCAGGGGACCAAGCGCGGCGACGGCGGACGAGTCAGCCCCGAAGGATACCGGACCGAGAAGAGGCCGAGGAACCGGCAGCGGGGAGAAAGTGCGAGGGATACCACCCCAGACGCCGTCCTCGCCCAGGTACATAAGGAAGAGCGAGCTGATCGCCCCCCACCAAAGGCTAGAAGAGGTGGGAAGAACAGGGAGAAGTACTGCAAGTACCATAAGGACGATGGTCATGACACCGAAGACTGCTGGCATTTGAAGAAGGACATTGAGAAGCTGATGAGCTGGGGGCACGCCAGGAACCAGGCCGACGAGCCGGCCCACGGAGAAG
Source organism: Scilla litardierei (assembly GCA_030789695.1). Lineage (NCBI taxonomy): Eukaryota > Viridiplantae > Streptophyta > Magnoliopsida > Asparagales > Asparagaceae > Scilla > Scilla litardierei. Next base: position 96,619,294 of record CM061131.1, read on the forward strand.
GGACCTCCATGCAGCCAGACAAGGGGAAGAAGATCAACACCGTCCAAGGTCCCCTCCGTATCATAGAGTGAGCGGGCGATGTCTCTCCCCCCGGTTGCAGCCTAGTAAGAGGGAGCTATCTAGGTTTACGCCCCTCTGTCTAGTTTCGTTTCCTTTTCCTTTCCTCCAAATGTACCGGTCCGACAGGACTCTTGAGAGTACAAATGCATTCCCTTTTTGGTCCTTTCTCAAATCCCCGACGGAATTGACATGTCACCAATAGCGCAAGAGACTGGGGACTGCCGCCTCACTGGAGGAGGAAGGGGAGCTTTGTCCTCGCCGATTGACTCCTGCGCTCATAAGACTGGGGGTAATTCCCCCAGCAGGCACGGATGCCGACCGGTCCTAAGACGAGGAGCTTTGCCCTCGCCGACCGACTCCTGCGCTCATAAGTCTGGGGGCGATCCCCCCAGCCAGCGCGAACGCCGACTGGTTCTAAGCCGAGGAGCTTGGCCCTCGCAGACCGACTTCCGTGCCCATAAGCCTGGGACAGTTCCCCCAGCAAGCACGGACGCCGACCGGTCCTAAGCCGAGGAGCTTTACCCTCGCCGACCGACTCTTGTGCTCATAAGTCTGGGGGCAACTCCCCCGAGACACGGACGCCGACCGGTCCTAAGCCGAGGAGCTTTTGCCTTCGCCGACCGACTCTCACACCCATAAGTCTGGGGAGAATCCCTCCCAGCCAACGCCAACGTCGACCAGTCCTAGGCCAAGAACAAGGCGACAACGCAAAGTACACGAGAAGTCCGAGTAAGTCAATTTCTTTTATAATAGTTAACCAGAGTACAAAAATGTGTCTTATTTACAGGGGATCGAGGCGAAGAAAACACCCTACAGAATCCAGATCGACACCGACAGAGCAAAATTGGTTGACAAAAGACCCAAAGTAGGTAGCCCGAGCTAGCAGCCATGCAACCAGCAATTATTGGCCACGGAGCCATCGACGAAGCCGAAGGAGACAGCGGGGGCCTGGGATCCATTTCAAGTAGACTGGCCCAAAGCGAAGCGGATGCTAAAAAATTTGAGGATAAGGCCGGGAGGGACTGCTTAGGGAGCCCGAGCTCGGGAGGACACATCCTCGGGCACTTCGCCCTGCTCGGAGCGAGGGGGATCGACCGACGGGGGGGCCTGCCGGACACGCTCCGCACATTCCCGGAAGGAAGACTGGACGACTTCGACGATCCGAGGGGCAATGAGGTCTTCGTACTTACCGAAGGCCACCCTGAGGACCTCGAGGATCCTCATCCCCAGGGTCTCGACGACGCCCTTCTCCACCTCCTCTGCAAGCCGCGTCACTTGGCGCCGATCCGACAGTTCCCTCTGAAGCTCCTCCCTCTCCAGGCAGAATGACTCCGCCGCCTCCTCAGCCGACTGATGAGCATCCTCCAGCTTTCCTTGGAGGTCACCCACTTGTCCCTCCAACGCGGCCACACGGAGGTTGAGGCGCCGAGACTCCATCTGGGCCTCCATCATGGCCACCTCGGCCGCCCCGGCCCGCTCCTGAGCCTTCATGGTGGACTCCTCCAGCTTCCTCAGGAGGATGGCTCGCCGCTGCAGCTCCACGGCGAGCGTCGACCCCTAAAAAACGGGACATGAGCTAAAAAGGGAGTGAAGGGAAAGAAAGGACTGCGAGAGGGCCGAACCTGTTGAAGGGCCCAAACCAAAGAATCCGACACCTTGTCAGCGGGAATCTTCTCGAGGGTGCTGCGGTCCCGAGGGAAGACGGAGCTCTCGGCCACCTGCTGGGCTAGGGCTCGGTCGGCGAACACCGAACTCCCCGGGGCAACATCGAGGGAAGCCATATGGCTCGCCAATAGCGCTCCGATTCCCGGGGACGGAAGCGGGGACGCTGCGATGGGGGTGGTTGTCAGAGTCACCTGAAGATCCCCGGTGGTGCCTGCAGGAGGCACAGAACTGGCCGGGCTGGAGGGCTCCGCATCCTCCTTCCTCTTCTTCCCTCCGTGAGGTACTACGAGCGCCGGAGGAGAGCGCTTCCGCCTTGCCCCATCTCCACTCTCAGGGACGGGAGGGGACGCTCCAAGGGCGAGGGGGACTACACCGGACCCGTCATTGCCCCCTGCCTCTCGGGCTGGTGGGGCAGGTCCGGCCTTTACTACGCCCCCGGGGAGGGGATCACCAGAAGAAGAGGCAGGAGGCACGGCCACTACCTTGCCCACGGAGGGCTCGGCTTGGCGCACATCCTCCTCAACTACCTTGCCCACGGAGGGCTCGGCTCGGCGCACCTCCTCCTCAACGGTCCGTCGAGGCGCCCTTCCGGAGGTACTGCCTCGGCTCCGAGCAGCTCCACGACGGATCAGCTCATCTACGTCACGGACGAACTCGCGGCCTGTCATCCCTGCAAAGGAAACCGAAATCAAGATGAGTCACAGGGCAGTCCGAGGAGGAAAAAGCGACCTACCCGGGGACCACAAGATGGCCTTCAGGAGTAGGTCATCCAACAAAGGCCAGATGGGCTTCGATTCCAAAGGAAGAGCCGACAGCGTCGCGGCGGCTGCCTGATCAACATCCGAAAGGGCTAGTGGCGGGCGAGGTTGGACAGACGCTCCCCAACTTGTCAAAATCTGGGCCTCACCCAAGAAGACCACGAAGACATAATCCGAGTTCCAATCCCCCGACCAGCGGGGCAACCCGATCAGGCATTCCCTCCTCGAACGGGCTCGAAGTAGCAGCCATGACCCCGGACCGACCGTCTGGACCTGGTAAAAGTGGAAGAGAAGGGGGAGAGACGGCTCCAGACCACGGGTACAGCAGAGCGTTACGAAGCCCGTCAGTACCGCGATCGAGCACGGGGTGAACTGACACAGGGACACCGTGAGATGTTCCATGACCCGGATGAAGAAGGGATGGAGCGGGAAGCGAAGACCCAGGCGGAACATCTCGACGTAGGCGCCGACCTCATTACTCCTCGGAAGGCAAATCCGCTCGTCGACAAATGGAACTCGAACCTCGTATGGGAAGCAGATATATCTTTCCCGGATCTCCGCGGCCACCGAAGGAGGAGTCCTCGACGGCGTACGGAGGACAACCGGGGGCACATTAAGCCGCACGGTAGCCGACGCCACGTCATCACGGGCGTAGTCTGGAAAAAGTTTCCCCTTCCCCTTATCTTGAAGAGAACGACTCCCGGCGGGGGAACCTGATTCCCCAAGCCGGGGCTCGCCCCGCCTGGACTCCGGAGGATCCCTCGCCCTTTGACCAGAACCGCCTATCCTAAGAGCAGCCATGAGATGAAAGCGAGAGAGGAATTACCTTTTTCGGCTAGTTCGGAGAAGGCAAGAAAGCGAAGGCGACGGGAAACTCCGAGTTGCGGAAAGCTTTGAATACCGGGAGGAGCAAGGGAGGAGGGGAGATCAACGCGGCTGAGGATCTTATATACCGGGCGCAGGGGCGAATTCGAAGCGGCTGACAAGAACGCGCGGCAGGCTTCGAAGAACTGGCGGCGTTTCGAAATCGGCGCCAGGGGAAGTCCAATCGATCCGCCTCATCATGACCTACATTTATGACCACGCCTCGGCTGAAGCGCCACTCGGAACCCCAGGAGACGTAGCGGTTATACCAAGCCAACCGAGGCCGATCGATCCCACCGATGGCGGTGCCCGAACCCCTCAACTTCTCGATTGAAGACGGCCACGTGAACGATGGGGGTAAATTTGCAGCCACACGTGGCGGCATCAGAGGACCAATGGCGCTTCGGAGCCCGCGCCTTAAAAATATCGAACGGGCCCACTCATGATGACGACTAATAAATGAGTCGGCATCGACTGGCGAGCTTGTCAAAATCGGCAGGAGTCACATCAGCCGATCCGAACAGGCCGAAGCTAATCAACTCGACCGATGGGGGCAATTGTTACGCCTATTTGACCGAGACCCCAAAAGACACGAGCCCAGGAGCCCGACTACTGGTCGAGAGCCCCTCTGCACCATCAAGCCCATTCAACAAAGGCCCTGTAAGGGATCTTCTCGAATGTCGATCCGACCCGGCCCCGATAACCCGCTAAGTCACTCGCCCACTCCTGCGAAAACCGTTCCCCCGAATGCGCGACCACTAAATGGCGGTAATGGGGAGGTGCTGGAAGGGCGAAGAGAGCGGCGGAAAGGGGGCAGATTGAGGGGGCACGATCGAGGGCAGGCGTGGGACAGGGGCCAGAGGCAATCACGCCGGGAGCTCTACAAAAGGGCTAGGAGGACGACGAAGAAAAGGACGGCATCTGAGGTAACAACACCGAAGGTACTCCATCAACGACCTCGTTCCCCCAATTCATCTCCTTCCTCCCCCGCTCGCGCCGAGAGACGTCGTTACGATCTCCTCACGAGTCGAACCGTCTCCGCCGGGCCTCCTTTCTCAGATCTTTGTCTGACTTAGGCATCGGAGGGGATTTGGCCGGAACCAAGGTCCGGCCCCCTGACGAGCGTTCTCGTCTACGCAGGTGGACAGCTGATCAACGGGCCGAGGCTCCCCCTCGCCCCTCGCCGACCACGCAACCTGCCGGACGATTGAGGCTTTCCCTCGTCGTTCGATCGCCGAAGCCAAGCGCAAACCACCGAGGCCGAGCGTCTTGACCCGGGCCGAGGCTTCCCCTCGCCCTTCACCGAACACGCATCTAGCCGGACGATCGAGGCTTCCCCTCGTCGTCCTATTTCCGAGGACGCGCCCGTCTGTCTGAGGCCGAGCGTCTCAACCAGGGCCGAGGCTTCCCCTCGCCCCTTCTGCACCGATTCGAAGCCCCCGAGGGACCCAAAGCGGGCTCCTTGACCACGTTGACCGGGTTCTCCACGGTCAACGCTTTGTAGTGAGAAAACACTCTGAAACAGTTACCAGTAGCACGAATAAACTTTATGGTCTTCCGTTTTTATAGCTTGCTACTGGCTTATCACCTCAGGTTCCAAGTTCGAACAGATGTTGTCATCGTAATAGCCCTCATTTTCATGTGATATTATCATCTCATGTTAATTTTAGGCTACTTAAGAAGTCAGAATAACTATTGTAATGATACTGGTCTCAGGAATAGTTACGGAATCTATGGTGATGTCAATAGTATGTATTCATATATAACATCTCTTGTTTTCTTGATGCTATAATATCACATTACATTTTATGTTATTTACAACCTAATTTACTATATTACTATCTCTTCTATCATTTATTTGCTTGAGCTTCTTCATAACATAAATTATTTTCAAAAGAGATTTTTAAACAAAAGAGATTTTTAAATTCCGAGGACGGAATTATTTTAAGGAGGGTAGAATGTAACGGTCCGTATTTTTTCAATACAACTATTCACGTATTTTCAAATTTTAAACTATTTTATAATGGTTTGTCAGGAGTTTTACGATTTCAAAATTTTCTTATAAAAATATTTTGAAGTATCAGACTAGTTATGAAGTATTTTAGTAAGATCAGATTTCGTCAAAATACTCAAAACATTCATTTTCAGTTATTACCGTTTTGACTTAATGAATTATTTTCTATACAAATATCATCAAAAAGATTTTAAACTTTTACAGTAACATTCAATGATCATTTAGGGCTTCACATATTAATTTCGTAATTTTCTGAAGTCAAATCAGTAGAGAACCCGCAAACCCGCTTTCAAAACGCTTTAGCCTAAAACTAGTATTTTCGTAGCTCAAACCCTATAACGGTCTTCGTATTCGCGATCCTCGCGACGATACGATCCCGTGGGTAAGTTTTCATAATTTTTCGGACACGTTTACTAGTAGGGGGAAAATCGTAATTTTGTATTTTTGACATTATCTACTAATTACGTTTAACCTTTTTACTTAATTACTATTAACCCCCACACCTAACACGTTTAAACGTTTCACATTTTTTCTCTAAGATTAGTCAAACCCCCTACCTAATTCAGCATAGCAGCCCATGTGATTAGCACATTTCTACGTTTAGTCAATAATCCCCAACTACCGATTTAATGACCATATTAATTAGGTTGATATTAGTTAAATATTATTATTACTATATTTAAACTGGGTTTCTTCCTCCTCTAAGCATGCAACCCCTCCCCCTGGCTTTCGAAACAACCCAGGCCTCTTCGTTTTTGTTCTTCTCTCGATCAAAACCCACGCACACACACACACATGTCTCTCTCTCTCACTTCCTCGTACCACTCAGCCTCTCCCCTTGCAGCTCCGCCCCTCTCGAGCCACGGCGACGATGCCGAAACATCACCACCGCTCCCGTGCACTCTCCGATAGGAGCTCATGGCGACGCCTCCCGGAGCCCCACCCTGTCACCACAACGAACCCCCAGCAGCACATCCCTCCGACTGAATCCAATAACGCCAAGCGCCCACCACCTCTCCCCGCTCTGACGACCTAAGCGACGGCGAAGCCTCCCCGACCCCCGTCCGACGTCGTACAGCCTCCTCCCACCGTAGACAACGACAACCCACACCGCCGAGAGCACGTTCGATGCCGTACGACCCCACTCTGAGCAGTCGAAGACCCCGCTGCCTTCAAACGTCATCTCCGCTTCCACCAGCGCCGCCCCGAGCTCCGCCTGAAGCCCGCACCGTCGCCTCCGCTCCACATCAGACCTCCGAGCGCCGAGCGCCGAGCACGCCTCCCTCACTTTTCGACGCCGTCCGCCGCCGCCGTGGACGCCGACTGCCGCCACTGACCGTCGACGCTGCCGCTCCGCCTCGCCGCCCGTATGCCGCCGACCCGAGCTCCTCCGACGTCGCCGACAAAACCAAACCCCCCCCCCCCCCCGCTTTATACACACGTAGAGAGAGCGAGGGTGAGTTTCAATGCAAAACGTATTTAAATATAGCGTATTTTGGTACAATACGCGTATTTGCATATTTTATTAATTCAATAATATGGGTTTTAATGGTTTTTAATGCATAGTAAATAATATAGTGGTCGGAAAAATATAAGGCCAGCTCCAGAAAATCAGAAATGACATTCTGGGCCCAATGGCGCTAGTTTCATCTCAATGTGATGCTTAGTTTTTCCAAAATTAATTTTTAAGCTTAAATTTTAAATACGCCAATTTCGCTTAAAAATCCGTAACTTGATATTTTCACGTACAATTATATATGAGAAAAATATATGCTATAGTACTCTTCGATACGGTCATTTTGACAGCTCACTTGAACCATTCCGATGCAGATTACATCCAGAATAAATGTTTGAATAAATACGTTACTTAATTAAAAATTAGTTTTAAATCTATTTTGAACTTTTAAAAATTATAAAAATTACTATAAACTTCAGAAAAATATTTCCTCCTATAGTAAAATTATTTTCATAATATCTAGCCTATAGAAATATTTGGAACACTTTTCGACAACGTTTCGATCCGTTTAAAAATCAAAACGACCAAATTATTTAAATAGAAATGTAGCGTTCTTTAACCAAGTGTTCTTGTGATTGCAGGTACCAATTCTTGTGCACCAACGTCCGTAGAAGCCCTGGAACCAGTTCCGGCTTGCTACGTCGATCTCGAAATCTGAAAGTCACGACTAATTCTAAAATTAAAAAATTAGATTAGTGTCCTCGTATGTACTTAGGAACTCTACATATATCCTCAGAACAGCTACTTGACTTGAACCGAACTAGAAACCTAATCTAATAGGAAAGTAATCAACTATAGATTACTTTGCCAACTTTCAACTTTGGTGGTTGTTAAACACAACCATCAACTTGGGTAAATTGTGTGCTATACAATACTTCTACATGCTCGAAGCATGAAATCGGTATTACTATTGTTGGACTTGTCTTTATCCTCAGTTCGCTTTGGCACAGTCAGCTTTGGAATGAGTTACCACCTTCTGGTTTTCAATGAGAAAGTCAACCAGTGGACTTGGGTTGACTAACATGTGATACACCGTATGGAACATCTTGTGAAACTTGTTGTGGAATATCTTGTGGAACATCTTGTGGAATATCTTGTGGAACATCTCGTGGAACATCATGGAAGAAACATGTACATAGAACACTTGACACTTCACGGGGGTTTTCGGGTAACTCATAGTTTGAGAGAGTATGGGAGTGACTGGAGTTTAATCTTCCCGTCCCGCTGCCTGTGTTTCGGCATACCGTCCCGCTGCCTGAGTTTCGGCAAAATACAAGTACAGTGCCTATGTTTCGGCATTCGTCTGGGTCGCGCCCAGGCAAGAGATGAACTTGATGGGCACATATTGTACTCTCCGACTTGAGTCACGTAGTGTAGTTACTTTTGCACAGTCACTTTTACTCTACGCACTACAGTCACCCTTACTTTACACTTTCTATGCACGTTACTTGCTACACTTGTACAGTCACCAATACTTTACTTGTCGTACTTTTAGCTACAGCGGTAGTATGTTTCACTTGCCTAGCCTGCTTTACACTTGCACTACCACAGTATAATGGTTCTCTCCTTTCAGTTCAGTTTGCCTTTACTTTTCAGTTATGCTCAGTACTTTACTTTTCACTCTGGTCTGCTCGTACTTAGGAACTTTTGTCATACTTGTGCACTGCTTCTTTTCTATATTTAGAATTGTTGTGACTTACCTACGGTACCATCTCCGTGGCACCGCAGACGACGTACAGATGAAGATAGATGCTCTTGAGCTAATAGCGCCAGAATTCGACCGCAGCTTCCAGAGTTATTTTCACTTGTGTGCTGTTCTTCTTTCATGTATATTTGTTGGGACATCTTGTACAGTATGGATTGTAATAATTGGAGACTATTTGAGTATTTTTGTACATAACTGCATCGTGGCTATTTTGTTTTCACTGGTAATCTGCAGGACCTGCGCAAATATCAAAAAAGTAACGGGCCCCGGGAGCGGGTCATTACAGTTGAAGTGTCCCATTTATGTTTTTTCAGGATTAGGAGCAGAGCAATCAGAGTAGGACCCAACTCAGGAGTTCACTCCCAGTTCCGAGGTACAGAAGGAGCCCACTGTGAGCAACTTTGTTCAGTTGGACTTCCCAGGGGTAGATTAGAGAGTGGGTTGTACCGTGTGTGGACACCTTTTCCTCTTATGGGGTGGGAGTTCCTTTTTGTTATCTTCACTTTTGTACTCAGTATAGTATGATGTATGTATAATTGTAATCTGGTATCAATATAATATAATGATTTGTTTTCCTTTCTGTGGTCTGTGGATTTTATTTTGTTGCAGCACTTTTATTATTTCTCTTCTGTACTGTTCAGTCATTGGGCAGGTACCCAAGGAAACTCGATCGATGAATGGCTCAGGCCCACAAGCCCACCGAGGCAACCTGGTATCGACCCTGTCAAAGCCCAAGTGGCCAGTCAACCGTTGGGTCCGCTTCAAATGAACGTGGGATTAAAGACGGGCTCAGGAATCTTGGGGACGTGGGTAACGTTTACTCCCATTTATGGTGGAAGATCTGGCCCCATTATGGGAGGACGTTATCTTCCTAACGTGTAACGACCACTTCCCGGTTGTACATATGTTGGCGTATGTTGATTCGTGTGCGTATTTTCGTATCTTGTTTTATTATTGTATTTCCGTACCTCAGACGCGTGATTGGACCCCGTACCCACGACCCTCTCGAAGGCACGATCGCCTCGGTATTTCCCTTATAATTTTTGGACATCAATGGACCAACTTGCTTATTTCATTACATTTCATATATGTTATTCTATTATTTCAGTTTAAGGAGTCTGTGCGTGTGACCCCTTTATTAATTCCTTAACAACAAAAAAGGGGGGAATAAAAGATTTAAACTGCAATAAATCCTATCTTAATTAATAAATCTTTTCGTAAACAAAACTTTAACTAGTTTTATTAATATTCTAACTGATTATATTATTAACTGACCCAATCTCGTGGCCTTTTATACTGTCACCACTCCCCCACGTCTCGTGCAGAGGATTTAATAACCCCGTTCTTTCCCCACACCTCCACGTCACCCTCAATCCACGTACTCTTCTCCCCTCATTCTCATCATTCTTTTTAAAAACCCTGGGCAAATTTCTCTTCTCTCCATGCAACCCAACAAACGAAATCCCCAGCCTTTTCTTCGGAAACCAACACCGTGAAACCCCAGTCGCCTCACCTTTCATCGCCGACATTCCCTTCCGTCCAACGCCCAGCACCCTCAGCCCACACGCCTTCTTCTTCCCCGCACAGCTCAGACGACGGAGCCTCCTTCGCACACGCACGCGACCCGACCCCCACTCCTCTCCTCGCAACACCCGGAGCCGCCAACTCGCCGCCTCTCCTCGTCTCCTCCCCCTTCTCCTTTGGGAGCCCGACCAAGCCCTCGGTTCACAGGCCTCCCCTTCACCCATCGACGTCGCGCGGCTCCCTAGCCAATTGCAGATGCCGGAACTTCCCCCTCCCTCGCGCGACCTCCACCTTTTCCACCGCAGTTCGACAACCCTCCACAGACCGCCTATCTCACTCCCGTCTGCCCGCCTCCTTCAACTTCGCTCTGGCGCCCCTACGGCGATCTCACGCCTTAAGCCGCCCAACTCCTCCGACCGGCGTAGCAAGCCACGGCCTCCGGTCACCCACAACAACGCCACCATGGTTGCCGCTGCCTGGACGCCGACGTCGTCCGTCCGCCTCCGTCCGTCACCTCCCCTGCAGATAAGCGAGAACAACGTAAACACGTAAGTGTTATCTCTTTTGTGAACAGTAACTTGTTGCATGTGAAATGTGGGATTGGTGAACTCATTATATATATATATATATATATATATATATATATATATATATATATATATATATATATATATATATATATATCAGAATAGCGACAACTATTACTACATACCTGGGTTTGCCGTTATCCATCAAGTACCCAACATCCGCTAACTACAAGAAGTTGATTGATAAATGTAAGAAGAGGATGGGGGGTTGGTCTTCCTCGTCACTTTCCATTGCAGGCCGTATAGAGCTGGTCCGATCTGTTATCTACGGTATGGTGGCGTTTTGGATGCAGGCTTTTCATATCCCCCTGAGTGTGCTGAGAACTATATCTTCGGCTTGCAGAAGATTTATTCTAGGGAACACACGAGCTTGGGCCTGGGAGGATTTTTGTAAACCAAAATCTGAAGGGGGAGCGGGAATTCGGCTTTTAGAAGAGCTTAATGAAGCAGCGGGTGTACGGCTATCCTGGAGATACTTAGCAACCAACAGCATTTGGGCTCAACACATGCGGATGCATTATGCTCCCACATCAGGTTTTTTTCGGCAACCTCCTCTATTTCTGATTCTGGAACCTGGAAGAGGCTGATTCGAAGCAAGGAAGCTTCGCAGCGGCTTATCAGACGGGACGTGTGGGATGGCCATTCTACTGCGTTTTGGACCGACAATTGGCTTGATGCGGGTCCCCTCGATCTGCAGTTTCCAGTCCCTAATGGAGCCGGCCATAGACTAGTGTCCGATTACTGGGAGGGTGGCTGTTGGAGCTCGCACCCGGACCTCAATGCGGTGCGCCATCTTCTGCAAAAAATTAAATTGAGGCCGGGTATTGATGGTTGGAAGTGGAGGCAAGGAGATTCATTCTCTTTCAAACAAGCATGGGATGGTGTTTGTAAGAGAAATCTGGAATTCCTTCTATATAAATTGGTTTGGTATCCCCACCGTATACCAAAAATGTCACTAAATCTACTCAGATCCTTCAGAGGTAAGTTACTTACCAGAGACAAAGTTATTAGGTGGTTGCCTAACTCACCATCACATTGCGTTTTATGCGACGATAATGCGGAGGAGAAGATCAAACATCTGTTTTTTGATTGCAAATATTCAGGCTATATTTTTCGCAGATCCATGCTTAAGTTACAGCTGCCTTCCCAATTGCCCTCATCCCTCCCTAAAGTGGGCGAATACTTCCTAGCAAAATTCTCAAGCAAGGATTGTTTGAGCATTCTTTCCAAAACCGTTCTTGCCTCCATGGTTTGGCACATCTGGCATGAAAGAAACAGGAGAATATTTGAAGATGTTAAGAGATGCAAGATCACACTTTTTGAAGAGATAGCTGCTGACGTTAGAGTCGCATTGCACGATCAAGAACCCACTTCTGATGAAGAGACTAAAGTTTATTCCAACTGGGAATTCAGAGATAATGGATGATTTTTAGTTTTTACAATAACTGGTGTAATTGTATCTATGTTTTGTGCTAGATTTTGTTAGGATGTAGATTGTAAGTGGGGAGTGACGACGCTTGTGTCATATCCTCGCCCTTGCGGTCCTACTTCATAACAGACTCTGGCTGTATTTCTATGGGCTCTTTATAAATAGAATACTATGCTTACCCTTCATATATATATATACTAGTCATACCCCGTGCCCGCGGGCACGGTTCAGTTAAGATTTTCGCCCGCGAAATTTTTGATCCCAAAAATTATTTCCGCAGCCAAAATTTAAAAGAACAACAAATTAGCATAGAAATATTTAGCGGCGCGGAACAACAAATTCGACACGAGCGTCTTCGACGTGAAACAACAAATTCGTCGTGGGCGCCTTCGTCCAGAAACTACAAAGTAGCGGAAAAAAATTTAGCGGGCACCCGCCTTCAGCGTGAAACAACAAATTAGCGGAAGAAAATTTAGCTGACGCAGGCCATTCAGTTGAACAAAAATTTACAAAACACCCAAAATGCCAGGACAGCTGACTCAAGGGTGAAAGAATGACAGGGACAGTCGTCTCCCGGACGCAATACCGACGACGAAAAGGTAGTCATAACCCGTGTCCGCGGGCACGATTCAGTTAAGATTTTCTCCCGTGAAATCTTTGTTCCATGGAACAACAAATTAGCGTAAAAATATTTAGCAACACAGGAGCATTCGGCGTGGCGCCTTTGGTGCGGAACAACAAATTCGGTGCATGCGCTTTTGACATCGAACAACAAATTTCGCATGGAACGATAATTTCGACTCCGGCGCCTTCGGGCAGAACAACAAATTAGCGGTGCCAAAGGCGCCGAAGGCCCGGGCCGCTTCGGCGCTGGCCCCCTTCTCGTGATAACATCGCTCATTTTTCGTACAGATTTAGTTCCATATAGATTTAGCGCTCCCCAAAATTTAGTTCTATATAGATTTAATTCTCTCCAATTTAGTGCTCCAAATTTTTTCGTAAACTCTCATCCTACCCATCAATTCCTCAAGATTCAATATCAACCATCTTTATATCCACTCTTTTATCCTATGTGCAATAATTTTTTCATTTTATCATGCACTTGCCGCATTAAACTTTTATTAGTCTTAATCGAGGGTGTTTTCTTTTAGTTATTTGCCAAATCTATCTTGGAAGTGTTCAATGAGAAGGAGATTAAGATGTATCAACACCCACAAAATAAGATGATTGTTAAATCAATATAAATTAATTCAAAGCAATCGATTCTTCATCTCTTGATCAGATAAAGAGGGTAGTGATTGATAAACTGATCAAAAGTCACTAAACTAAGAGGAGTGAGAGCATTGACAGGAGGATTAAAGATGGTGATGAACGCTATTAATCTCAGTTTCTTCATAAGTCATTTCCCCCGAACAGAAATTTCAAAAAAGAAAAAGAAAAGAAAATTTTTGATGTTCTTCTTACCCAATTACCTAAAACCAAATTCAATTCAACAAACCCCTTCTGCCTACTCATATACAACAATCTACAGCAAACAAAAAATCTAACCTTTAGAACTTTCCACATCAACAATACCTGTTATGAAGACATTTGCAAAATTCTAAAAAAATTCCAAAACCTATGCACAAAACCTGTTTTGAAGCCGTTTCTTGTTTTCTTCTTACAGAAATCTCAAGTTTGACCAAATTCATATGTCAGAATCCCACCTTTAGCCAACCCCGCCTTTTGCCAATCAAGCAGATAAGAAAGGCAAATTGGTAGAGTACTTTCATAGCTTCCATTATTTGGCCCATAAATTTGGATACAAAACATATTTTACTATTGCCCATTATTGATGCGTGTGGAAAGTGAACTGGCCTTAATCATTATCATGTACTGAGACTGTGGAGTCTCAAACGGGTAGTATGCAGATTTATTAATGCATATTGTCAAAAGCTCAGAGTAATTTTATGCATGCAACATTCAAGAATTGTTCCATTTCAATCTTTGCTGCAATTGCAAACAATGAGTAGCAGCCTACTCCAATGCCAATAAATCAAACTATAGTAATTTTAGCCAATCTAGAATCATAAGCAATGCGAGCAATTAAGTCATCAACAATGATTGGTCTCTGAATTTCTCTCGAGGATATCAAGTGGCTCATGCAAGATTGGAATGCCAAAGTTATAGCCAATCCTTCTTCCCTTGGACCTCATTCTCTCTAGCAGTTGAAATAGACTGGCAACTGGGGATTAAAGGTTGTAGAGCTCTGCCAAGTCTATTATGTTGAAGTCCTGGCACCAACCGACCACGTAGACTGTTTGTCGACCTAGCTACTGGAATATCACAAAAAAGAAACAATGGATCCCAAGGAATGACCGAGGTCTCTCGTAGAAGAAGAACTCCTGACCTGAAATGGTGTAGCTAACTGATCACCTTGTTGTGGGACATAAAATTACTTTGAGGTATGTAGCACACAATGTAGTAGGAGAGCTGTGAAGTTTGTTCTCACCAAATGTTGCTGCAGTAGTTCCTGGAATATCTGTGACTAACCTTGGGTAACAGAAGAGCTTGGTTTCATCAGTATATCATCATTCACATGAAATTCAATCAATATTCTAATGCACATCAAACACTTGGATCTACAATCCATATATCTTAAGACATGAACAGTTACATAGATTTTAATCCTTCAACTTACAATCAAATATCAGCATTTAGTTGGAATGAGAAAATGATCGAAAAATTTGTCATATGTTAGGCAATAATCTAGAAAGCCTTTGGATCACAGCCAAAGAGAAGTTCATCGAAAGTTTAACAATTATGTACCTATCCATTGCCAAAAAAGCATATGAGCATCAAATAAACTAACATGTTTTTCCTCTATTTTTATATTAACTGTCAAGTTTCAGTAAACAAATGACACACTCTCTGTAGAGAGTTTCTCCTTCTAACACTTCCTACAACGTTTTTATGTATATGCCTGACATAAATTAATAATATTATAGATGTAAATAGATACAACTAATCTGATCCAAATATGAATTCATATCCTTATTTACAAAATATGGATATCGACCTTGTTTGAAGTACAGGTACAAATATGAATTGGATGCATTATGTGATATCATATTTTTCCTTAGAACCCATGTTCAAATTTGGCATACCAATATGCCTACCTGACATTTTCATGGAAAACTGAATTTAAGTTCTTGTACTGATATGCCAAGCCCAAATTTCACTATGAATTAGTGGTCAGTATACTTTGCCAACCTTCGTATCAAGAATGCTAATTGCAAATCCAAAACCTGAAACAACATAAAATTCAAAGCCAACTATTCCAGGCTAAACATGCTTTAAAAATTGTAGTAAATGCAAAATCCAATCTGAAAGACAGCCAGCCATGTAATGTATCTTGTTTCCTGTTGAATTCAATGTCAATAATTTATGGAAGCTAAGCTCATCTTTTTAGCACAGATGACATTTGAAGAAAAACATAGGAAAAAAATGTGTTCCACCTTCTAAAACCCACTGAAGTCATAACAAAAACGCGAACCTTTCACGGGACTCGACCTCCCTAGACTCAAAATCCATAAGCTCGAATAAAAAAATTATAATTTGAATCTCCAAATTATAATGCATTTAACAATCAACTGACATGTAGTAATAATCAACTGCCTAGCTTAAAGAGGATGCACATGGCTAAAGATGGAATCAATTGAATACCAACATATCAAATGTTTCAAACATCATTTTATTGATGCAATGTGGTAGGATTTTGGCCAGAAAAATAAACATGTGAATTATAATTTGGATATTAACATTTGATTTTGAGAGAAAAATGAGAGACTGTAAAATCATATGTTTTGGCCAGAAATACAAACAAATTGTTTTCTCAAAATCATATGAGGGTTGAAGAATTCTTCAACATTGCATCAATAATATGTTCTGGCCAAAATGAGAGAAAAATAAACAGGAGAAATCTTGAAATGGCCAACATTGCATCAACATTATAATTAGTTTTTTATTCCATAAATTAGAAAAGAATACACATAAAAAGAAATCTTGAAATGCAGAAGAAATCTTGAAATGCAAAAGAAAAAATCATTCAGATAGATTAGATGTTGTTGTCACCTATAAATAAACTATCATGGGCCATGATTACTCTGCCTATAAGTATTTCAGTTTTGGCATTCAGCCATATGAGTCCAAATTTCTACAAACTACCTGAATTAAACAACCAACAAAAAGTACTCACTCAATTTTGATTGTTTGTAGCAAGACTAATTTAACAGGATATGATGTATGATCCAAGATCATGATATAAAGTTCATTTTAGTTTTGCACTAAGATTATTTTTAACTAATGGTGTATCGGGGGCATGTGTTATTCAAACTGAAATTACATATGTTCACCACTGAAATTACATGGGTGGTTAACATATCTGGGGCTTAACATCAAACTGAGGAAGTTCATTTTTTGGTTTGCTCAAACAAACTGAAATTACATATGTTAACCACTAAGATTATTCAAGATCAAACTGGACTTAACATCAAACTGGACTTTATATCATGTTACACAATAGACCATATGTTAAAAATGGACCAGATATAAAGTCCAGATTGCATAATTCCAAACTCACATAACATAATTGGACTTTATGTTAAAAATGGACCATATGTTAAAAACTGGACTTTATATCATGTTACACAATAGACCATATGTTAAAAATGGACCATATGTTAAAAACTGGACTTTATATCATGTTACACAATAATTCCAAACTCACATTCTCATTAGCTCAAATCAGTACATTCAAATTCACATTGCTTCTATGCTTTCATATTATGAGTTTGATATTATGAGTTTGGAATTATCCATTCTCAGGACAATCAGTTTGACAATCAGTACATGCAAAATTTGATACCATTCTCAAAATATCAAACTCGCATTGCTTCTATGATCCTCAATCCAATATCAAACTCACATTGATAATGGATAATTCCAATATCAACTCATAATCAACATTGACATTGCTACTGGGCTTAACATAATTTACAGCCATATCAACAATGTTTATCAAAAATCTACTTATCAACAATATTTATCAAATTTTTATCAACATCTATCAACAATCAACAATGGTTATCAACATAACATAATTTTGATATGGCTGTTTATCAAAAAAATTAGTGTATGTGTATTCAAAAAATTAGTGTATGCAATGTTTATCAATAGAACTTAGTGTATGTGTATTCAAAAAAATTAGTCCATGTCAACAGGATATTCATTCAAATTTTGTCAGGATCAGGATTTAAATTGAGGATCATAAATTGAGGATCAGGATCAGGATTCACTTTAAATCCATGTCAACATTCAATGAGAATTTCAAGGTAACATAGTGTACTTCTCTTCAGGATCAGTATTTTGCAACTTGATTTATGTCAAAAAAGCATATCTCAAGTTTGTGAGAGCTCAATTCTTTTAATATAAGCATCAGGATTCACCAATTCTCAAAGACGCAAACTAAACCAATTCTCAAAGATTCACCAATTCTTTTAATATAAGCATCATGATTTTCAAACTAAACCAAAGACATATACATATACCTCATTGTATAATTTATACATATACCTCAAAATACTGTCAAAATTATACATATACCTAGATGTATATCCTCTAAATTATACATATACCTCAAACATATACATCTAGATGTATATCCTCAAAATACTATCAAAATTGAATTGAGGATCAGGATATCTATCAAACTTGTAAACTTGCAAACTCAAAATTAAAATAGATGTATATGTATCCTCAAAAAGAATTGAGGATCAGGATATCTGTCAAACTTTCAATGAGGATAATAAATGTGAACATTCAAAAAATATGTATGTGTATTCAAACACATATCAACATTCAATACACATACACATATCTTGAATGAATACACAAATTTCAGTGAGGATATTCATTTATTATCCTCAAATACATGAAGGAATGAGTTGACAGGATATTATCCTCACTGTGAACTCATTTCAGTGTGAATTCCTCAATAATAAATGTGAACTCATTTCAGTGTGAATGGATAATATTCAAACTAAACCAAAGACATATACATATACCTCATTGTATAATTTATACATATACCTCAAAATACTGTCAAAATTATACATATACATAGATGTATATCCTCTAAATTATACATATACCTCAAACATATACATCTAGATGTATATCCTCAAAATACTGTCAAAACTTACATCCAGGACATTTTTTGTAATATACTGATAACCCTGGACATTTTTTGTAATAGATTTGTATACGACATAACCCTGGACATTTTTTGGACATTTTCTCATATGACAACCCAATTTCTCAAGATATCCTGCTCATATGACATAACCCAATTTGGATAACATTTTCTCATATGAGTTATGGAGGAATAGACATAATCAATATGAGGAATAGACATAACCCAATTTGGATGACATTTTCTCAAGATATCCTGCTCAATATGAGGAAATTTGGCCATCTGACCAAAACCATGTCCAATACAGGATTCACTAATAAGTCCACATGTCCAATACAGGATTCTCAAAAATGCATTCTCAAATTGCAGTGTTGCTTGCATATCAATGTCATGTTAAATAGGAAACCAATTCTAGGATAAATATGGGCTCATTTTTGGGATTTTTCATAGTATTAATACTCAATATCAAATTGGGATTGCAATTTCTTTCAAATGGAATGAATTTGAATTGAGTGAAATTTCATTCAAATGGAATGAATTTGAATTAATACTCAATATCAAATTGGGATTGCAATTTTCATAGTATTGCAATTTCTTTCAATATGGGCTCATATCCTGCTCAATATGAATCTAATGGAATGAATTTGAATTCAAAATTATCAGGATATCCTAAAACTTGAGAATCAAAAAATTTGAACTCAATAGGCTGACAATTTCTTTCAAAAATTTTGAACTCAATTTGCATATTGGAATATCCTGAGAATTTTTGATATTCATATTAACAATTTCACTCAATTTTGAACTCATATTAACTCAATATCATGTTCAATTGAGAGTTCAATTTTAAACTCAAATTTTTATAATCATATTAACTCAATTTTGAACTCAATATTTGATATTCATATTAACAGTTCAATTGACTCATTTTGAACTCAATTTTTGATATTCATATTAAAAATTTTAAACAGGATAGTGAAATCAATTTGCATATTGAAATATCATGAGAATTTCTCAGGATTTTATGGGATATTTATATTAACAATTTATTTCCATATCCTGAGAATAAAAAATTATAACTCAATAAGCTGTCAATATCCTGTCAAAGTTGTAATAACACTCAAAAATGATTCAAAAATTCATTCACATAACACTCAAGCAATTTTACAGTGTTATTATCTTGGAATACTTCAAAGTATGTATTCAGTATAAGCTTGGAATAAAAGCTCACCAATTTGCATATGAAGAGCTATCAGTGAAGTGAGTTATCTGTGAAGAGTAGCATTATGAAGAGTAGCCGCCAGTTTGCATATGAAGAGCTACCAAGTTGCATATGAAGAGCTCACCAATTGTCCTGTTATTAGCAATGCATATGAAGATTAGCATTATGAAGCTAACAGGACCTCAAGAATATCAAGAATATCATTTAGAATAGCTAACAGGACAATGCATATGAAGTACATGTGTGTGTAATTAATATTGACTGAAATATCAAGAATAGCAAGAATAAACATTGCATATGAAGTAAATGTGTGTGTAATTGATAAACCCAACAGGTAAAAAACTGAGCTTGAGAGTGCAAATTGTATATTGACAAAACTGAGCTCATTTAACTTATGGAAAAAAACCAGTTGCTATCCCAAACTTGCAAAATTAGGTGGATATCTAATTTGTATTAACAATTGCTATCACATATCCCAAACAGGATATCCCAAACTTGTAGATATCCCATATCCTGTTTGTAGATATGAATTCAGTTTGGGATATCCCATATCCAAATTGGGTCTTTGGTTTGGGATATCCCATATCCCATATCCAAATTGCTATCCAATTGCTATCCATATCCAAATGTAGATATCCCATATCCAAATTGGGAGTGGCAAAAAAACCTGTTTATATTAACAATTTGCAAGCTCAATTGAAAACCAGTTTATATTAACAATTGCTCATGATAAAGTAAATGAATTCAGTATCTTAGTTCTTTGAGTCATTGGTTTAGTTTGAAAATCATGAGCAATTGAAAATCATGTTTGGGATATCTACAAATTGGATATTTCATAAGTTAATTTGCACTCTCAAGCTCAGTTTTTTGCACTCTCAAGCTTAGTTGCTATCCCAAAACTGCTTTATATTACCAATTTCTAAGTTAAATTGGATATTAACAAAACTGGTTTATATTAACAATTTCTCAGCATCTTGTGTTCATATTGAGTGATAGTGCAAATTTTAGTTTGCAAAAAAACATGGAGAAATCAGTTTGGGATAGCTAATTGAGAAATCAGCTTGAGAGTTCACATAAAGTTTAAATTGGGATATGAAGATTAGGATATAAGCATGTTGAGTTCACATAAAGTTAAATGAATTCAGTTGCTCATTTCAGTTTGCAAAATAAACATGGAGAAATCAGTTTGGGATATCTACAAATATACTCCCTAGCATTATCAAGATATAATGTACTCACCCAGTACAAAATCCTCAAAGTACACATATTTCAAACAGTTGATGAACACTGGAATGTTAATATTGAGTGATAGTGCAAAATCCTCAACAGTTGATGAAAACTGGAATTTTCCAACTAAACCAAACCAAATGAAATCCCAATTAAACTGTGAAATGAAACCAAATGAAATCCCAGTGGAATTTGGAATAAAAACTTTGTTTTGATATCATGCATAGTAACTTACACCAAACCAAATTATCAAACTATCATTTCAAATGCAAATGAACTCATGGGCATTCAAATTATCAAATTACCAAATTATCAAATGATCCCTGTTTTCCATATCAATAACTCAAATCCATGATATATCTGAAACATTCAAGTTCATTTTGCAGCAAGCTGAAGCTCAATTTCAAGTAAAAACTCAATCCACTCCTGTGAATGGAGTCAGCAATATAAATGATTCATTGTGAATGGACTCAGCAATATAAACATCACATGGACAAAAATTGAACTAAGTTGAACCCTGACTAATTTGAACTAATTTGGACAAATATATAAACATCACATTTGGGCTAATGGCAAGAATGGCAGTCAAATTAAATTTCTCAATCATTGGCATTTTCAGACTTGAGTATTCAAATTATCAAATTTCTCATGATTATCAGACTCCCATTGGCAAAAATCATTGGCATTCAAATGTTGAACCCTCAACTTGTGATAATTTGGCAAAAATCATTGGCAGTCAAATTGAACCCTCAAAGTTGATTTCTCAAATTTTGATAATCATGCCTACTTGATTTCTCAAATTATCACATCAACTCATGAGAAATTTCTGACTTCATTATTCAAATCATTGGCAAAAATCTGAAAATATCAAATTATCAAATTATCATTTCAAATGCAAATGAACTTATGGGCATTCAAATTATCAAATTATCAAATTGTTAAACACCCTGGAATGTTTAAGATTACTCAAGCATACACTAATACTCAACTATTCATATTGTTAAACATACTCAAGCACCAATGTGAGTATACTAAAAACAGGATTATCAACTACTCAAATGCTGAATAGTTGAGTATGTTAAACATACTCAAGCACAAATACTGAACTATTCATATGCATACTCAACTACTCAATTTTCAAACTGGAATTTATTTTAGCATCTCTCAATTACTACTAAAAACTGGAATTTATTTTCAAACTACTAAAAACAGCATACTCAACTACTATATTTAGTTTAGTATTTTCAGTTTTTACCAGTTTTTAGCCATTGGTTTGCAATACATATGAAGAGAATAGAATATTGACATTCCTTATTTTTGAATATGAAAAAAAATATTGCATAAAAATTGCCCACCTATATAAACAGCATGTAAATATAAAAAAATATTTACATGAACTATGAAGAGAATATAATGGAACAGGACATAGAGAATTTGGCATTCCGTATGTCATTTTGGCATTCCGTATGTTATGCTAATCAATTAACATAGAGAATTTTGCAACATGACATTGAGAATTTTTGGGTCCTGTCATTTTGGCATTGCTTTTAGCCTTCATTGAAAGCTCAAATACATTGATAGCTCAACCATTCTCCTATTCAACCTCATTCAAGATCATCCAAGCTCATCCATTCACAAAATACATAATGCAAAACAGAATATTAACAGGACACCAATTGCCAACAAAACTCACCAAGAGTTGAGGAGGAGAGGAAGTGATGAAGCTCTCAAGCTCTGAAACTCAAACTCAGCAAACCGTGTTGAAGCTTCTTGATGATGTGCTGCTTCGTGATAATGGAGGTAGAAGAAGAAGAGGGTGATCTTCGTGATGTGCTGCTTCTTGGCGTTTGTGAAGGAAGAAGAAGAGGAAGTTGGAGGTAGAAGAAGATGGCGTTGGTGAAATGAGAGTAGCTGCGTAGAAGAAGATGGCTGGCTCTCCAACTCAAAAGCAAAATCCCAAACCTTTCCCTCACAAATTTTGAGTTGATCTTGCCGTCTGTGATTTGATCAAAAAACCATTCCCGCCCAAAATTTCCCTCACAATTTTGATGTTAAGATGGAAACGGAAATTTTGAATTCAATTTTTTTTTTAAAAATGATTTGAAGGAGAAGCTGTGACAGGATTTGATGTGAGTGAGGAAAATGATTTATTATATCCAATATCTCTTATCTCAATTTCTCATCATACCCTATATACAATCTATACTATATAACCATCACACCCAATTACACATAACCAAAAACAAATTCTCTTATCCATTATCTCTTATCCATTTTCTCTTATCCAAAATCTCTTATACAACAATACACATATTCTAATCCACAAACAAAAATACACATAACCAATATCTCTTATCCAAATTCTCTTATCCAAAAACCTATGATAACATCCATGTTTTATAATATAGATATATATATATATATATATATATATATATATATATATATATATATATATATATATATATATATATATATAGGAAAATTTTCAAATGAGAACATTTCGCACCGTGCGAAATTGTTTTTATCTTTTGTTTGAAATTTTTTTTCAAAAATTATTTTTTCCACCCTCATTATATGTTGTTATACCCCCCTCAAAAAATAATGGTTGAGAAATAATGTCATTTGGCCTTCGAACAAGCCATTTCATCAAATTCGCACGTTTTGAGACCGTTAAATTTGTAACGGGTGCATGTGTGCTCTAATGCCCAACGGGTTCACACATTATTTTCCCTGGGGTATATAATTGTATGGATTAAACATCAAAAAAAGAATTTTTCAAAAAAAATTTCAAAAAAATAAAAAAAAAGTTTTCGCACGGCTTTCGCACGGGATTTTTCGCACCCGAAGATTGCCATATATATATATATATATATATATAAGAGTGTAAGTCTGTGTAACATCATATCTATTATTATACTAGTTTAATGGATACCCTTCATCTCATGTCATATTGAGTTCAGTTATAACGAATGGCAATTTGTAAATGAATGAAGATTTATAGACAACATGTTAAAATATTAATATTAATAGTAAGTTAATTTGTTAATTTCATGCAGTCAGTATGATAGTACTTGTTATTATTATTAGTTATAGCTGTAAGTTATGTGACATATTAGCTATTGTGATGGTCACCTGCAAGTTACTTAATTCATATAACAAGTTAATATACTGTCCTTATCCCGTAGGTCATTTTAATGCATGCAGAATGTTAGATCATTAAAGATCAGTAGTGTAACCTATTATAATAATGTGAGTAGGCATTAACAGAAGCTACATTAATAAATACATTGGAAGGTTAGTCTTACTGCCTATGTCTACAAACTTAAGTTAGCCGCATGTGAACGCTTGACACAAGATGAGCTGTTAGTTTAAAAAAAGAACAGAAGTTATTATTGTTAGGGTTAAATAACATCAGGTTATTAGTGAATTCCTATTATGATAATATCTATGGGCTAATGCTTAAGCACGCGGATAATATATAAAATGCTAGTGGGTATGATATGAACACCCCTAGGGTAGAGAACCTAATAAAGAGAATGAATTACTATTTAATTATTTTGGGACGAATTTAATTCAGAGGTATATTTTATCAAAACAGAGAACAAGTCGTTCCATAGCGTAACACTTAACGAGACAAACCCACGACAACCGACATCACCGAAAACAGGCAAGTGATACTTGCAAGTGTTGTTTAGGCCACGTTTAGGCCAATTTTGTGTAATAGCGTAAAAGAGACTAGGGAATGAAATGATATTCGCCTAGACGCCCTTACTGGATATAGCTTGACAACGAAGCTAGATATGACACCTTTACCATGCTTTCATTCATGCTTCCATGTCGCATTAGCTTTCGATTAACTGTACGCATTCTTATCTGCATTTTTGCCATGTCATTCATGCATCGAAATGTCATCATGATTGTGTAGCACACGCTACGATAAAATTGTTAACTATTGAGGCTAGGCACCTGCTTTGCGGGCACAACCCTATGTCAATAACACTTCCTGGCTCGTGATCCAGAAGATAGGCGCCAGTCCATATACACGTGGAGGGGTAGGGTTAAACGGTCGCTTGAGTGTAGAAGTGAGCCAGGTATAGCCACTTCGCCAAAAGACGGAAACTCTGTGCACAAAGTGATAAATCAGTGAATCGTGAATCGTGAAATAGTGTTTTCGTAGTTTCGCTACGACGTGCATGTTTGCTTCATCATGTCATTTTAATTGTTACACTTTTTATATGTCATGTCATATCATTATGTAGAACTGCTAGTCGCTTTATTTTTATTTAAATCCTTGCGCAAAAGTCCTCCATTTTCCCTTGGGAGACTTTTGCTGACATGTGCCCTCTGCTCTTTGGGTGTCACATGTCAGGTCCTGAGTCAGAGTTAGTCGCAGAGGACGACCAGTTCGCGGACGTAGATTTCAATGTTCCCGCAAAGGTTGAGTTTGAGGACACTGGTGACCAGTCCTAGACTCACTTGGAGTTTCCTTTTAGTTGTTGTTGCTTTCATTAGTTGCTGTTAGTTTTCGGTGCGTAGAACCTATCTCTCTGCTTTATGTTTCGGCCATGCTTTAGGCCTTTTGTTCAGACTATGTACTTTGTGACTTTTCTGTGATGTTTGGAATATTTGTTGGATGTCTGGTGGATGTTTCTTGTCTGCTTTTATTTATCATTGTTGTTGTTTCATCGCAATGCAAGGACCTGCCATTTGTATCATACATGGATGCTTATCAGACTGCAGCTTCACAGCTCCAAGTCTGAGCGGACCTTCTCACGTCTTGCCTTCCATACTTGGGAAGCAGGGCATGACAGGTTTTAGTGGTGGCCCATGCAGGTCTCCTCTTCGCACCTGCAAAATATCGGAACAACAATGATGATAACAATATCCATTAAATATTCGGAATATTCAAGTCATGAAGTGAGTCTAATCTAAACATTTCCTTGTCTTAGATGGCGAGAAGACGCATCGTCCGAGCTGGTAGTGGATCTAGAGCTGGTGGTGGAGCAGGAAACATTGAGGATGCTGATAGAGAACCCACCACGGTTGAGATGATGAGGATAATGCATCAGATGATGCACGTGCAGCAGGGCATGCTTCAGAATGCCCCTCGCTTCGAGCCAGGAGCGAAGCATTTTTGGGAGCTGGGCCCGTCATATTTCACTGGGTCAGAAGGACCATTAGCTGTGGACGAGTGGATGAAGAATACAGAGGATAATCTGCTTCTCTTGAAGGTTGACCCGGCTGGATGGGTTGACTTGGTGAAGAAGCAACTGAAGGATAATGCTCGTAGCTGGTGAGAATCAGAAGAGCAGATGTTGGTGAGGCATATCCCCTGGGCCACTTTCAAGGCGAGATTTGATGAGGAGTATTTCCCTCGAGTTGCCAAGAGGGAGCTGATGCAGCAGGTTATTAATCTGAAGCAGGGGGGTCTGACGGTGGATCAGTACCACCAAGAGTTCACCAGACTGAGCCGCTTTGTGCCAAATTTAGTTCAGACCGCTGAAGATCGAGCTTAGAGATTCTTGCAGGCTTATCTTTGGAGCTGTAGAGTCTGATGTCCTCTTCGGTCTTAGACTCTTACCAGAAGTTGTTGATAACTGCCAAGAGGCAGGGGCTGATTGCCAAGCAGAGGAGAGGGCAGCATTCAGGTGCAGCGAAGAGGCCTATGGAGCAGGTCAGGGCTGTGGTTAGGCCAGTGATGATGCCTAATCAGTCCGTGCAGTTTAAGAGGCCAGGTGGGCCTAGTCTGAAGATGTGCAATCATTGTGGCAAGACTGGTCATGTGAAGGACCAGTGCAGTAGACTTCTGGGCCAGTGCTTGATTTGTGACAACGCTTCGCATACTTTGAAGGATTGCCCGAGTGCTAAGTAGCCGTGGAAGGTACCAGTCAGAGTTCAGCAGCAGAGAGCTCTAGTAGCTACCGGACGTAGAGCACCTCTCATTCCCCAGAAGCAGGCTTTCCATCAGGCCGTTCAGCCTAAGAGGCAAGCTTTCACGATGACTGCATTAGAGGCAGAGGCTGAGGATGGAGTTATTGTAGGTAACCCTCAAACTAGTCTTTACTTGTCATTAGTTGAACTTGCATGTTAGATTAGACATTGTTTGCTAGAATAGGTTTTGATTTCTAGCTTGTTTGTTAGGGGTTATTCTTGTTTGTGCTTTTCCCGCTTAAGTTCTCTTCGACTCCGGTGCATCCATGTGCATCTTATCTCGGGGTTTCGTGGACAAGCATTCTCTGTCGACTTCCCCTCTTTCCAAGAGTTGGGATATCGCAACAGGGAATGGTGTGATCTCGGTATCTCTTGGTTGTCGATCTTGTCCCTTGATTGTCTGTGGACTCGAGCTATATGCCGATTTTATCGTCCATGACATTACCAATTATGATGCCATTCATCGGGATGGATTGGCTTAGTTGTTTTTTTGCTACGATCGACTGCCGACGGAAGAAGGTGGTGTTTGAGATTCCTAGTTATCCGACTTTCGAGTTCAGTAGCGGTAGCAGTTCGCTTGGGCCTGTCAAATTTCTGGCCAAGCCTGTGGTGGAGCTTATGGCTATGCAGATGGAAATGAGTAGACCAGCTGTGGTGAGAGATTTCGATGATGTCTTTCCCGAGGAAGTTGTCAGGACTACCGCCCGATCGAGCTCTTGCATTCTCGATTGATCTTATTCCAGGAGCGCAACCCATTTCGAAAGCACCATACCGTATGGCTTCGGCTGAGTTGGAGGAGCTACGTAGACAGTTGGATGAGCTTTTGCAGAAGGGATATATCCATCCGAGTGTGTCTCCGTGGGGAGCACCTGTTCTATTGGTGAAAAAGAAGGATGGTTCGCGTCGTATGTGCATGGACTATAGAGAGTTGAATGCTGTCACCATCAAAAACAAGTATCTGTTGCCGCGGGTAGACGACATTTTCGATCAGCTTGGAGGATCGAGGGTATTCTCTAAATTGGATCTCAGGAGCGGATATCACCAGTTGAGGGTGAAGAAGGAAGATGTGCAAAAGACAGTGTTCAGAACGAAGTATGGACACTACGAGTTCGTGGTTATGCCTTTCGGTGTGACCAACATACCCGCAGTTTTCATGAACCTGATATTCTACGACTTCTTAGATAAGTTCGTCGTTATCTTTATTGACAACATCTTAATCTATTCGAAGTCAGAAGAGGAGCATGCTGAGCACTTGAGGACAGTTTTAGAGATTTTGAGGAAGCATCGTTTATATGTAAAGTATTCCAAGTGCGAGTTTTGGTTGGATAGAGTTGCCTTTCTTGGACATGTGGTGTCAGGAGATGGCATAGTCGTGGATCTAGAGAAGATCAAGGCTATCAGAGAGTGGCCAACTCCGCAGACAGCGTCAGAGATCAGGAGTTTTCTTGGGCTAGCAGGGTATTATCGGTGCTTCATTAAGGATTTCTCTCGGATTGCCGAGCCGATGACTAGACTGACAAGGAAGGATATACTGTTTGTTTGGTCCGATGCTTGTGAGGATGCTTTTTCTATTCTGAAGGAGAGATTAACGTCAGCACCAGTCCTAGCTGTGCCTGATCGGAGTGGAGGTTTTGAGATCTTTTGTGATGCTTCTGGCAAAGGTCTCGGTTGCATTTTGCATCAGCATGGGCATGTGGTCGCATACACTTCTCGGCAGCTTAAGGCTCACGAGAAGAACTACCCAACGCACGATTTGGAGTTGGCTGCAGTCGTATTTGCGCGCAAGATTTGGAGGCATTTCTTGCTGAGTGAGAAGGTGAAAATTTTCACTGATCACAAAAGCTTGAAATATGTCTTTACGTAGAAGGAGCTCAACATGCGACAACGTCGATGGTTGGAGCTCATGGCAGATTACGAGATCGATTTGTAATATCACACTGGCAAAGTGAATGTGGTTCCTGATGCGTTGAGTAGACTTCAAGCGGTTATGATGTTCACTTCACAGTGGAGGTTGCAGCAGGATTTCTGTGAGTCAGGCATTGAGATTGTGCTTCCTGGAGAGGTTTTGTCGTTGATGTGTATGCAGATACAGTCGACGATCGTGGATCGGATTAAGGGAGGTCGGGCTGGAGATCTGAAACTGAAGAAAATCCGCGAGCAGGTAGAAGCCGGTCTGCGGACTGACTTTCTGATTCATGATGATGGTTTGCTGAGGTATGGAGCCAGAGTTTGTGCGCCAGCTGGAGATGTTAGAGAGGAGTTGCTTGTTGAGGCACATAGCTCGCCGTATTCTGTACATCCTGGAGGCACCAAGATGTACAAGGACCTTCGCCTGAACTACCAGTGGCATGGCATGAAACGGAGTGTGGGACGAAGCATTGCCAAGTGTTTGGTATGTCAGCAGGTTAAGGTGGAACATTAGCATACAGCAGGGTTGCTACAACCGCTTCTGATTCCAGAGTGGTAGTGGCAACACATCACTATGGATTTCGTGACTGGACTACCTCGGAGTCCGAAGCAAAATGACGCGATTTGGGTAATCGTAGACCGATTGACCAAATCTACGCACTTTATTCCTTTCCGAGTAGGACAGTCCATTGAGACGCTAGTGAGGAGATACATGGAGGTAAATTCTTTTACTCTCCGTTTTTATTTCCTTTCTCTAGTTTAGATAGTGATGTAACGTGAATCTTGCAGGAGATCATGCGACTTCACGGAGTCCCCATGAGTATCGTGTCAGACAGAGACACGAGATTCACATCTCAGTTTTGGCAGAGTCTACAGAAGAGTCTGGGTACGAGTCTGAGTTTCAGTACTGCGTACCACCCGCAGACAGATGGCCAGTCCGAGAGGCCAATTCAGATTTTGGAGGACATGCTGAGAGCATACATGTTGGACTTCAAGGGTTCGTGGGAGGATCATCTACACCTGGTGGAGTTCTCCTACAACAACAGCTATCAGGCGAGCATTAGCATGGCACCATTTGCTGCTCTCTACTGGAGGAAATGTCGATCACCATTGAGCTGGGATGACATTGGAGGTAGAGAGTTATTGGGACCGGAGATGACTGTTGAAGCAGTGGACATTGTTAGAGATATCAGGGACAAGCTGAAGATCGCTCAGGACCGTTTCAAGCATTGGGCAGATGCTAAACGGAAACCGTTGGAGTTTCAGCCTGGGGACCATGTTTTTCTCAAGATCTCTCCGAATCGAGGAGTTATTCGATTTGGAAAGAGAGGCAAGCTGAGTCTGCGGTATATTGGACCTTTTAACGTCCTGGAGCATGTTGGAGCTGTGGCTTACCGCTTGGCGTTGCCGCCATCATTGGAGGGAGTTCACGACGTGTTTCACGTATCTCATTTACGTCGATACGTCAGTGATCCATCTCATGATGTGGATTTCTCGGAGATCATGGTTCGTCCGGATCTGACCTATGATCAGCAACCAGTTGAGATTTTGGACAGAAGGCAGAAGCAGTTGAGGAATAAGACCGTCGACCTGGTTAGAGTACAGTGGCGTCATGGTTCACCTGGGGAGTATACCTGGGAGCACGAGGATGAGATGAGAGAGCGCTACCCGCATTTATTTTCCTGAGCCGTAGTTGATGTAGATTCCAAGGGTGGAATCATTTCTTAAGGTGGGTAGGATGTAACGGCCAATTCCCAATCGTACGTATTTTGGCGTATGTTAATTCGTGTGCGTATTTTCGTATCTGGTTTTATTATTGTATTTCCGTAGCTCAGACGCATGATCGGACCCTATACCCACGACCCTCTCGAAGGCGCGATCGCCCCGGTATTTCCCTTATAATTTTTGGACATCAACGGACCAACCTACTTATCTCATTACAATTCATATATGTTATTCTATTATTTCAATTTAAGGAGTCTATGCGTGTGACCCCTTTATTAATTCCTTAACAACAAAAAGGGGGGTAAAAGATTTAAACTATAATAAATCCTATCTTAATTAACAAATCTTTTCTTAAACAAAATTTTAACTAGTTTTGTTAATATTCTAACTGTTTATATTATTAACTGACCCAATCTCGTAGCATTTTATACGGTGACCACTCCCCCACGTCTCGTGCAGAGGATTTAACAACCCTGTTCTTTCCCCACACCTCCACGTCAAGGTGGCCAAATGGCCCGCCGGCCCGGAGCCCGGCCCGCCCGGCCCGGCCCGGCCCGGCCAACCCGGGCCGGGCCGTTGACCAAGCCCGGCCCGCCCAGCGGGCCGGGCATTTGCCCCCCCCCCCCCCCCCCGCGCGGCCCGCCCGCCTCCCAACAGCCATATTATGGCTGTTGGGGGGTTTTTTGGGGCTTTTTGACCAAAATACCCCCCCAACAGCCATAAACAGCTATATTGGGGGGGTAGTTTGGTCAATTTCTGCCAAAATGATCAAAAAACCGTCCCAACAGCCATAAAACGGTCATATTTGAGGGTTATTTTGGTCTTTTGGGCCTTAAAAATCCTATAAATACCGCACACATTCATACCAATTTCTTCACAACTCTAAAATTCTCTACTCTCAAATTTTACTATAATCTCATGTTATTGCTCTCATCTCTCGGCGCTCTCAAGATACGGCTGCTACCTCTACACTTCTGCATCTCAAATTCAAGCTTCGACTCAGGGATCCGATCAGCTGCTAGACTGCTACCTCACTGCGTCTTTATCTGCAATCAGGTTCCTACTTCCTATTATTATTAAATTAGCATAATGGCCGGATCAAACAACCCACGTAGATCTGTTACCGCTAATTTTAACACTGAAGAATATGGTTTTTTTTCAAAATTTGCTGAACAACCCTCTTGAAACACCGGACTTTCCGGAAATGACTCCAAATGAACAACATGAATGGCACGATAGTAATAGCCACATAGTGGGTACACAGGGATTTTCTGGTTCTGCACACAATTCAACCCCTTCTACTACTGTTGTCCCCACTGCTTCACAAGCAACCCAAGGCAGAAAACAGAAATCTGCTGTTTGGGATAACTATTCACTAGAAACAGTGCCTGGAAAAGGACTTAGGGCTTTTTGCAAAATCTGTAGATCAGATTTCAATTGCGCAGCCAAAGATGGCACAACACATCTAAAAAGACACACAGAAGCACATAAAAAAAGAGAGGCTAGACAGACAACGTTAAACTTAACAGCTAATTCTAGCTCTCTGTCTGCTTTTTCGTATTCTGCTGAAACAATGCGAAAGGAGATGGCTAGACTAGTTCTTTGCCAAGAATTACCTTTAAGTTATGGGGAAAGCTCCTCAGTAGAACGTTTTAACCAAGTAGCCCTGAACCCCGCATTTAAAAAGGTGCCTAGAACCACACTTAGAAGAGATGTTATAGCAGCTTTTGAAGCTGGCAAAGCCAAATTGATTCAAACTTTTGCGGCCTTAAAATCTAGGATAGCTTTAACGTCCGACATATGGACAACAAAATGGGGGTTATCCTACATTTGTGTTACGGCCCATTATGTAGACAACGACTATATTATTCATAAGATGATTATTGGATTTAAATTGTTACCCTTTGGTCATACTGGTGTTGTTATTGCTAATGCGATTATGCCTGTTATTCGTGAGTATGGCATTTCTGATAAAATCATTTCATTTACACTTGATAATGCCTCTAACAATACAACTGCAATATCATTTTTAAAAACACATCTGAACCCTGATCTGGATGGTCTTTTATTTCATCAGCGATGTGCTTGTCACATCTTAAACTTGATAGTACAGGATAGGCTTAAATATGCTGCTGATTGGGTAGAAAAGGGTAGAAACCTTATGTTATACATACAATCTTCTAGCAATAAGAGAGCTTTATATAAAGAAGTATGTAGAAATTGCCAACTTCCTTACCGGAAGTTTACATTAAGTGTTTCACATAGGTGGAACTCAACATATCTTATGATGCGTTGCTT
>CM061131.1:96652458-96743592 GCA_030789695.1 Scilla litardierei
ATATTTTATAAAGTGTGCATGGAGTTCTACGCGTTTTACTGAAAGGTGTCAAGACTGTCTAAAAACAGACCAGTTTTAGAAACTAAATTTTTACTCTATTTTTCAGTTCGAATTGGCAAAACTTGTAAAAATGGAAGTTGTTAAGGACTTGAATATGTACAACATATATTATTTTCATGAATTTCTACGTAGCCAATTAAGTGCAGCAAGCTACCAAAGTATCAGCCAATTCTGTGTAAATTTCAGCATATTTCAGCATGAAGTTCAAAACTTAATTTCTATACAAAATCTAAAGAACTTGCTAATTAATTAAACCCTTAGTTCTAAAACTAAACCCCACTATGGTGATAAGAATTTCTACCTTGCAAGTCCTCCAAATAATTTCTGTGGCCCGTCTTATTTCCTTGATGAATTCTTTGGCCTCCTAGTCTCCTTCAAAAAGTGGGGTTTTGGAGACATTTTGGTGGT
Organism: Scilla litardierei; assembly: GCA_030789695.1. Classification (NCBI taxonomy): domain Eukaryota; kingdom Viridiplantae; phylum Streptophyta; class Magnoliopsida; order Asparagales; family Asparagaceae; genus Scilla; species Scilla litardierei. The sequence continues at coordinate 96,652,927 of CM061131.1, forward strand.
GGAATGGTGAAGAAAGTGGGGGGAATTCTTGGTGGTGGAGTGGGTGATGTTTAGGGTGGTGCTGGGAGGAGGAAGGAGGAGCAAAAGGAGAAAATAGGGGAGCAATTTTCAGCCAGGCTGAAATGGGAGAGATAGTGAGTGATTTTGGATTTTTTTTCTTTTTCTTGATTTTGTTTTCTCTCAATTAATCTCAACCACTTATCTAGTCAAAGGGAAAGCCAAGTGTTATCTCTTAGGTTTACAAGATGACACATAACTAGTGATGTGTCATGGTTAGGATTTTTAGAATTTGTATTTTTAGAAAAAATAGAAATACAAGGGAAATACATCATACCACTTTTAATACAAGGTATTTCATCCAAATACTTCTATTTATTAATACCAAATGATGAGTTTAAATCTTTTAAAAAATAATTCCTACACCAAAATAATTAAAGAAAATACGTGCATACTCCCAAAAATCATACGCATGTATCTACACCCAAAAATACCTACATATATACATATATAGGGATACGAGGTATTACATTCTATCCACCTTAAAAACAAAGTCTGCCCTCGGACTTTTCATGCTAAGGGTCTGACCTGAGATTAAATAGTAGAGGGGTCTCCCTACCCACGACATACAAACAACGCTATATGTATATACAATACACCCATGTATACATGCACGATACTATATATTATACACTTATATATACACATTCCTATCCAAGTATATATGCATGCTCCTAGACAAATCATCATAACACGTACATAGTACTATTCATAAGAATTCACACAAGTATATGCACAAGAATATATGTTACTACATGGTCACACATATAGGTATACCTAGATACATACATCAACACATGTAATCTCACACACTCCTTATAATTACATATTACATGCTCACATGGTATACAAACACACATCAATCATAAGTCATAAGGCTAGTATACTTATACATATACACACCTATATACATACCTAGATACATCCAAGTAAAGACCAAGTATACATTCATTTATATATACACATACTAGTATAAACATCACATCCAATATGCATACAACCTTACTAACATACATATGTAAATATGTATATCAAAATATTAATACACTTATAGCAGATAGTCATACACCAATACTTTACACACCGATATGATGCACCACATATCCAGTGGGTAACCATACACAGACATATCACTTAAGCACGTAAGTATAAACACCTTCAACTATATAGACAATTATATATAATAGTTCGCACACAAGTATGCACATAGTACATATCACTATAGTAAATAGTCCTGACAGTATGTATGTATAGTATATCGACCTTCTAGTACACACTCACTTTATATACGCAAGTATACATTCATATATATTCATATCCAATATTCACTCACGTAAGTCTATATTTATCCACCTATACACGGTACAAATATACTTACATACAAGCCGTCAGCATAACATATATTCAATGCAGTATATATATACACACAACACTATGTATAAATAATAGCATAAGAATTATATCAATACAGTATATATATCTATATACACACACTTATACACGCAAGACATATCCATATATAAATCTTATTCACATGTTACACTCACATATCATCACATAATATTGTATAACTTGGCATACCTACTTATGTATGTCTATACACACCATTTAGTAAGCCAATATATTTCACACACTACTTATACGCCTCCAATAGTAGCTATACTCATATATACATATCTCACTATATCAATTTACACAACCATATTTCTAGTATGCATACACATACACATCATCACATAAAGTCTTATATAACAATATGATCACACACACATATTTATATAATGTCCATCCAACACTGGTGTAAGCGTATTTGCTTACAGTCAGACAGGAAACCATATACATCTTTTATATATGTATCAAACATACAACTCTAATACACCTAGGGTATGCCCACTCATACTTGAGTGGAACACAAAGATCCACACATGGATTTACACAATCAGTATGTACATATACACCACATATTAACAATACATACGGTATACCATATCTATACATCATCTAGAGCTCAATCAACTATATAGGTTCATGATACACACTTCTTATAGGTTACCATAGGTTAATATGTATACGCATGCATCTCTATACTCAGACATACAATCATGTATGTCTCCTAGTACACATCCAACATTTACAGATGTATCATTGCACAAAATCTACCATATCAATATCAATACACATAGATAACCATACAAAATTATATTCATCTATATACAGGCGTAAGCGTACCAGCTTACAGCCATACATGTATCATATACTCATCACATACATCAACTCATAATGCTAATACTCTTAAGACATATCCATGCATACTTGGGTGGAACTCAAGGATCCACGCATGCATTTGCACACTCTACATGTGCATACATCACATACAGTATATAGTCACTACAAAGTATGTCTATATAATGATATAGATATCCATACACATATATAAGCATAAAGCTTATAGCCATACATATTACTTTATACATATCACGTATATCACCAAGTCTACGTATACACCACAATAGACAACCATAATATACTCATATACCAAGAGTATGCCAACTCATATATGAGTGGTACACATGGATCCTTGGATCCACACACACACAGGCTATATATATCACACAACATATATATATATACTAGTCATTACCCGTGCCCATAGGGCACGGTTTATTTAATGGCTGAGTTTTTCTCCCCCACAAATTTCAAGTTCACCCAAATTTCAAGTTTTCCCACAAAATTTCAAGTTTCCCACCAAATTTAATTTTTCCCCCAAAATTTAAGTCCCCCCAAAATTGTCATTACCACCTAAGACAAACTTGCCACGTAGGACAAAGCTTTGTCCTAGAAGGATAAGATTCAAAATCTTCATAGAACTGGAAAAAAAATGGCCGGAAGGGGTGAGAATAAAAAGTGTGGGTGTGTGTGTGGGGAGGGTCCATAGGCAAAAATACAAAAACCGGGGTTGTATGTGCAAAATTCCCCACCTCCTCTTTTATCCCTCAAAATCTCATCTCTTATATTTTCTCTTATTAAATTTCCCTGTTTTATATAATAGATATCCAAATTCTCTTATCCAATTTCTCATGTCCAAATTCTCTTATCAATTTCTCTTGATAATATCCGTCTTTTATATAATATATATCTCTTATCCAATTTCTCTTGTCCAATATCTCTTATCCAATTTCTCTTGATAACATCTCTCGTTTGTAATATAGATATCTCTTATCCAATTTCTCTTGATAACATCTCGCGTTTGTAATATAGATATCTCTTATCCAATTTCTCTTAATAACATCACTCTTATCCAATTTCTATTGTCCAATATCTCTTATTCAATTTCTCTTGATAACATCCCTCTTTTATAATATAGATATCTCTTATCCAATTTATCTTGTCCAATATCTCTAATCCAATTTCTCTTGATAACATCCCTCTTTTATAATATAGATATCTCTTATCCAATTTCTCATGTCCAATATCTCTTATCCAATTTCTTTTGATAACATCCCTCTTTTATAATATAGATATCTCTTATCCAATTTCTCTTTTCCAATATCTCTTATCCAATTTCTCTTGATAACATCCCTCTTTTATAATATAGATATCTCTTATCCAATTTCTCATGTCCAATATCTCTTATCCAATTTCTCTTGATAACATCCCTCTTTTATAATATAGATATCTCTTATCCAATTTCTCTTGATAACATCCCTCTCTTATTATATAGATATCTCTTATCCAATTTCTCTTGTCCAATATCTTTTATCCAATTTCTCTTGATAACATCCCTCTTTTATAATATAGATATCTCTTATCCAATTTCTATTTTCCAATATCTCTTATCCAATTTCTCTTGATAACATCCATCTTTTATAATATAGATATCTCTTATCCAATTTCTCTTTTCCAATATCTCTTATCCAATTTCTCTTGATAACATCCCTCTTTTATAATATAGATATCTCTTATCCAATTTCTCTTGTCCAATATCTCTTATACAATTTCTCTTGATAACATCCCTCTTTTATAATATGGATATCTCTTATCCAATTTCTCTTTTCCAATATCTCTTATCCAATTTCTCTTGATAACATCCCTCTTTTATAATATAGAGATCTCTTATCCAATTTCTCTTTTCCAATATCTCTTATCCAATTTCTCTTGATAACATCCCTCTTTTATAATATAGATATCTCTTATCCAATTTCTCTTGATAACATCTCTCTCTTATAATATAGATATCTCTTATCCAATTTCTCTTTTCCAATATCCCTTATCCAATTTCTCTTGATAACATCCCTCTTTTATAATATTGATATCTCTTGTCCAATTTCTCTTTTCCAATATCTCTTATCCAATATCTCTTGATAACATCCCTCTTTTATAATATAGATATCTCTTATCCAATTTCTCTTTTCCAATATCTCTTATCCAATTTCTCTTGATAACATCCCTCTTTTATAATATAGATATCTCTTACCCAATTTCTCTTGATAACATCTCTCTCTTATAATATAGATATCTCTTATCCAATTTCTCATGTCCAATATCTCTTATCCAATTTCTCTTGATAACATCACTCTTTTATAATATAGATATCTCTTATCCAATTTCTCTTGATAACATCCCTCTCTTATTATATAGATAGCTCTTATCCAATTTCTCTTGTCTAATATCTCTTATCCAATTTCTCTTGATAACATCCCTCTTTTATAATATAGATATATATACATGCTTACTACTTACATCTCAATCAATACAATCACTCTATTGCACCTTTATCTGATAGTGCAACCACATATTAACACATATACTTATAATATCACATACCAACATATAGTCACAAAAGTAGCTAAGGTAGTAGTATATACATATATAGGTAGCTACAGATACACACATGAGTATGGCACACAGATACATTCGATAACGAACATACAATACTTGTATATCCATTCAGTCATATAACTACATATACATATAATTATTCTATATATACATTCATACACTCTTATGCATCCAAATGTACTTCCACCCAGACATACAAGTAACATCCATATACCAACACATTAATCATGAATTTTATTTATACACTAATATTTATACACACAAATATTTTATATATTTAAACATCCATTAGATATCCATATACAAATTATCTCCTTACATCTCTGAAATATATAATTCAGTATCTATACATATAACTACACATAAAATCATATAGTCATCCACATACACTTAATGTAAGTAAAACATATATTAGCACATGTTTATATACGACACACAATACTTCATTACACAGATAGTATGCCTTACACTTAGATTTACACATCCTATATTATTTACTCCTCAATTCATATAAACATCATTTCCATACATACACCTCATAGTTCGTCTATATACGAACGCTTACATATAAGGATACACACATATAGTCATACGAGTATCTTTAATGTAGCGTACATCCAGGTATAGTTATAGATGTATGCCTATGGGAATACATGCCAATATACCTATAATTCTTATATATCTATGCGAACACATAACCACACACACATACTAATATATTCTATCTATGAACACATATCAATGTACTTTACTAGCTCTCTTACTAATGCTTCCATACTAGAGTTATACCTACTTTACCAATGAATACATTCTAACTACACTTATAAATGCCGAGGTATAACCCAAGGTGACAATCTGTCCACTTAGGACTAAGTCCATTTTTTTGGCCTTCTAAAACTAGGGCTCTATACTACTGATGGTTCATCTAAGATTCTAAGGCCTCTACCCACCTTAAGATACGACTACTCCTATGGAGAATTACACGTACTATCCTTACGCACGCCGCAGTGTGGAGACATGCATGTGCCACCAACTGTAACGACCCACTCTCCAGGATACCCAGGAAGTACGAATCCGTCCCAAGTATTCCTAGGTCAACGAGTGTTACAGAGAAAGAGAGAAAGAAAGAGAGCAAAAGAACGCTACAGGTTACTACGCACGTGCTGGGAATTACAAATAAAGCTCCATCACACATACAATACTGAGAAATAAGTAAAGGTACAATGTTTCATTTCATTAATACAATTATACATCTTTACAACACCGTCTGTACAAAAGAGAGTACAAAAGAGGGAAGCTACACTGTGACGAGTATATTCTTATACAACTCCGAGTCCTGGCTCAACTTATACAACAACAATATAATCCTTCTCTCAACCCTAAGTACAAAGGTCTACCCGTAAAAGAAACACCAAAAGTACAAGTATCTCAACGTACCCATCGCCACCCAAAATTACAACTGTTCACCCAACTCCAAAGCTCCAGCTTCTATCACCATCCTCAACTTCACACAAGCTGAAAAGTCAACGGGGACACGTCAACGCGTGACCCAGTAGAAACCCCTAACACTCTAGTAGAACCAAGTTTTAAAACTGGTCTCCGTAACTAACCAACTAACTACAAGTGTCACATCATCACAGATTATGCAGAAGAGGGTGGTCTAACAATTAAGGTTCATGGTGCGTAAAAGTAATCACATTCTAAAATGCGACATCTTAGTTATGAGAACTTATAAAACATGCATATGAAACCATATCATGAAATGCAGATATTAAAGGGAAACATGAGAACATGTTATCATGGGATAGCAGCATTAAAGTAAACAAAAGCAAGGAGACATAAGATAACAACATTTATAATTTAAAGACAATTATCATAAGTTGTTGATTCACATGCTTGGAACCTGGGTAAACTGTAGACTGTTGGATATGGACGACATGAATACACCCATGAGGGGATGTATGAGGGAATACGGACCTCAGATGTCGCGTGCACGAAAGCGTGCACGAAGGGAATCTTTTCTCGTGTGAAAAGGACCACTCGATAAGTGGAAAAAGTCACTTTATAAGTGCATAAAGGCACTTGATAAGTGAATGAAGAAGAGGATAAGTAAATATGCTAATATAGGCTAATAAGCTTATATTTAGTTATTTCCTACAATAACTACCCCTAAAGCCTATAAATAGGACCCAAGGGTAAGGCATTTACACTAATCTTACCATGCCATAAGTTTGCATAAGGCAACTTGTGTTCTTCTTCTCCCTTCCATTAAAATCCTCTTCTAAATAGAGATTTAGGCGGTGAAACGCTGCTTCGATCCTCCGTGACGAAGTACTGACCGTTGTGGCTAATCCGAGGGCAAAGTTCAGAGATTACGGTGCCGCGTACGCAAGCGTAAGTCTCTACTTTATTATTCGATCCTAACATCATTGTTTTGACAGGATCCTTCATTGGTATCAGAGCCATACGGGTTCGCCCCGGTCTAACCGTCGCCCCGATCTCACCGATGAACGAGGCGTTGTCTCTTTCACGAATGAGTCTCCTTCCATTATGGATATGGTAGGAACGCATTGTGACGGAGAGAATCGTAGTAGTTGTTCTTTTCACGTTAGGGTCTTCTGCCATTACGGATATGGCAGGAACTCTCCGTGACGGGAAGAACTTACCGTTCATCTCGCCAAACTCGCGCTCCTCATGGATGCTGAGTCTCCATTCAATTGAGAATGTGAACTCTCTTCATGTAGAGCGTTAAGTTTGCAGCCTTGAAAATGCATTCTCTTCATTTTTGGCACATGGCCATTGAAGCAAAACCGTTTTCTCGACGAACGGGTGCTTCATCGGAGAAGACGATGGTGGTTATTCTCAACGAAGAAGATGACTTTTTTTGGTGCATGATCACCATGGCCATATGGGCTATGGAGGCAATGCATCCCCCCTCCCCATGCGGAGGGGGTTGGCTATGGCCAATAACAACCACGGCCACCCCTCCGGTGGGGGTGTGTGGCCAACCCCATGCAAGGGGGTGGCCGGCCATGGCCATATGGGCCATGGCCGGCCATGGCCAGGCCATGGCCAGGGCCAGCCCTGGTCGGCCCCGGCCAGGGCCTGGCTGGCTCTGGCCGGCCAGGGCCTGGCCGGCCCTGGCCGGGAGCCAGGGCCAGGCTAAGGCCCTGCCGGCTTTGGCAAAGGACAGGGCCCTGCCGGCCCTGGCAGAGGCCAGGGCCCTGCCGGCCATGGCCGGGAGCCAGGGCCAGGCCAGGGCCCTACCGGCCCTGGCCGGTGGCCAGGGCCAGGCTAGCGGCCTGGCCGGCCCTGGCAAAGGCCAGGGCCGGCGCCCTGGCCGAGGGCCAGGGCCAAGCCAGGGCCAAGCCAGGGGCCTGGCCGGCCCTGGCAGAGGCCAGGGCCATGGTCATTGTCGGCCCTTGGCCTCGGCCATGGCCAAGCCCCGGTTGGCCCTATTTTTCATGGGAAAGGGGGGGCTTGCATGACCGGGAGGGGGTGACTTGCATGGCCGGTCTCTATGGAGCCGGCGGCAGTTGTCTGCGTCAAACTTCTCATGTAGGGGGGAAGCGCTTGGATCCATACGGGAGCCGACGGCGGTGGCTTGCAGAAAACTCCCCTCAAAGGGTGTTCGGCCTTGGCCAAGTTGCGATGGCAACTCTCACTTCGGAAGGAAGAAGAATTCGGCCTTGGCACGGCCACGACACGACCCCGGAAATGGCCGGGGAATTGTCGAAATATTTCGGTTATGTCTCCCTGTAACGGGGTGTAGGCCCTGCAAAATACGATTGCAAAATGTGTTTGAAAAATACGTTTTCAAAATACTGCAAAATACGTTTGCAAAATATGTTTGAAAAATACGTTTTCAAAATACGTTTTTTTTTCAAAAACGCTTTTCCGCTGTAAAGTACTATAAGAGTACTATCGTTTGATAAGTGAGGGGGAAATATTGAAAGTTGTTCTAGATGGTGATTGGAATCGTAGAGACCTTTCCGATTCTAGAGCAACATCTTCAATATTTTTCGAAAGTAACTTATCAAATATAATAATATCATTCCAAGTGGGATTTTTCCAAGTGGGAGTGATATTAAACTAGTCTGAAATTTCACATTCGATTGATTCAGTATCTCAATGGATCATGATTCGACCAGTGGTCTTTTGGACTAGTTTGTGGGACACCTTAGCTCAGTCTAGGGGTAGTGAACCATGGACAAGCCATTTTCCTGGTCGGTCCGCTGGCCGAGACTAATGAATCATGAAAATGTAACATTATGATGACTAAGTATATGAAATTAATGCAATGTTTTTGATAGAACCTTCTTTTCATGTCTTTTGCAGCATTTTAAAGCTAAAATGTCTTCTGCCGCTAAGAACAGCGTCGCTGAGTTAAACAAAGGTGAAAAAATCAACGGCGATAATTATAAACTATGGTCCATCAAGATACAATATGTTCTAGAGGAGCAAGATGTGCTCGAAACTCTCAAGAACAAAATGATTGAACCTGAGTTGGGTACTACGGCCCAACACAGACGAGACAAGGAAGCTTTTGATGCTTGGTCTCGGAAGAACAAGATAGCTCGCATTACGTTATTGTCCAGTATGGCCGATGACATAATGCGCATCTTCCGAGAGCATGTTCTAGCCATAGACATATGGTCCAAGCTTGAGGAGAAGTTTGGTGGCACCTCGGTGTCCAAACTTCGTTCTTTAACTATAAGATTTGATTCATACAAGAAACGTCCAGATCATTCTATGGGAAAACATCTACGACATATGGCAAATCTAATCTCTGAGTTAAAGGATGCAGGTCATGTGCTCACTGATGAGCAACAAATCCAAGCAGTCATACGTTCCCTACCAAATGGGTGGGACCAAATGAAGATGCATCTCACTCATAATGAGAGCATCAAGAACTTCAGTGATGTTTCTAAGCACCTCGAGTTAGAGGAAGAGCGGCTTGCGGCTGCCAAGCCAAGTGCAGAAGTGCACATGGTTGCTAGTTCCTCACACGGGGGAAAGAAACGGAAAAATCGTTTGAAGTTTACTAATGAACGTAATAAGCAACCTGAGTCTACCAAGAAACCCAAACATAAGGGTGGGAACAAGAAATGGCACAAGAAGAAAGACTTGAAAAGGATCAAGTGCTTCAAGTGCAACAAGTTAGGTCACTATGCCCATTCTTGTACGGATGGAGGTGACAAGGTAACTTGTAATACTAGTTACATATGTGTTTCTAGTTCAATATTTCTTATAGAATCTAATCCATTTTGGATAATTGATTCAGGTGCCACCGACCACATAGCAAGGGACAGACGATCCTTTGTGGAGTATCACCGGATACCCCAAGGAACAAAGTGGATATATGTGGGAAACAACACACGTGTTGAAGTGAAAGGCGTTGGGACTTGCAAGCTCGTCTTGGACAACGGCCGCACTATCTTACTACATGATATCCTCTTCGCTTCGGATATTCGAAGGAATATTATATCTGTGGTCGTGTTAATGGGTCTTGGTTATAGCTGGTTTTTTCATAATTGTAAAGTGGACTTGTCTTGTAATAATACTCTAATTGGTTCTGGGTATGTATTTAAAGGATTTATTGTATTAAATACAATGTATGATTCCTCATTTTGTAATGAAAATTTCCTTGTTGCAAATTCTTCGACTTATGAGTCAGATATAATTTGTTGGCACGCAAGGCTTGGTCACATTGGACCAACGCGTATGGATAGACTTGCCAAACATGACCTTCTATCCAATGTTTCAAAGGTTGATATGTCGACCTGCAAACATTGCCTTGTAGGGAAATCTTATCTCAAGCCGCAAGGTCCGAGGTTCCATTACAGCTCATCCATTCGGACATATGTGGTCCGATGAATGTCAAGACAAGACGCGGGAAGTCCTATTTCATCACTTTTATTGATGACTTCACCCGATTCGGACATATCTATTTGATATCCCACAAAAGTGAAGCATTAACCTGCTTTAAAAACTATATGAGTTTAGTGGAAAATCAATTAGATTGCAAGATTAAGGTCTTGCGAACCGATAGTGGCGGTGAATATCAATCAACAAGTTTTAAAGAACTTTGTGATGAAAAGGGCATAGTTCATCAGGTAACTATGCCTTATACTCCGCAACAAAATGGTGTTGCAGAAAGGAGGAATATGACTTTAATGGAAATGGTCCGTTCAATGATGGCGCAAGCTAACTTGCAAATCACCTTTTGGGGTGATGCAGTATTGACGGCCGCTTTCATCTTGAACCACGTACCCTCGAAATCAGTTAGCTCCACTCCTTACGAGTTGTGGAACCAAAGGTCTCCTGACTTAAACATTTTGAAACCTTGGGGGTGTGCATCATATGCACATATTTCCTCCCATAAGTATGGCAAACTTGGGCCACGGGGAAGGAAATATATCTTTATACGATACGCAGAAAACTCCAAAGGTTATGTTTTCATTGGTCAGGAAGACAATGGATGTCTACTTGAATTTGAGTCGAGGGATGTCACTTTCTTGGTAAATGAGTTTCCAAGACAGGGCGAGATAAGTCAGGACTTATCTCTATTTGAGATTAATGATCAAGAAGGATTACCTCATTCGAGTGGGAGAATTCTTGGTGAAGACGAAAATACGTTTCAAACTTCACCAATGGATGATACGAATGACGCGAATCCTATTCCATACGGGAATAATGATCCAAGTGGGAGCATTTATAACGACATTCCAAGTGGGAGTGATATTAGAATTGATCTAAATTCAAGTCAACAAGGACTTGAAAAATGTCAAATATGACGTAGTAGCCGTACAAGGTTGGCTCCTCTAAGATTTGAGGATGAATTTCCGCAAACCTTTATGACTTTACTACAAGATGATGACGAGCATGCTACTTTCAAACAGGCCGTATCATGCACTGCAAAAGACAAATGGATGGAAGCGATGAAGGAGGAGTTGGAATCCATGAAAGTTAACCAAGTCTGGGACTTAGTTGACTTACCCAGAGGACGTAGAGCTATTGGGAACAAATGGGTTCTCAAGATCAAGCATAAGGCTGATGGCTCTATAGACAGATATAAAGCTCGTCTTGTCGCGAAAGGTTTTACGCAACAGGAAGGGATAGACTACGAAGAGACATTCTCACCTGTTGTGCGTTTTACCTCGATTCGCTTGATTCTGGCTATGGTAGCTTGCTTAGACCTCGAATTACATCAGATGGATGTAAAGACTACCTTTCTCAATGGAGAATTGGACGAGGAGATCTATATGGAACAACCAACAGGGTTTGTAAAAGAAGGAAACGAACATAAGGTTTGTAAACTTCGTAAGTCCATATATGGTCTTAAACAATCCTCGAGGCAATGGTATATACGATTTCAAGAAGTTGTCTTATCAAATGGGTTTTCCATGCTTGATGAAGATAACTGTGTATATATCAAGAGGATTAAAAGCAAGTATATTATTATGTCTCTATACGTAGATGACATTTTAATAGCCGGAAATGACAAGGGCTTTGTGATGGATATTAAGGCTTGGCTTTCATCAGTTTTTGAGATGAAAGACATGGTAGAAGCCGCATATATCCTTGGAGTTAAGATTTCAAGGAATCGTTCGAAGAAACTTCTTTCTCTTTCACAAGAGACTTATATAAAGAAGGTTCTAGAACGTTTTAATATGCAGGACTGCAAGTCCATTGATACGCCTATAAGCAAATGCGATAATTTATGTCTGAAATCGTGTCCAAAGAACCAAAAGGAAAAGGAAATTATGGAAAAAGTTCCATATTCCAGTGCAGTTGGTAGTCTTATGTACGCTATGATGTGTACAAGACCGGACATCTATTTTGCCGTTGGAATGGTAAGTCGTTACCAATCCAATCCAGGGAAAGTACACTGGAAAGCGGTTAAGAGGATAATGCGGTATCTTAAAGGAACTGCGGACTATGCTTTATGCTATCAAGGAGTGCCTTGAGGCTCGAAGGCTACACTGATGCTGATTGGGCGGGTGATCTCGATGAGCGACGATCGACCTCAGGATATGTTTTTCTACTCGGATCTGGTGCAATATCCTGGAGTAGCAAGAAACAATCCTGCATCGCACTTTCAACTATGGAAGCCGAGTTTGTAGCATTTAGCATGGCAGTCCAAGAGGCTGTTTGGCTTAGGAAGTTCTTAGACAGGCTAATTGATGCAAGTGACTCAGGTGCTGTTCCAATACACAGTGACAGTCAAGCATCTATAGCCTATGTCAAAGATCCAAAATTCCATTGTAAGAACAAACACATTGATATCCGCTACAAATTTGCAAAAGACTATGATAAGACCAAGAAGGTAGACATAAGGTACATATCTACGCATGAGATGATAGCGGATCCGCTTACGAAGGCGATCCCCAGAGATGTGTTTTACAAACACGTATCATCTCAAGGGTTGCGTAAGAGCTGAGTTGTACAAATGTAAATTCCTATGTCTGTAAAAGATCAAATTTGATAAAAGAATAAGTTCTTTTTCAAACATTGCATATGAGTTTCTAGAAAATGTTTGTGTACATTTTAAAATCTCAGCTATATTTTCTAGTATGTCGGACAGATTGAGGTTGGCTCTCTCACATAAGCAACCGCCTTTATTATATCAGACTGATAAAATAAAGATGAGACCTGTTTAAAGTCAAAATCGTCAGACGGATGATTTAGAGTCATGACTTAAACAAAATGGTCGTATGAAAGATCTGCATCATATGGATGCTTACAAAAGATCTAAGAGGATTCTTAAATCGTATCTGTCTTATGCGGGATGTGGGTCCAGAAGATTATTTGAGTAGTAAAAGGGACTCAAAATCAGACCTTGTGGTGTCTGATCATCATCCTTACAACATCATTAAGACATACGCTCCCTGGGAAAGGAGTGATGTTGTAATACGTATTCATACTACGTATGCATTTTGACCATTGGGTTAGAATAGTAATTGAGTTTACTATTATGTGAGACCCAAAGACCACACGGGTCTTAACTCATTACCCTTATGGACTCTAATTGGTTCCTTTAGATTTGACTGGGTGATTGCTATCTTAGCATGTTGCTTATGGACTATGGTCAATTCGGTCCGGCGGGGCATGTTAGAAAAGCAAGTCAAGTCAAGATCGAAAGGATCGCAAGAAGAGGAAGATTAATTTCATATTCACATTTGGACTTTAAAGATTCAAAGCTGGCCAGCCAATTGTAATCCAGATGGGATTCAATTGTTGAGTATAAAGTATAAGAAATGTGAATAAATAATCTAGGGTAAAGCATGCGTTGATCTACTCAACTTTGCACCTCGAGGAGTGTTGTGTATCTCTAACAAGTGCACAAACAGCGGACTCTATGCGCATGACGGTCACACGGCCTATTTCTCGGTATGATAAACAGAAGAGTTAAAGGAAAAGATGTTTCCTTACAATCCCCTCAAGTGTGAGTGGGAGATGTTGGATATGGACGACATGAATACACCCATGAGGGTATGTACGAGGGAATACAGACCTCAGATGTCGTGTGCACGAAAGCGTGCACGAAGGGAACCTTTTCTCGTGTGAAAAGGACCACTCGATAAGTGGAAAAAGTCACTTTATAAGTGCATAAAGGCACTTGATAAGTGAATGAAGAAGAGGATAAGTAAATATGCTAATATAGGCTAATAAGCTTATATTTAGTTATTTCCTACAATAACTACCCCTAAAGCCTATAAATAGGACCCAAGGGTAAGGCATTTACACTAATCTTACCATGCCATAAGTTTGCATAAGGCAACTTGTGTTCTTCTTCTCCCTTCCATTAAAATCCTCTTCTAAATAGAGATTTAGGCGGTGAAACGCTGCTTCGATCCTCCGTGACGAAGTACTGACCGTTGTGGCTAATCCGAGGGCAAAGTTCAGAGATTACGGTGCCGCGTACGCAAGCGTAAGTCTCTACTTTATTATTCGATCCTAATGTCGTTGTTTTGACAGGATCCTTCATAGACTGCTAGGGAAGCGGACTTCACCCAGGGTGGGTGAAAATGTGGTACCCCCACCAGCAACATGAGCAATGGAGGGGACCTCTCGCAACTCCGTACCCGAACGGGGCAAGGTACTGGAACGAGACCAGCTCAGTTTTTCTGTGGAAAACAGAGAAAACCATCAATTACCAGACATGATGTGACACGAGCACACCACCGGCCTCTCCAACTATATTCAAACTCCCCCTTTTAGGAGTGACATAGCGAGTGAGAAATCGTACTACGGTCCGCTCCTTAACACCTATAGTTTACCCGTTTTCCCCCAAACCCGTGTCACCCTCCTTTAGGAGGACTGATACATTCGTCATTCTCACTCTTAGTTTATGGAATAGTTCCTCATTTATAGATTTCCGTTTCTTTCATATTCTCACCGATGTCGTGATTCAACAACGACCATCGTATTTTCATTCATTCTAAGGGCTTTGACATGACCCATTCGATATAACAAATTCATGAACCATAAACTTAATCCTCTAGTATATAACAAAACATATCAACAATTAACATTGAACTTGCTTACTCATTAACATGAAGCTTTTAATGAAATAAACAATTAATCACATACTTGATAACATCATTATTTTCACATGAGACATAACATATGATAAACTTGATAATAGAATTTAAACAAAACTTAAGACAAAGCATAATAGTGGCATGATGTATGAATCTGTCTAAACTGTTATAGCAGAAAGAACATCACTTTTAGCCTATCTACAGTCAGAATTGGTCTCTGCTCCCTTCTTCAAAGTTGTAGATATTGGTGTTTTCCTTTTACTATCCAAATTTCATAAATTCAGTTGACATAAGTGATTTATGGTGGAGTTTCTCCTGACAGGTATAATTTCAGCATTCTGAACCAGAATCTGAGTTCAGTTCAAGTCCATTTTTCTACAAGTTACAGACAGAATTAAAATCTAAGAAAATTATGGGTTGAAGGTCTTGAAGTCAGCTTTCCAACGACATCAAGATCATAATATTTTATAAAGTGTGTATGGAGTTTTAATCGTTTTACTGAAAGGTGTCAAGACTGTTTAAAAACAGACCAGTTTTAGAAACTGAATTTTTACTCTATTTTTCAGTTCGAATTTGCAAAACTTGTAAAATTGAAAGTTGTTAAGGACTTCAATATGTACAACATATATTTTTTTCATGAATTTCTACGTAGCCAATTAAGTGCAGCAAGCTACCAAAATATCAGCCAATTCTGTGTAAATTTCAGCATGAAGTTCAAAACTTAATTTCTACACAAAATCTAAAGAACTTGATAATTAATTAAACCCTTAGTTCTAAAACTAAACCCTACTAAGGTGATAAGAATTTCTACCTTGCAAGTCCTCCAAATAATTTCTTTGGCCCTTCTTATTTCCTTGATGAATTCTTTGGCCTCCTAGTCTCCTTCAAAAAGTGGGGTTTTGGAGACATTTTGGTGGTGGAATGGTGAAGAAAGTGGGGGGAATTCTTGGTGGTGGAGTGGGTGATGTTTAGGGTGGGGATGGGAGGAGGAATGAGGAGCAAAAGGGGAAAATGGGGGAGCAATTTTCAGCCAAGGCAGAAATGGGAGAGAGAGTGAGTGATTTTGGATTTTTTTTTCTTTTTCTTGATTTTGTTTTCTCTCAATTAATCTCAACCACTCATCTAGTCAAAGGGAAAGCCAAGTGTTATCTCTTAGGCTTACAAGATGAACATAACTAGTGATGTGTCATGGTTAGGATTTTTAGAATTTGTATTTTTAGAAAAAATAGAAATACAAGGGAAATACATCATACCTCTTTTAATACAAGGTATTTCATCCAAATACTTCTATTTACTAATACCAAATGATGAGTTTAAATCTTTTAAAAAATAATTCCTACACCAAAATAATTAAAGAAAAATACGTGCATACTCCCAAAAATCATGTGCACGTATCTACGTCCAAAAATTCCTACATATATACGTATATATGGATATAGGGTATTACATTTTTCATCATTACTAGCCAACTTAACTTCTCCATTCACCAAAGCTTCAATTGTGCAAAGAAGAAGAAGAAGAAGAAGAAGAAGTTTGCAGACGTGAATCTAAAAAGACAACAACTTTCTCTACACACGTTAGAATTGAACACGGTTTGCTTCTACGAATTCATTGAGGGATGATATACATCATTGTGACTTATTTTCAGTTTTATTTTGGTGTTAGATCATATTTGTGAATAGCTTTATTCAGAATCTATTTGTGTACTTTAACTTTGAAAACATCAGCTTGTACGGTGAGATCACTACCGGAAGTGTGATCGGTTTGTTTTTCTCTTTTTCATTATAACAGAGGGTGAAAGCCTCAAGGGTTTGGGGTTAGAGTAGAGGCAGGGATCCTAGGCAAGGATCCACTCTAATGAAAAATCACTACTTGCTTATTTCGGCGATTTGGATTGGTTGATCTTATGCTTTGATTTTCAATTTGTGCCTACACCCTATTCACCTACCTCTAAGGTGTGTTTTTCATATTTTATGAAATTATTTTTCATGCTTAGCATATGGTTTGTACATTCATTCTATTTTAGATATTGAGTCACACTTTGGCCTCACGCATATATTTATGGGTAGAAATTTGCTTGTAAGGGTCAAAATTTTAAAGATTATATGTTTTTAAAAAAGGAGAGAGAGAACACTTTATTGAATATCATTTTGTTGATAACAAAAGGGGAAGATATATTAGATAACATGCATAATTAAATTATTGGCAACATTTACACATAATTTTTGGTTATTATGCATGCATTGTTTCTCATCGTCAAAAAGGGATAGAATGTTGAGATATTGAGTCTCACCTTGTGTGGTTTTTATGATGAACAAATGTTGCATCTAACATCTTTAACAATATAAGCTTAAGGAAATCAAATAAAGCACTCAAGGGGATTAATTATGAGCTAATCAAGGCCATGAACCAAATGAGCAAGACAATGAGCTCAGTGAAGCAAGACGGCATCATATTGGACTTCAATGTAAAAACATTATTGTTGTATTTTTCTTTATTTTGTCTTAGTTTGTTAAAGCCTTATAAAAAGCTCATACACACTTAGGACCATATATAAAATGATTTAAAAATATTTTGAAAATAGTTTGAAAATGTTTTCCTAAGTTTTTGAGCATATATCCATATATCAGAAAAATAGTCGTCTATTCTTTATATAGGAGTCGAATACTTTTTCTGGGTTTGCTATGTCCCCAAAAGTAGCCGACTATAGTTGTTGGAGTATTCGACTACCAGCTGTAATGTATCCAACTATCGACAGCCCAACGGACAGAAAACATTGTTCAGTGATTTTCGGAAAACTGTTTTTTCAATCCGTTAGAGGGGTGTTTTTGGAATAGTTTTCAATGGGGTTTCCACCCCTATTTAAGCTAAGTTTGCTGATGTTTTTGACAACAATAAGAGAAGACTTTTAAGAGCAAAAATCAAGTTGTAAAGCTTTCTCAAAAACCCCCAAGCTCTCTTTTCTTTGGCTCATGTTTTTATGATTTTCGAAATTTTTTAGCCAAAGTTTTGTTAATATCAAAAGCCTTCATTTTCTTCATCTTTGGATATCAACACTATAACCAACACATCTACACTAGCTTCAAAACAAGGCTATATTAAAAGTGTAAGTTTCATCCAAAAGAGTAAGTGAAAATCCTCAATTTTGTGAGGGGATAAGTTTTCTCTTAAGAAGAGAATTATTGTTAGCAAGAGCTCTTGGGAAGAAGCAGTTGTACTATTTGGGAAATAGTGGAATGAGCCGAATGGGACCTAGGTGGTTAGAGTAGGATACGGGAGCCGAGTGGGACTCGGGTGGCTAGAGTATGATACATGAACTTGGGCATTTGAATCAGGGTATACTCGTGTTTGCGTTTGTTTCTACTTTTCTGTTATTTTTTGCAAATAATCATCTCTAGCTTGTTTTTATTCCGCTGCATACTATATTGCTTAAGATATTATTGTTTATTAAGTTAAAATTTTGAAACTCTAATTGTTTACTTAGGTAGATTTTTCTAGAAGAATTTTTATACACTAATCACCCCCCCTAGCGTCTACTTTCCATCATCCTTAAGTAAGAGGAGATCTCAACAGAAAGTACCTATCAACGATCGATTTTTGTCATTAGTCGGTAGAAGTCAAAGCATAGCCCACACACACATAAGGTTCTTTGACACGTCTCAGGTCAAAGGACTAAGCTGCACCAACTCCCACCAGATAGCTTTTATTAACAGTTAGAGTATGTTTACTATATAGAAGCTTCTCGTACAGTCATGTCACTGGATAAAGTTTGAAGCGTGCGAAGCGTGTGGCCATCTAGATAGGATTCGTCTCTTCTGGTATGGAAGGTTACAATTTTGTATTGAAAGATAATGTTATGAATATTCTCAATATCGATATATTTCATGGCTTTGTTACATTATGCAATGGCGTATATGTTTTCAATGTAAGTACTAGTTTAAACATTCACAATGTGAATAAAAGAAAGACACCAAGTGAAAGTGAATCCACTAATGGCATTGTAGACTATGACATATTAGTGTGAAAATACTTATAAAGATGCATAAAGAAGGATTCATAAATCATTTTGATTATGAATCATTTGTAACTTGTAAGTCTTGTCTCAAAGGAAAAAATTGCAAAGACACCCTTTGTAGGACAAGAGAGAAAAGAGTTAGTGAACTCTTAGCACTCATACATATAAAGGTATGTGGTTCAATGTCTACACAAGCTAACGGAGGATATTTATACTTCATTATTTTTACTGATGACCTCTATAGATATAGATATGTATTCTTAATGAAAGACGTTTTAAGACCTTTGAAAAGTTCAAAGTGTATAAGTGTGAAGTGGAGAAACAGACTGAAAAAATTATTAAAATCCTTCGACCAGATCGAGGAGGTGAATGCTTACGTCTGTAATGCTTTGAATATTTAAAAGATAGTGGGATTATCTCTCAAGTAACTCTGTCATACACACAACAACCCAATACTGTGTCTGAGAGAAGAAATCGATTAGATATGATGTGATCCATGATGACTAACACTAAGTTATCTCTTCCTTTCTAGGGTTATGCCTAGAAACAGTAATATGCATATTTAACAGGGTTATATCTAAAGCTGTGCCTACCATTCCATATGAGATATGGACATGCATGAGACCTGATAGGTTGTTTTTGTATATAGTTTTCACATTCATTTCATTCATGTTTTACTCGACTTCGCCTCGTTTTTCATGCCACTTTTATCGCTTTTGTTCCCTTTTACGCTTTTGGTCTCCCCGGTGCTTTTCAGGTGAAACTGCAACATTTTGGAGCTTAATGGCGTTATTTCAGCATTTTGGCTTGGTGGGACACTTTGGTGTTACATGATGGTATTGGAGCATTCTGGAGGTGGAGGTGAGCTGTGTTGTTGAAAAAAAATGTGGGGCTTGTTGAGATGAGCTATTAGTTATGGAGCTTGGGATGGAGTCTTGGAACTTTGAAGCCATATGAGAAGTTGGAGCATGGAGTCTTGAGTTGGAATTGTTAATTGCATTTGAGCCATGAAGCTGGAGCATTGTGCAGCTAGGAGATGAAACTTGGAGTGATGTGCTTTGGAGAGAAAGCTGAGGAACATTTGAGTTTTGAGTATGGTGATGTGTATGGTGATGGAAGCATTGAAACTTGGATTGGAGCTGGGAGAAATAAGTGCATGAGCTGATGAGCATGAGCTTGAAGCCTTGAAGTTGAATCTTGGAGCATGAAGAGAACAAGAGCCAAAGAGTTCTATGCAGTCGTATGGAAGACCCCATACGGCCGTATCCCCTTAAATCTCAGTAGAATCCATAGCCACACTGCCGTATCATTTCCGCCACCTGGCCGTGTGGCACCCTCCTCTTCTGCCCAAAGCAGCAAGAGCCCAAAGCAGCAAGGAGCTCCATACGACCGTGTAGACTAGCTCCACACCACCGTGTCCTCTTCACTCAGCCAAGGCAGCAGAGGAGCTTCAATACTCTATGCGGCCATGTGAACGACTTTCACACGGCCGCGTCATTCTTTTACAAGGATGCAAGCGACGCGGCCATTTGGTTCTAGCCATGTGGCCCTGTGAAGTTGGTTTTGAGTGTTGCGACCCGACTTCCTCTGGTTGTATTTAAACATCTGGGCACCGTCATCGAGGGAGAGCCGAGTCTTGGGCTCGTTATAGCCTCCTTTCACTGTTTTATTGCTTCTTTAGGAGTAGATTTAGATTTAGATTAGATTTTAGATGAATTTTGGGAGTGTTCTCTTCTAAGATTTTGTAATATGGATTGACAACCCCTTCAATGGGATCATGAGATAGGTTCTCTTCGCTTTCTTTTATCGATTGTCTTTGTTATTCTTATTCTCTCATCTGTTGAAGTTTATTCATGATATAGTTGTTGTTTTGCTGTTGTTTTTCTTGGTGGTGGTGGTGTTTTGTTGTTATTCTTGCTGTTGTTGTTCTTGCTATTGTTGTTGTGTTGTTGTTTATATGTTGTTGTGTAGGTTTTTATTTCACTCCCCTTCGTTCATCATGAATGTATTCTCATACGTCCATTCGTTAAACCCCGTAACCCATACGTCCATTCGTATTTGATTGCATAGCTAGCTATTAAACCCGTAATCGAGCTAGTACTCGATCATCCTAGTCTCCCTACAGACGACCTGTAACGCGCTACGATGACAGCCGGGCGCTTGCGGTTTATAAATTGTAAAATTCCTACCAAGTTTTTGCCACGGTTATCGGGGAGGCATGGTTTGATTGATATTAGTAAGATTAGGGTTCGCTAGACTACGTTTCATTCAAAAACTATAAAAATTTCAATAACAAAAATTTTTCCCACCACCGAATATCAATTTATTTGCAATTCTCTTGTACCACTGACGTGCTTGCCTTAGCTTTATCTCTGACATTTCAGTTGTTGTTTGGAGAATATGTGGATGCCGGATGGATCCTCGTGGAGAGTCTCAGAGATTAGTTTTCACGTGATGCTCAGATTAGAGGTTACAATTACATTCCACAGGTTGCATCGCTTTGTATAAAATGTGGGATGCAGGGACATGTTTTCACCCAATGTCGAAATTTTACACACCCATACAATCCACCATCATATACACACGACCTATCTTATGAACCCTCCTATCACAACCCACTACCTCCACCACCACAAAAAATCCCATCTCGTGTTGTTTTTGGAAGAAAATCTTCGAGACGAAGCTCGACACCCGAACCAATGCCTAAGCCCAACTCTATGAACTCACTCAATGTGTGAACCGATTGGTCATATCACAGGGGGAGCCACATTTTCTTAGTAAGGATTCGATCGCACAAACACCGTCCGGATGGGATAATCTTGATGGATGAGCCATCTCCACCATCGAGATTCAGGCGAGGCAACACCATACACCACAGGATCGGATCCACAATTTCACCTAACTCACAGAGGAGACTCTTTGGGAAGCTTGGGGGAGATTTATCAGGTTGGTGGACGGATTGCCGGAGCATGGGATAAGCACACTAGAGCTCCTCTGCATCTTCAATGGAGGACTACACTTCGACCTGCAGGAATCCATGGTGAATATGAACGAAGGGAGATTCTTCAACATGCCGCTTGAGGATGCTTAGAGTACATAGAAATCACAGCCGCATCTCATGCATCTCATGTATTGTAGAGAGGTAACTCATACGATTCAAATCTGAAAAAATTTGACATGAGTTTATTTTCCAATGCAGATGCTACTACCGAGGCCCATGTCCATCACCACACCCCAGACGTTATATCTCAATTGGATGATGAGCAGGCATTGGCCCGTGGGTGGACACTATTCTCTTGGAGAGGTTGGTGATGAGTAAGGACCACAAAACGGCCACATCAACCCTACAGAAGATGACGATATGGATGATGGGACCTTTGTACGAGTCAAAGGGAATGCCATTCATTATTACTCAACAACAGAATACGGGAGTGAGGTGTACTTGGGCGGGAGCAAGATTTTAGACATCGAAGAACCCAAGTCACCTTTCACATGTGAAAGCGCCCCCCACTTCATACCACGTGAGATCATCGAGGAGGCAGTGGAAGAGGTCCACATTGCCGCGGAGGTTGAGATCGAGAGCACTCCATCATCGCCTCCATAGGACACCCCCACTCCACCAAAGACATCACATCCACTAGATCTTCTGCCCCCGTTCGGAGAAGTATTTTAGACTCCACTTCTGATTTAGAAGCTATTGACCTAACACATCCCTCGCAGGTTACAGATTTGCATTCAATGGAGGTGTGTTGGTCCATGGATACACCTGAGGAGTACGTATACGGGATTAGCAAAATGTCGATAGCGTCGCCATCAAGAGACTGTAATCCATTTACAGGGAGTTTTCATCATCACACTTCATATATTTTATTACATTTTGACGATTATCTCTGGAATACATATAATTTGGAAAAAGTTTCAACGCCACGAACTGATGCTCCCTTTCTTTTGGTGGATACAGGTGGACGTCCCCAAGAGAAGCTAGGGGCAGCATTGTTAGTCTTTGTAGGTGTTTATGGCACCATGACGTTGGCAAAACCACAGAAAGAACAAATCGAACAGATGTCTGCTCCAAATAACGTATTGGATCCACCATTTGAAAACAGGTGTACTCAACCCAGTAGTATAGGTTTTTACGTTTTTCTAGGATTCCAATAAACTCGCCTCCTCTCGATAGCGAGAGGAGCGTATCACACCTTAGATTTTTCTTAATTTTATAGATTTTTCATCCCATACTAATAGTTCACTCTCTCCCTCGATTGGTGTTCCCCAATAATCTTTGAAACCATAAATCCAAAACTTTAAAACTCCATTGGCCCATAAGCCCAAATCATAGCACCCTCGAGCTCAAATTTTCAATTGTTGAAGATCCTAATTTAATTTCAGCTAAAACATTTCCTTGGGTCATTGTGCAGATCAAGAGAAGACAAATGATCAATCATGAGCAAAAAGCTCATGGAGCAATGGGAAGATGAACAACTTGAGGGGAGAAATTGAGTTTGAAAAGAGCCTGGGAGAAGGGAACAAGCATGTAAAAAGAGGGAGTATGAGCTGCTTGAGCAAAGGCTGAAGAAGTAAGGAGCAAAGGGAAAAAAACGCTCCATGCGGCCGTGTGAGTTCCTTCACACGGCCGCGTCAAAACCCCATGCTCAACAAAACGACACAGCCGTTTGTATTCTATCCACACGGCCGTGATTCTCTTGATTAAATTCAAAATCTTGAGCTCTACAGAGTAATTTCTACGCCTGCGTCGATTTTTCGACATGGCCGCATCAATTTTCCTACCAACCCAATTTTTCATATGGTCGTTTGGAGCTCAACGGCACGGCCGTGTCATTGATATTTAACCAAGTATATTTGTTGAATTCGATTGAGACGACTATATGAAATTCTTCATACTGCCGTATCAATTTCCCCTTGTAACGGCAGCTTTCTGACCGTTCGTTTTTCGAGCGTATCTTTCCTCCTTTGTACACGTATTTTTCTTGGCCCTTTATTCTATCCGGAATACACGATGTTATATGTCATTGTGACTGTATGGAAGAGAAGTTATTTGTGGGATTTTTAGTGAATGTCATTTCACGGGTCGTTCTCCTACAAATCATCTTTGAATGAAGGGGTGTTTTAGCCTCTAGACTTCAATGCTTAGTCTTTATTTTTATTTTTGTTCTCGATAGGCTTAGCTCGTGACCGGACCCCGTATCCTCTATCCTCTCGTCGTCACGGTTGTCCCTATATTTTTTTCATAATTTTCGGACACCGTTTGCTTAGCTCATCACACTAATTACCTTCGAAACCCGTTTAGCCTAATCCATTTCGAAATTCAAATTAACCTAATCTATTTGGATTCTTACGTATCATGAAAAATTCTCTGGGCTATTCACACCCTAAATAAACCCTTCCCCTCTCACACTCTCTCTAACATCTAGCCTTAAATCTACCCTTTCTATACCCTATTTAGCAAACTATCTCCTTAAAATAACAACCCAAAACCCTAGGAAATACATCACGCAAGCCAGCCGCCTCTTCCAAAAACCCACGCCTACATCTTCCCGCTGTCGCGTCGGCCATCTTCCGGCCACCTCCGGCCACCACACACCCTCTATCCTCTCTCGTCTCTCTCTTAAAACCTCCCCAAACCTCCATGGCCGCACAAAAAAATGACAGCCCAGCCGCCCAACTCTCCACCGCACACCCAGCCACCTCCGCCACCGTGCAGCCACCCTTCGACCTTCCCCCTCTCCTTCGACAACCCCTCAACCCTCCTCTCTCCTCTATCTCCCTCAAAACCCTTGAAACACCTCTAAAAACATCCGTTGCCACTGAAAATCTGTTAACAGCCCAAGCCGCCTTAAAACACGCGCCCGTCACTTTTCGGCCACCACCGGCGACCCCCCTCACCGTCATCGATTCCCCACAGCCCCCTCTACCTACTGCATCTCTTTGATACTCCATCAGGCTGCGACAAACCCCACTACGAACCCAAACAACCGGTATATTCAAATCTATCCTTTTCGACTTCGAACCCAGCGGCCACCCACTTCCGGCCACCACCGGCGACCCCCCTCGCCGCCATTGACTCCCCACGACCCCATTTACCTACTGCCATCACCCTTTGCTTCTTCCGCGGCCGTATCATCTCGTTACGGATCCAAATAACCGGTATAACCAAATCTGTCCTCTTCTCCGCAAAACTGCCCGTTTCATCACCGCCGACAGTTGCTCCGGCCACCCCTCAGGCCTCGTGACCCCCCTTTGACCTCCTCCAATCCCAGGCAGCCCCTGTATGTCGAGGAGTCCATGTACATCGCTGATCTCGCATGTTTTCCCCGACGTTGTAGCCGCCGCCATGACGTTTCGTTGTGCTACTTGCAACCGAAGCGATCTGACGTGGTTGAACCGGAGGACGCGCAAGGAGCACGCCTTCCACTCCCAAGCGTAGGAGCATCAATGCAACAAATTTATAAATAATCGGTGAGTACCGGGTCGGATCACAAGGACAAGTCGTTCTACATTCGCAAGCTTGATCGAGAACGAAAAATAAAGCGTGTTACAACCACATCGATTACGTGGATGGAAGTGGGAAAAAAGTGTGGTAAATCCACAAATCCTATCCTAAGTAGGTAGGGTTAGAGAGACAAATGGGAAGTTAGGATCGCTAGGTAAGGAGCATGAGTTGTGGGTTCACCAAGATCGGTGTCAATCAAGCCCAAATCACCCACAAATAACTCAATCGATCATCCGGCTAAGGAATCCCGATCGGAAAATTTAACGTTAAAGAACACAATAATTTGCAATAGGGATGGATGTATCATCATCGCACTAATCAAATTAGGAACATGGATTCATCTCGAATTATGCCCTTTCGGGTCTTTACCAATGGAATTGTGCCCTAATAATTCATCCAACATCAACATTGATAATAGGCAAGAGGAAATTGGAACCAAAATTAACAACCAATCACAATGAATCACAACCCAAGCAAATAACACTACACAATCATCATGAAACAAAAGATGGAATTTTCATTCAAAATTAACCCTAATTCATTACAAAGAAAGAGAGATGCTAAATTACAAAAGGGGAAAGAGAGATTTCACCAAGGATCTCCCTAAGATGAAGCTCTCCTCTCCCTATTTTCTCCTCCTCCATGCTTCTCCAAGCTCCCATGGCCTCCTCCCCCTCCCTAGCCTCTTGGGAAAGAAGAGGGGGCAAAAAACCCCAAAATCTGTAAAAAAACGCAAAACTGTCGAACTGCCCTTCCAAATTTCACACAGGCCAATTTTTAAGTGATTGCGGGTCGGATCACTGCGGGCGCACGCCTGCTTGTTGAGTATTGGACTCCCCGGATTTGGTTTTGGATGATGAGCAAACATAAATATATCATGAACTAACAGTTTGTGAGCGCAGTTATGGAGATCGTCGCCAAAATACCACGTTCAACAAAAGCGACGTCTCAAGTCTTCTCAATACGCGTGATCGTATGCCTGGAGCTTCGTTGAAGCTCGAGGAGCAATATTGAAGTCAAGAGGAATGAAGATTGAAGCTTTGAAGACGGTTCGTAAGGTTTATTTTATAGTCTTCTAGCTTCATAGATTAGAATGTTAAGCCTTGAGTAGGACTTACTTTATAATCTTCATTTCGCTCATATCTTAGAGCTAGGATATTCTTAGAAGCCATTAGAAACTTTCCCGAAGCCTATCGCTTCTTCCCTCGGCTTCGGGTGCATGTTAGTTGGTTCAAGAAGAGTCACCAACCGACTAGATGACGATCTAGTCGGTCGGAAACTCTACTTAAACCGACTAGTTTGCCTTCTCTAATTCAGCTCTTTCTATGACTACAGTTAGTCGGTCAAAGAAGGGTCACCGACCGACTAGATGACGATTTAGTCGGTCAGAAATCCTTCTTAGACCGACTAGTTGTGTTCAGTCTTTTTCAGCCTGAGCTACTGTTTCGAGTTAGTCGGTCAAAGAACGTTTACAGACCGACTAGTTGAGAAACTAGTCGGTCAGCACTTGTTCTTAAACCGGCTAAGTCATCTTGAAGTCAACCTATCCTATTTCGACGTTAGTCGGTCAAAGATCATTCACCGACCGACTAGTTGGGAAACTAGTCGGTCGGCAAGTCTTCTTAGACCGACTAGTTGTCATCTCCTGTACTTCGACCTTTTGGCTGTTCAACCGTTAGTCGGTCTACGTTTTATCACCGACCGACTAGTTGATGAACTAGTCGGTCAGTGATCCTTCTTTGACCGACTAGTCTGGTTCAGAAAAGAGCCGTTGGGATCTTTTTGAACTCGTTTTTCCTTGCCCCTATAAATAGAATCCTGATTCATTTCTTGAAGGGGTTAAGCAACATATTGGAGATATTTTCAGATCAAAAGAGAAGAGCTATCAACTCTATTTCCAAGCTCTCTCTTCTCACAAGAATCTCTCCCTCAAGTTCTTGAGTCCTATATCCTCAAGAGAGATTCTCTCCATTGTGAGCCATTCAAGCTAGAAGCTTGATTCTAGGTCACCATCTCCACCCTAGGCTTCCATTGCTGGTCATCTTCTTGAAGCTAGGGTTTGGTGCCATCTTCCTCCATCAAAATCCTCTTTGCCCTAATTTGGTAAGAAATCTCAAGGCATAGGTATTTTGTTGGTAAGCATTTCATTTCAGTTATATTTGAATTGTATACTCTCGGTTGTGAGAGGTTTTGCGTGATCCCGGGTTGTGGGAGTCATGGTCATCGATTGTAGGTCGTTTGCACTTGTGAGGTCTTCGCAAGTGGTCATATTGGAAATCTTGAGTTAGGGTTTCTAACTCAAGTATCCGGAAGGGATCCGGGTGGTTGGGACGTAGGATCACCGGGAACAAGTCGGGGAGACTTCGGTGGATCCGAACCCATTAAACCATTTGTTTGCGTTTGCATTTATTCTTGTTGATTGTTGTTATTCCGCATTGTTGTTTGTTAATTGCACGATAATTAGGAATAACTCTCCCTATTATTTAAAAGTACTATTCACCCCCCCCTCTAGTACATGTGCAGTAGCTTCCCAGGGCACTACAATTGGTATCAGAGCCAAGTTCAAAGCTACACATAGCCAAAGTTCAAAGCTATGACGAACAACGACTACAACGTCTTCAAGAACCGCGATGGAGCTTCTTTAGTTAAGGAAGGACTATCCTCAGTCAGGCCTCCACACTTCAACGGTACCAACTACGGGTACTGGAAATGCCGGATGCAAATTTTCCTCCGGAGCGCTTCACTATGGAGAGCCACAATGACGGAGTATGTCGAGCCTTCCGAAGAAAATTTTGCGAAGTGGACTCCCGCGGAGGTCGCCGCGGAAGTAACCAATGCCAAGGCAATGAATGCCTTGAATTGTGCGTTGGAGCCCGAGGACTTCAACAAGATATGCACATGTAAAAGTGCATATCAAATATGGAACCAACTCCTCATATTGCACGAAGGATCGAGTACGGTAAAAGATTCTAAACTCGTCGTTGCTAATAAAGAATTTGAGTTGTTTCATATGGAGCAGGGCGAAACCATGAAGGAATATTACGCTCGCTTCGTGGATATATCAAACGACTTGGAAGCTCTTGGGAAGGTCTATAACCAAAAGGAGAAAGTCGCGAAGATTATCGACGGTCTTCCATCATGTTGGGAAAAGCATACCTTCGCCATCGAGGAAGGTAATGACATGAATAAATATACCGTCGTACAACTAATGGGTACCTTGTTGTCTTACGAGGTACGCAAGGATAGTAAGATCCGAATGAAGGAAAAGATGAAAGCATACTTGAAGCAAGAAGAGCCAAAGAAAAGGCCGATTGCCTTCAAGGCCGCTCCATCTACCGATGATGAAGAATCGGAAGACGAATTGGACATGGAATCCATTGCCCGTATGGCAAGGAAGTTCGATCGATTCCTCCGAGAAGGTATATCTTTGAATAAATCTAAAGTTAGTTCGACTAATGCTTCTACTCCCGTGTGTTATAAATGCAACAAGCCAGGACACATCAAACCGGATTGTCCTCTCTACAAACACAAGGAGAAGGGGAAAGCATCAAAGTACGACAAGTCGAGAAAGTACAAGAAAGGACTTGTTGGCACATTCACCGACTCCGAAGAGGATTCCTCAAGTGGAGAGTCGGATGATGGAAGAGTGGAGAAAGCAAAACTTTGCTTCATGGCTAATGAGGCAAAAGATCGAAAGTCCTCCTTCGATGATAGCGAGGATGAAAGCGAGGATGGTAGCGAGGATGAAAGCGGAGAACCTACTATTGATGAAATGAGGTTAGCAAACCAAGAAATTTGGTCTAAATTTACTAAATTAGTAGATAGATATAATAAGACCAAAGATGAACTTGTTAACCTCCAAACCTCTCCTAAGTCTACCATCACCAACAATGACACCATTGTTGAGACACTCGCCAATGAGAAAGCAAGTTTGCTTACTCATAATGGCTTGTTGAGAAATAAGGTGAAGTCCCTCAAATCTCAACTTGAGCATGTTCGTGTTGAGGATTCGGATGAACATGTGATAGCGGATTTGACGTCTCAAAACTCAACTTTGAGTATTGAGAATAAGAATCTCAAATCACGTGTTTATGCACTCACATCGCAAGTATCCACTTTGGATGCTTCTTTGCATTCTCTCAAAGAGAAGTATGAGTGCACGTTAGGCCGTATCAATGATTTCAATAAAGGTAAGGGCCATTTGGATAATATCCTAAATGACTTACTTCCGGCCAAACACCACATTGGCTTGGGGTATAAGATGGGAGACTCATCCAAATCGCCTACCACCTTTGTTAGGCCGACATCCGATGCCTCGACGAGTGGGAGCAAACACCCCATTGGTAGTTCTCCTACCAATAGTGCTTCCACTTCGTACACACCCCCGATTGGAAAGAAACCCACTTTGGGTAGACCTCAAAAGAGGGGTCATGCATTTTTGTACTCACATGATATGCCACGTAGGAACACACATCCTACTCCACCGGTGCATGCAAATATTAATGATGATTTTTATACTCCGCACCCACGAGCACGTGTAAACACTCATATGAGACACCCACGTGCACGTAATCATGCTCATGCACATCCTAAAGCTTATGTTCAAACAATTCATCAACATGTGCATGCCTACTCTCATAATCATCCTCATGCATACACACCTCATGCTTATCCACGTATGTATGCTACACCAAATCATGGATCTCATGATCATCATAATGCTATTGCTAGATCTCATGCTCCTAGGCCCCATGCACCACATAGAAATCAACCTTTTGTGCATGTAACCACTAGGAAGAGGATTCCCAAAATGTACACTATTTGGGGTCCCAAGAACACTAGCGATGATGCTATGAATGTTTATGTGCAATCCTATATTAATGATGTTATTTTGAATGATGATTATGTTGGAAAGTCAAGTTCCTCTTGGACTTGGTTTCCGAAGGGTTAGTTCCTTTAACTCTTCAATGCTTGGTACCATGAGTTTATGATCATGTTATGGGTACCAAGGCATATGTTTATAAAATTGATTTTGATTATATTAATTTATGGGTTACAATAATTTTTATTTCGTATTTCAAATTTGTTGTCTAACCCATTGGATCCAAAAGGATTTTTGGATACCAAAATGAAGTTTTCTAGGTTCAATCCACCATGGGATACCAACCCTACCAACTCCTCGATTTGCGAAGACTTTCATTCAAACGGAGTTGATGGTGCTTAGGTAATGCACCAATGTAGGGGGAGCTTAATGTTGTAAGTATGATATTACATTTGGTATCCATGAAGGTTGAATGCATGCTTGGTTAGAATCTATTTCTTTACATTGGTATCATTTTGTTTCTCCTAGCATGATAGAATTGTGAATGCCATAAATGCTTTGAAATTCATATCTATTTTTGGCATGACATGTTTTTAAAAGTTATTATGATAATTTTCGTATTACTTTAATCACCTTGTCACTTCTCATCGCACACTTCACTTAGTTTTGGTGTGCTTTTACTTTATGTTCATTTTCGATCGATATTGTGACATTTGATATTCTATGATGTGCACCACTCTTCTGATGGCTCATTCCTTTGTGCACATTTTATGTATGTCTCTGATATTGATTTCGTCGCTCGACGATTTATTTTGATTCAATAGATTTAGTTGTATGAAAACATAGAATTGTTTTCCATGCACTAAAATAGCTATAAATGTTGATATTGGAGAGTAAATTCATTTCATCAATAAGTGAATTTACATTTGATATTTTGATGATTTAAGTTTTCAATTTTCGACTATGATCTCATTGACACGCTTTGATTTTATTCGAATTTTATTTTGGTGTCATATGAAACGTGGTCGTATTCTTAGACTCCCATGCTTAATGAATTATTTGGGCATGAATTATTGTCATTGGCTTCCTCCCGCTCTTTTTGGATTATGCCAAAGGGGGAGAGATATAATAAAGATATAATAATGGACCATGAATCTACTTTGATATGTTAGATTCAGGGGTAGTCAAGATATAAAAATGGATTATAAATCATAAATCTCAAATATTGGATTTGCATTTTTACTTTCCTCGTCTGCTTGATGTAAGTGCTTATTATTTCATATGGAACTAATGTGTCATCAATGCAGGGGGAGTAAGTATATTCCATTTAGTTCATTATTTTTGATTATTATATATGTTGGTTTGTCATCACCAAAAAGGGGGAGAATGTTGAGTATTGGACTCCCCGGATTTGGTTTTGGATGATGAGCAAACATAAATATATCATGAACTAACAGTTTGTGAGCGCAGTTATGGAGATCGTCACCAAAATACCACGTTCAACAAAAGCGACGTCTCAAGTCTTCTCAATACGCGTGATCGTATGCCTGGAGCTTCGTTGAAGCTCGAGGAGCAATATTGAAGTCAAGAGGAATGAAGATTGAAGCTTTGAAGACGGTTCGTAAGGTTTATTTTATAGTCTTCTAGCTTCATAGATTAGAATGTTAAGCCTTGAGTAGGACTTACTTTATAATCTTCATTTCGCTCATATCTTAGAGCTAGGATATTCTTAGAAGCCATTAGAAACTTTCCCGAAGCCTATCGCTTCTTCCCTCGGCTTCGGGTGCATGTTAGTTGGTTCAAGAAGAGTCACCAACCGACTAGATGACGATCTAGTCGGTCGGAAACTCTACTTAAACCGACTAGTTTGCCTTCTCTAATTCAGCTCTTTCTATGACTACAGTTAGTCGGTCAAAGAAGGGTCACCGACCGACTAGATGACGATTTAGTCGGTCAGAAATCCTTCTTAGACCGACTAGTTGTGTTCAGTCTTTTTCAGCCTGAGCTACTGTTTCGAGTTAGTCGGTCAAAGAACGTTTACCGACCGACTAGTTGAGAAACTAGTCGGTCAGCACTTGTTCTTAAACTGACTAAGTCATCTTGAAGTCAACCTATCCTATTTCGACGTTAGTCGGTCAAAGATCATTCACCGACCGACTAGTTGGGAAACTAGTCGGTCGGCAAGTCTTCTTAGACCGACTAGTTGTCATCTCCTGTACTTCGACCTTTTGGCTGTTCAACCGTTAGTCGGTCTACGTTTTATCACCGACCGACTAGTTGATGAACTAGTCGGTCAGTGATCCTTCTTTGACCGACTAGTCTGGTTCAGAAAAGGGCCGTTGGGATCTTTTTGAACTCGTTTTTCCTTGCCCCTATAAATAGAATCCTGATTCATTTCTTGAAGGGGTTAAGCAACATATTGGAGATATTTTCAGATCAAAATAGAAGAGCTATCAACTCTATTTCCAAGCTCTCTCTTCTCACAAGAATCTCTCCCTCAAGTTCTTGAGTCCTATATCCTCAAGAGAGATTCTCTCCATTGTGAGCCATTCAAGCTAGAAGCTTGATTCTAGGTCACCATCTCCACCTTAGGCTTCCATTGCTGGTCATCTTCTTGAAGCTAGGGTTTGGTGCCATCTTCCTCCATCAAAATCCTCTTTGCCCTAATTTGGTAAGAAATCTCAAGGCATAGGTATTTTGTTGGTAAGCATTTCATTTCAGTTATATTTGAATTGTATACTCTCGGTTGTGAGAGGTTTTACGTGATCCCGGGTTGTGGGAGTCACGGTCATCGATTGTAGGTCGTTTGCACTTGTGAGGTTTTCGCAAGTGGTCATATTGGAAATCTTGAGTTAGGGTTTCTAACTCAAGTATCCGGAAGGGATCCGGGTGGTTGGGACGTAGGATCACCGGGAACAAGTCGGGGAGACTTCGGTGGATCCGAACCCATTAAACCATTTGTTTGCGTTTGCATTTATTCTTGTTAATTGTTGTTATTCCGCATTGTTGTTTGTTAATTGCACGATAATTAGGAATAACTCTCCCTATTATTTAAAAGTACTATTCACCCCCCCTCTAGTACATGTGCAGTAGCTTCCCAGGGCACTACACTGCTCACCGCCTAAACATTTTTTCGCCTGCTGCACGCAAAACAATTGCGGAAGGGGGCGGAGTGGGCCGGCCGGCGAAAATTGTTGCGTTGTTTTTTTATAAATTCGCACCGGCCCGCTCCAAGAGCGAGCCGCTGGCTTGTGTTTGTTTGGTTTAATTTTTTTAAAACTATAAACGAAGCAGCAGTGGCCCACTTCAAAAAAATGCGGCTGGATTGGCGCCACATGGCACCGTGGGATCGCGCCACATGGCGCCCCCAATAATATTCTTTTTTTGGTTTTAATCCCCTTTTTTCCTCCAAATAATTCCAAAAAAATACCTACAAATCTCAGAAAAATCTCAGAAAATTCTGGAAAATTACCAAAACTCCCAGGAGTACATGAAAAATAGGAGAAGGAGAAATTAGTCTATTTGATTATAAAATGAATAAAATGACTTATATAAAACAATATTGACTTCCAAAAATCATTTAAAACAATCCATTGCTCAAATAATTCACAAAAACTGAAAATATGATCACAATAATATTAGGAGCACATTAAAAATATCTGGAAGCCAATAAAGACGATAAAATCCATATTTTGTGCCACGAATGAGAGTAAGCTCCTAAAATGACATGAAGTGAAAATATACCCAAAAAGAGCAAGTTTAAGCCTAATCTTTAGCACAAAAAGGGGGTAGTTAGGGGGTATAAATATACACTTTTCACTCCGAATCACATCACCAACTAGCTTTTTGCTAGTCACTAGCAAAATATGCGTTAAATTCGGATTGAAATTAAAACATGCACCAAACTCACAATATAATCATGGCATATCCCAAATGATATTTCCAAATGATTTCAAAGCCAATATACCCAATTTATGAAAATAAACAATAAATGACACTCCCCTCAATCCAATTCAAAGAAAAGTGAAGTAATAAGCACCGTATCGCATTTATCGGGAAATATCATGATGTCAAAGTTTCCAATTTTCAAGGAAGTGGCCAAAATAAAAGAAATTTCCTCTAAGTTGTGGGTGATGCGATTACATCACTCATGTTGCTTATTCTTTCATTTATTCATTCATTTTTCTTTTCTTTTCTTTTTCCTTCTTTTTTTGGATGTTTATGTTTTGCATTCACGCGATAACGCTATGAAATGCAAACACCGCCTCCTTTTGCATACATGCGATAATGCTATATAGGCAAAGGGATGGAATGATCCCCTAAATCTCATTTTTGGCGTCCTCCCCAATGTTTCGTGGGGCACCGGCTACTCAATTTAATTAGGAAAATCATTCACTTATATTAACGCTCTCTTTTTCATTCTCAACATAAGCAAGCAATTCATCCACCCACTCCTAAGAAGAAAACACAGCATACACAATTGGCCACACCCAATCCAATCAAAAACTACACCATTCATCCCAAATCATGCAATCACTTACACCAAACTATTCCCAAATTATTTCAAAGAGATATCACGACATATAATGTAGTTCCATACATGACATATTCGCATATGAATCCAAATTGGAAAAGAATTAAACCATGCCAATCAAACATTTATGAATTTGATACCAATATGATAATCCGAAAAATTGCATGTCATTAAGAATGTAGGGACTAAGCATAAAGCAAGCGGCGTATGGACTAGGAGGACAAATATGATATGCAATAAAGAGCAACGGGTGATGGCAAAATGGAGGTATCTCAAAAAAATTTTAGCTAACATCAAAATCCTAACGATTCTAAAGATTCTAACACTCTCCACTAACTTAAAATAAACATTGTCCTCAATGTTGGGAGAGTATTAGATCTCAGCAAAAGATCCTAGAAAAGAAAAGAAGAGCGTACGAAAGTACTAAAATAAAACATTTATTTATTTACACTATTGGAAAGAATACACCTTAGCAAATGGCGGATCCAAAATTTCCATCCGAGGTGGCAATTGTTCCAACGCTCCTTTTATTTCTTCCGCCAATGCTCCTCGGCCAAACATGGCAATGGCAGTCACGTACACAACCCCAAGCATCTCCTCAAAGTGTGTACCTATATAAGGAAGGAGACGGGTTAAGTAAGAGAGAGATGGGGACACGTTTCCAAAAAATGACATCCATACATAATCATCAATATAAAATAAGGAATGAAAAGTAGGATGAATGTGTGAGAAAACTCCTTGGATGGTTGAATATGATGTGGTTTGAAGCTCATCCTCGCGGCATTCAATATCAATCGGGGGAGGAAGTGCTATCACCAAAGAAACTACAGAAGGAGAGGGAAGCTCGGGATCCATGATAGCATGTGGTATAGACTCACCCTCGCTTGCCTCTTCTTCGGGCTCATCAATAAAAGAACACTCCCCCCTTGCCCACCTCGCTCCTAAGTGTGCGCGCGATCGGCTCCTTTATCTCCACCATGTCAACAACCAATTCTTCAACAACTAATTGACACGGCCATGCAGAAATAGGAGATACCGTTGTCATGCCCCGCTTCCCCAAACGATAGAAGCGAAACGTGACTAAGGCCCGCTTGGGCCGGAGCGGTGAAGCTCGGACCCAATAAGCGTCTGTAAGGGTACCATTTCAAAAATTTCAGGTTCTTGCATTTATAAAATTCGGAACAACAGAAAGTACAGAAAGGAGGTTGCATTCATTAATAATAAGTGATAACATCCAGAGAGTACAAAAGTCTAAAAACGAGCCCAGCATGGCTACAACGCAGAAAAGGAAATTAATAGTGCTACGCACCCAACCTAAAACAGAAAGCAAAATGGTGCTACGCACCCAAACTAGAAAGTGACTGAACCTCCAAAGTCAGCAACAGAGGAACCTCTAGGACTGGTCCTCACTCGGGTCGTACTCCTAATCAGTAACTTACTCCTGCTCCAAGTCCTCTGGTACCGGCTCCGGATCTACTAACCCATTCTCGGTACCTGACGTACAAACACCAAGAGAAAGTGGTTGTACGTCAGGCGAAGTCTGCAAGTAACCGTGAGAAGACTCCACTACAAGGTGTATAACTTTTTAAGGTTGACATTTTAAAACATTGTTTACATGATGATGATGCAACATCATGGCAGATATGTATATGTGCAAGAAAGTAAAGACAATGCTGAAAAGTAAACGTGACAGACAATAGCCATAGTGTGTGCTACTGGCTACAAGACTAGACTAGACGGGACAAGACAAGACAAGACAAGTGTGTGTTACGAAGGGTTCACGCCTTACGGTTCGAGGGGGATCAAACCCACTCCTCGTGCGCACGCTCAACCCTACCCCAGCCCAAGTGCACAAGACAATACATGACAAGGGATCACTCACTTACTCGGTGAGTGCCCTATTCGCCCGCAGGCTTATGTATCGTGACAAGGGTTCACTCTCCTTACTTGGGGAGTGTCCTATTCATCCGCGGGCTTATCCATTACCAATCGTGACAAGGGATCACTCCCTCCAGGTTGGAGAGTGTCCTACTCGCCCGCAGGCTTATGCAATACATGACATGACATGACAAGATGAGTATGGATGAGAGTTGTTCATTCTAGGGGGTCAACACGTATGCACACACAGATAAAACCTATGATAGCAGTTGTTGTT
Source organism: Scilla litardierei (assembly GCA_030789695.1). Lineage (NCBI taxonomy): Eukaryota > Viridiplantae > Streptophyta > Magnoliopsida > Asparagales > Asparagaceae > Scilla > Scilla litardierei. The sequence goes on from CM061131.1 coordinate 96,690,404, forward strand.
GTTGATTCTAGGGGGTCCACACACACGTACACACAGATAAAACCTATGGTTTCAGTTGTTGTTGCTGTGCCTGGACTTCGTCGTCAAGTCCAGGCTGTCGTGGGGCGTCCCAGACGCTATCATTTCACGTCTGGTTCTCTTGTTATTCCTTTTTAAAGTTTAAGGGAACCAATGGCCTAAACTTGGCCGAAACTATGCAAGTGAACACACTTGCCTGCGGTGGCGAGCAGTACGTCCGTCGGGAGCATCTCGTCGAGTCGGAGCGTCGGTATTGGGTCGGCTGAAACGAGTCAAGCGACGGTGTCAGGTCACGCTCATCATTGATCCTATTAAAGTTTATTTCTAGGTTCAACGGGGCTATCCTAGCAGTCAAAGTCACGTTTTTGTTTTGGTTCAGCCTAGTCGACGATCTATCCTATGTGCACAAAAATTCAGTTCGTTCGTCGATTTTCTATGGTGGAAAACGTTTTAAAGATGCGTAAATAAAATTTAGTTGTCGTTGACGGTTTTTAAATTAGGTTTTGGTTCTTTATCATGGGGTTTCTTACTACACGTTAGAGGACTAACCTTTTGACGTCGTTCAAAAAGCGAATGTCGGGTCTGAACGGTGATGTGTCGGAGGATGGAGGATGAGGAGGAGGAGAAGGTGGTGGCTGGAGAGGGGAGGTCGGGGGTAGCCGTCGACGGCTGGAGGGAGATGGAAAAGGGCGGCTAGGGTTTTGGGCATGAGTTTCTTGGGGTTCGGCCATGGCAGATTTTGTAGGAGGGGTTTTTGCTAAATGTATTTTTAAGTGGTGTATATTTTAGGGGTGACTAGGAGAGAGGGTGAGTGAGGGGGTGTGCAAAGTGGGTAAAAGCTAAAGGAGAATAGTGGCAGTAATCTCATTCATGATACGTAAAGATTCCTCTAAGATTTGATTAAGTTTGAATTTGAAATTTGATTGAGGCTAATTGGGCTTCGAGATTGATTAGCGATTTGGGTGGGCTAGGAGTGTCAGAAAATTACGAAAAAATATCGAAACAACCGTGACGAAGAGAGGCTCGGGGGTACGATGGTCAATCGTGTGTTTGGTCCACGAAAAATGATCAAAAAAATAAAAGATCCGGCGACTATGTCTAAAGCTACGACGACACTGCAATCAAACCTGATTTGTGTGGGAACGACCCGTGAAATGACGTTCACCAAAAATCCCACAAATAAATACTCTTCCATACGGTCACAATGACATGTCACATCGCATAGTCCGAAACCAAGAAGAGGCAGAAATAAATACGCACACGAAAAGAGTCATCCGCGTAGAAAATACGAACTGTCGGAAATCGGCCGTTACAACCGTCATGATAATTTCCTCCGCCGGCTCAACCAACTCCTCCATGCCAACACTTGTTTCCTCAACTACTACTTGGCATGGGGCACTCAATTCTTCAACTACCGGTGGGGTGAGATCCACACAAACTTCTTCATTCGGGGCTTGGTGGACCAAAACTTCATGGCTTGGCTCATTTGGAGTCACAACCAATGTGTGGTCTTCCTCCTTATAGGACTCCAAATAACGCCAACCACATTCTCATCCATGTCCAAAAAATGGCCGTTGTCCAACATATCCACAAAATCATGCGTCTCCGGAAGCAATCCTTCCCAGAAGAATCCAAAAAGACGCACCCTATCAAATCCATGCTGTGGACAACCGTACACTAACTCTGAAAATCGCGTCCAAGCCTGAAATAATGTCTCACCGATGTGCTGAGCAAAGTTCACCATTCTTCCTTGCCATGTTTTGCTTTAGTACATGCCAAGATGGAATAAGATGTGGGAGATAAACATTAAACCATTTTAATGCACTACCATCCAAAGAATAGGGAAAGAATTTAAGATAAAACTTTTCATCACACATATTCCCATTAAAATGAAGCTTGCAAGCACTCTCAAACTTCTTAATATGTAGGTCGGGGCTCTCTGCATCCTTGGCAAGGAATCTCGGTAGGGATTTGGTCACCCGCATGTCAAACCCAAGAGAGTTTGAAGTACTTGCCATGTTTGAAAAAAAAACAAAAACAAACAATCAAAAAGACTCAAAAAGCGTAAAATAAATAAGGATGAACAATAAGTGAAAGATGAAGAATCGAAAAGACTCACACTAAGAGATAGTAGTATCACACTAAAACTTTCAAAATAAATCAAAAAATGCAATTAATAGAAACCGTTGTCCCCGACAACGGCGCCAATTGGTTGAATCGGAGGACACGCAAGGGGCACGTCTTCCACTCCCAAGCGTAGGAGTGTCAATGCAATAATAAATAACCGGTGAATACCGGATCGGATCACAGGGACAAGTCGTTCTACACTCGCAAAATTGATCGATAAAGAAAGATAAATTGTGTTGCAACCACCTCGCTAGCGGTGGAAAAGTGTGGGAGAAACGTGTGGTAGAACTACAATCCTATCCTAAGTAGGTAGGGTAAGAGAGCCAAATGGGAATTTAGGATAGCAAGGCGAGAGAGCATGGGCTGTGGGTTCATAAAAATTGGTGTTAATCAAGTTCTAATTACCGCATATAACTCAATTGATCATCCGGCTAAGGACACTCAATCGGAAAATTTAGCATTAAAGTACACCGCAATTAGTAATAGGGATGGATGTATCATCATGGTACTAATCAAATTTAAACATGGTCTCTTCTCAAAGAGTGCCCACTTGGGTCTTAGCCAATTAAATTGTGTCCTAATAATAACCCAATATTAGCAAGATAATAAGCAAGAGGCAATTAGTGCCAAGATTAACTACCAATTACAATGAATCACAACCCAAGCAATTTACACTACTCAATCATACTAAACAATATGGAAATTCATACAAATTCTTCTCAAGTTTCATACAAATGAGAGATGAAAAATACAAAAGGGGAAAAGAAGGATTTCACCCAAGATCTCTCCAAATGAAGCTTCCCTTCCACTTTAGCACCTCCTCCAAGCTCCACCAAGCTCCAATGGCCTCCAAGCCCTAGCCCTAGCCTCTTGGGGAAGAAGAGGAGGCAAAAAACCCCCAAAATCTGTAAAAAAACGCAAAACAGCCGAACTGCCCTTCCAAATTTCACACAGGCCAATTTTTAAGTGATTGCAGGTCGGATCACTGCGGGTGCATGCCCGCTCACTGCCCAAACATTTTTTCGCCCGCTGCCAGCAAACAATTGCGGAAGGGGGCGGAGCGGGCCGGCCTGCGAAAATTGTTGCGTTGGTTTTATTTTATAAATTCGCAGCGGCCCGCTCCAAGAGCGGGCCGCGGTCTTGCGTTTGTTTTTTTTATTTTTTTAAAACTATAAACGAAGCAGTGGCGGCCCACTTCAAAAAAAACGCGGCTGGATTGGCGCCACATGGTGCCATGGGATCGCGCCACCTGGCGCCCCCAATAATATTCTTTATCTGGGGTTTAATCCCTTTTTCTCCTCCAAATAATTCCAAAAAAATACCTAAAAATCTCAGAAAAATCCCAAAAAATTCTGGAAAATCCCCAAAACTCTCAGGAGTACATGAAAATTAGGGGAAGGAGAAATTAGTCTATTTGATTATAAAATGAATAAAATGACTTATATAAAACAATATTGACTTCAAAAATTCATATAAAACAATCCATTGCTCAAATAATTCTCAAAAATTGAAAATATGATCACAATAATATCAGGAGCATATGAAAAATATTAGGAAGCCAATAAAGACGATAAAATCCATATTTTGTGCCAAGAATGAGAGTAAGCTCCTAAAATGACATAATATGAAAATATACCCAAAAAGAGCAAGTTTAAGCCTAATCTTTAGCATAAAAGGGGGGTAGTTAGGGGGTATAAATATACACTTTTCACTCCGAATCACGACGCAGTACCCGTTGCCACGTCATATTGCTGCGCTACCCGCAGCCGAGACGATCCCGAGACGACCCTTACTGCACTACCCACAGTCGAGGACACGAGGATCTACCGTCGTTCAGACCCGACGTCTGATCTACATTCAAACGCCGTAAAGGTTAGTCCCCTAACTTGTAGTAAGAACCCAAATCGTAGCAAATCAAAACTTAATCTAAAAATCGCCAACATTAACTAAAATTTACTTTACGCTCTTTAAAATGATGTTCAACTCTAGAAATCGACGAATGGACTTGATTATCTGTGCACATAGGATAGTCGTCGATTAGGCAGAACAATCAAATCAAAATCGTGACATGTGACTGTTAGGGTAGCCACGTTTAACCTAGAAATGAACCCTAATAGGATTAATGATGAGCGTGACCTGACACCGTCGCTTGACTCATTTCAGCCGACCCTTTACCAACGCTTCGACTCGACGAGACGCTCCCGACGGACGTACTGCTCGCCACCGCAGGAAATTGTGTTCACTTGCGCAGTTTCGGCCATGTTTAGGCCATTGTCTTCCTTAAACGGTAAAAAGTAATAAACAAGAGAACCCGACGTAAAATGATAGCGTCTGGGAGACCCCATGACAGCCTGGACTTGACGACGAAGTCCGAGCACAACAACAACTGACACCATAGAACTTATCTGTGTGTGCGTGTGTGGACCCCCCTAGAATCAACAACAACAACAATGGCTACCATAGGTTTCATCTGTGTGTGCGTGCGTGCGGACCCCCTAGAAGAACAACTCTTTACCACTTGTTATGTCATGAAATGTTACAAAAGCCTACGGGCGTTTTGGACTCTCTCCAAGCTAGAGAGAGTGGTCCCTGTTTTACAAAAGCCTACGGGCATTTCGGATGCTCTCCAAGCTAAAGAGAGTGATCCCTGTTACAGATTAACCTACAGGATGTTCGACGCTCACCAAGGGAGTGAGAGTCAGGTTACGGACCGTTGGTATAGAGGCACTCGTCAAGCTAGAGCGAGTGGTCCTATGTTACAAAAAGCCTACGGGCGTTTCAGATGCTCCCCAAACTAGAGAGAGTGATCCCTGTTACGGATTCACCTACGGGATGTTCGGCTCTCATCAAGGGAGTGAGAGTCACGCTACGGACCGTGGGTATAGAGGCACTCGTCAAGCTAGAGCGAGTGGTCCTATATTGTCCTGTCTTGAGCACTCAGGTTGGGGTAGGGTTGAACGGTCGCACGGGGAGAGGATCTGGCTGCCCTCAAACAGTAAGGCGTGAACCCTTTATGACACACACGGTACTTCTTGTCTTGTCTTGTCTCGTCTCGTCTAGTCTTATAGCCAGTAGCACACGCTATGGCTATTGCCTGTCACGTTTACTTTTCATCGTTGTCTTTACTTTCTTGCACATATACATATCTGTTATATTGTTGCATCATCATCAAGTAAACCACCTTAAAATGTCAACCTTGAATTGTTATACACCTTGCAGTGGAGTCTTATCATGTTTACTTGCAAACTTCGCCTGACGTACAACCACTTTCTCTTGTTGTTTGTACGTCAGGTACCGAGACAGAGTTCGTAGACCAGGAGCAAGTACCAGAGGATTTGGAGCGAGAGCATGTTGCTGATCAGGAGTACGACCCGGGCGAGGACCAGTCTTAGAGGTTCCTCAGTTGCTGACCTTGGAGGTTTCGTTGTCTTTAGTTGGGTATGTAGCACCTTTACTTTCTGTTTTAGATTGGGTGCGTTGCACCATTAGTTTCCTTTTCTGCAATTGTAGCCATGCTGGGCATTATTTCCTTTTTATTCTCTTGTACTTCTGGATATCATTGTGGAATAAAATGAATGCATCTTTCTTTCAGTACTTTCTATTGTTCCGAATTTTATATAAGCAAGGACCTGTTTCTATCTTTGGTGTTCCTCACAGACGCTTATAGGGTCCGAGCCTCACCGCTCCGGCCCATGCGGACCTTAATCACGTCTCGCTTCTGTTGTTTTGGGAAGCAGGGCGTGGCAAGTTTTAGTGGTAGCCCATGCAGGTCCTTGCAAAAAGTTCTGAACAATAAGAGTACCACATTCATTTAATATCCAGTTTAACATGTACAAGTCTAAATTAGGTTTTCCTTGTCTTAGAAGGTAGGAAGACTTAGATAGACGTCCAGGTTTGATAGTCAGGTGCCTTGGTTAAGATTTAGTCGTACTCGTCTTAGGATACCCTAGTAGCCTCTCACCCGGCTCTGACCATGTTAGATTTCTGGAGTCCTTTTAGTCGTTCTCTCTGGTCCATCAACTTCAGGCCCAGCAGAACGTAATCTTGATTCTCTTAGGACCCTTCCCTGAGATCTCTATTACAGTCTAGTTCATTAGGATGTCTTAGTGCTGAGTTCTTCTGATCTTTAGACGGCCTGATAGTTAGAACCCCTGATTTCTAGCCTCTTCCTAATCATTACACTTCTGCGTTATCGACAGTAGGATTCCATCGTAGCTTTTCATGAATCATATACTAGGCGTATTCATCATGCGATCATATTCTTTGCCCTCGATTCACGTGATTGCTTCGTGACATTATCGTAAATTCTTCGAATCTTCTCCATTGCAAATCCTGATTCCTTTAAAAGTATTTTCGAAATTCCTTATTAAATTCTTCTCTCAGTTTAACTTCTTTGAAAACCCCTTATTATATATTTAAATTTCTTGCTTTTCTGTTGAGTTAAAATTCTTTCTTGAATTTTGAAACCTTTTGGTCGTAATTTTTAGTTACTATCGCGTAATCATTTTCTAACCGGAATCATTCGTATTTCAGTTTTAACACCTTGTAACCATTTTGATAATTCAATATATCATCTTTTTTTAAACTACGAAATTTATTTTAACCACTTACCGTACATACTTTTAGAATATTTTTCTAAGCTAAATAGAACTTCAATTTTTTTATATCAGTTCTATGTTCATGGTGCTAATACTTCAAAAATCTTTGTATAAATCTATTTTCATTTTCAAAACAATCACTACCTCACCCTAATCTTTATTTCTTCATCTAACCCTTCTTTCGAGTTGTAAAATTTTGCCATCTGCTCGCTATTTCTACACATTTTTATAAGAATATGTATGTATGTATATATATATATATATAATAATAATAATAAAACATGGATGTTATCAATAGATTTTGGATAAGAGTTTTGGATAAGAGTTGAGAAATTGAGGGATGTTATTAAGAGAAATTGGATAAGATAAGAGAAATTGGATAAGTGAAGAGAAATTGAGTTTGAAAATTTAAGTTTGAAACAAAATTTTTGGGGGGAAATTAAATTTTGGGGGAAGAAAATTGGGCTCTCTCTCTTCCCACCGTAATTTTGGGGGGAAATTAAATGTATATCCCATCTGCCCCATTATTTCACCTACCTCTCTCTCTCTCCTCTCACTAACCCCACAGGTCCAACGCGGTACTCCCCCAAACCCTCGCAAGCGCCCTGCTACTCCTCCACGCGCGCCCCAATCTCAGCCCAAATTCACAGCCATCGGATAAAGAGAAGTTTTCACCTCTGCATGGAGTCGCCTTCAACCCTCGCAAGCATGGAGTCGCCTTCACCGCCGCATCAATGGTCCCATCTCCGACGACACGGCCGCCTTTGTCGTGACCCAGCCCCCCTTTCTTGATGCCCCTCAGCCTCTATATCAACTCCATGGTGGCCCTGTCACCGCTGGGCACGCCATCCTCTGCATCGACCAATCCGCCTCCATGGGCTCCCTCCTTTTGGCTGCTGGCTCCCCATGGTCAACTCGAACTCAACTCCATGTCAATTTCTTTATTGCTTCTGGCGAGCTTCGCTTCATCTGTTTTACATCTTCCAGAATCTAACGAATTGATTGAATCTCAAAAGTGCTTACAACTCCTCTGATGGAAATTAGTTCATGGATGGTAATTTTTTCCCCTAAATTCGCCTTTTGAAAAAACAGTTCAAGTAATTCAGCAATTTTTGTTTCATGCGATTGTCTTGCAATATTCTATGTTGTGGATCAAGACGGAAACAAGTTGTATGATGAAGAAATCATTGATCGCATTCAACAGGTAAAATTATATTAAAAACCCAAATTAGTATTGTGTTATTTGTGATTTGCTGTGGGATGCTCCATTTCATTGTTTGATATTGATACTTTGGACGAACATGTGGTGAATGGCATTTCTTTCGCCACGATAACTTTGTCTTTGAAGAATTATGCTTATGTTGCAAGTTGAAGGATTTGATCTCTAAACAAAACCAGGATGGCGAGACTGCGATGTTTGTGGATTTCGAGGGAGGGTTTGTTGCGATCATTCAGGAGATACTGAAGGTGTCCGACCTTCAGTCGGCTTCCATCAAGGCTAGCAACAGCTTCGATTCATTTCACATTTCTGCAAAGGAGGGACATTATGGTATGCACTTCTGTGAACAAGATCATGATAGTTGTTGATAGTCTGGATATATTATGGTTGCTTTAATTTTGTAGAAACTTATTAGATCACTCTATCCATGATAACTAGAGTTATTTGAATTGGATGTGCAATGCATGTTCTACTCAGATATCTAAGATGAATGCGTTATTGAAATTTCCACCAGAAACTTGGCCAGACATACATTCTTATATGAATCACAGAAAAAATACACGTCATACACCTACCTATATATCGTAAAATGTATATCTTACACCTAATTATGTATTATCATCTTATTTGCATTTGCGGATTATGTATGTCAAAATAACAACCATTGATATTTAGTATTCGATAAGCTTTATTCTGTAAAAATATAATTCTTAAAATTTAAACTGGTTTTCAATTTTAGTTCCTCGGTTAGCCTGATTTTTATTTTACTTACTCAATTCTTGACACTTTTATATTTAGTATTCGATAAAATCTCTAATGATCGAAAAATTCTTATGAACCTCAGCCAAGAATCATGTCAAGAAAAGTTTGCCCTATTATCAAACACTTGCAACAATCATCTTCACCATCTCCAACGATGTTAAAGTACATTAATCCCGTTTCTTTTTAAAAGTTGACCTAAAAGATTACAAAAAGTAAAAAAAAAGGGAAGACAACTGTTTTGAGTGATTGATGTAGGGGGGCATGGACATGGAAGTGGCATTTGAACTTAGTGTTGTGTCTGATGTAAGTTTCAGAATTAAAAGTAGACAGCCTCATGCTGGTTAGATGGGTATCATTCTGATACCATCTTCCAAAATCTCAAAGGCCGTCAACCTAAAGATTCTTTCTTTCTCTTTTATTCGCATTACGTTGATTTTTTGGCCCTAAAATGTGGCATTTTGGCAGGCTCTTCGACTTCATCTCTCTACGTCTCAATTTCTGATCTCTGAACTCAAAATTGTATTTTTTTGTCATCTTCTACTGTTTGATTGTGATTAAATATAATTTTTTGATTTATTGTGGTAAGATTTGAGTTCAATTTTTTTATTTATCAAAACCCTTTTCATCTTTATTTGTTGTTTTGTTGCAGAGCTTCTTCCTTGCGATGACGAAGATCATGGGGATGCTATGTCCAAGGTCAAGAATGGTAGAGGTGATTTCCTCTCGCCTTAAGGTGGGCATGTCTGGTACAATACCATATTAACTCATCTCTATTTCTATTTCTAAATGCTAATCCATCCCTTTTACTAACTCATTCACTGGGCTCCTTATTTGGTTGTGGTTAGAATTATTAATAGCTTTTATAGTGGCATGCCTTCTCATGGTGTTAATTACCTTTTATAGTGGCATGCCATATTAATAGCTTTTCTATCCGTGTTCAATTTTTTATTAGCTTATTCGGTAGAATCATGGTGTTTATTAGTTTATATGTTCTTTAATATGGGATGTAATACGGTAATTTGTAAGTAAAGTTGAGAGCATGTATATATTTAGAACATTTGCTTTAGAAATATCTTTAGAAATACCGAACTGAACCACAAGGGAATCGTTTGGCTTCAGATTACTTCAATTTTTTTGTTAGGATGCTTGGAAATTGTCCATCAATCATGTTAAGTGTGTTTCAAATATTTAATGTAATGTGGTATAGCTAGACTACACAGGAATGTCAGCCGCGTGACCTTCATTCGAACACTAACCTCAGTTTTTCACTTGGCCAGGAGAGGTGCTTCTCTTTCTTCGACACTAAAAATCCGATCTTTTCTTGCTTGCTCTTAATTTTGACTGCTATGCATAATTATTTTGTATCAAGGATTGCTGCTCCGACGTCACAATCGTTCTTGAACTATTTGCTATTGGTCCTAATTTATGGAGCAGTTGTGATCTATCGGCTTCAGGTATCTCCATTGTTGTTATTGTTTTTGCTTATTTTAAATTAAAATAATTACATATCAATTAATTTTTTTTGTTTTCTCGATTGATATCAAACGAAGAAGAATAAATAAGGAAAAAGCTGCCAAAAACATTCACAACTTTCTCATTTTGAGCTGTTATAATATTCATAAAGCTACGACTATAAAGAAGATATGAGGAAGAAGATATGATGTTGACTTTCTCAGTTTGAGCTTACACTCCAGATGTCATCAAGTTAACTTTCTCAGTTTTAGATTTTGTAATATTCATAAACTGTTGTATCTTGCGAGTTTGACAGACTGACATTTTGACATTTAAGATTTAGTTCTTAACTAATTATTCCACATCATCATCAACACAAGATTATCCTAAACTTTTGGTGCAGTCAATGCTTTGAAGTTCATCCTGACATCCCCTAGTTTTGCTGCATATGAGTGCTGTATGATTGGGGATACCAGATTTAAATATTTATACCGCAAGCGCACGGTGTTGTAGTGTGGCTTGGGGGTCGAACACAGGGAGGCGTGGTTGTGCTTGTGTCAAAGAGGAACCGGTTCACCCTATGGGTGAGCTAGCCTGAACGGTCGATGGTTTGTCACAGAATGTAAATACGAAGGATAAACGATATAAAAGGAAACCTAGGACTTCGGTTTCCACCCTATCATGTGCTCTCACTATTACGGCCGACGGATTGGAGTACGACTGAATTTAGGGTTTAGTGGTGAGATGTTGCCTCTAAAAGTGATACCCAACGTCCCATGGGCCCGATATTCCAGTCGGTACCCAGGATGATACGCTAGGACTACACGGGTTCGACCGGTGGGCATTCCCATGTCCATTAACACCGACCGACTCCGGGAGCACTAAGCTCGCAACGATAACTTCCAACATCTCATCCTGCCTTTTCCACGCGCTAGGATTCGATGTCTACGCTAGGGGCGTGAGCTGTGGCAAGGGAGTCAACCGTCAAGTTTATTCCCCCTTTGCCCGACGGTCAGAGGCGGTCTTTCTCCCGCCAATGACAATGAAACACCCCGCGTAACCATTTAAATTCCTAATCCCTATCAAATTCCTAGTCCTATGGACGCATTAGGGAGAACCCACGAATGGGTTTCCACCAAAATCCCAGATTTGGGAACTACTTACAAATCATAGCTAAAAAGCAATCTAAACAAATTTCAACCGTAAAAATCATGATCAGGCAATTGGAATGAGGTAGTAGCAATGCTAATAAGATAATATCAAAGTTTGAAAGCAATCAGAAGACTTACAAAAAGCAATAAAATTCCAGCCGTCACCGTACAAGAAAATGACAGAAAATAACAACAGCCCCGTTTTCTGAAACCTAGGGAAACTATTTATACAAATCAACGTCACCCGATCGGTTAAAACATCAACCGATCGGGTGAGCTGCTTGGCGTTTCAGCAGCGGGCTTTAGAAGCTCAATCCGGTCGCTGAGGAGAGCGGTTGGTGCGTCTGGGTCGTCGTTTGGAGAACTGCGGCTTCAGATGAACCGATCAGTTGAGTTATCAACCGATCGGTTGGAGTTTCGCCCAAAAAAACAGAGAACACTGTCGAACTCACACGGTCAGCGAACCGGTCGGTTGAGCTCTCCGGGTCATCGTTTGGAAAATTCGGCTACAGATGAACCGATCGGGTGAGATGTCACCCGATCGGTTGGAATTCAGCTTCAAATGGCCCAAAGCTCTATTGGATTCAAACGGTCGACGAACCGGTCGGTTGAGCTGCACTTCACTTCAGCCTTCGTCCGGGTCGGATACGCGTGCATCAACCGATCGGTTGGCTGTGTTCAACCGATCGATTGAATGCTGAAATATGGCAATCTTCATCGTTTGACCCCCTGGATCGCGCGTGACTCCTCCTGTTGCTCCGAGGGCTCATGATATCTTCATTATACATCCCCAACGCTGGCAATCTCCTGCATATACACAAAAATACGGAGAAGTGAAAGAAAACTAAAAATCACAAGAAAACGAGTACGTGACAACGAAAAACAACGAAAAAGCTCAAAGAAGATGTGCGTGAATATATAAAATATAAACACACGTCAAAATCCCCCAAGCTGAACCCTTCCTCGTCCTCGAGGAAGATGAGTGAGAGTAGGAGCTCGGATGGAGAAAATAAAGAGAGAGAGAGAGAGAGAGAGAGAGAGAGAGAGAGAGAAATCCTAAATCGCCCGTCAGGGCCAACAAAATCAAACACGCCACACCAAGCAAGCAAGCGACAAATCGCAACACTAAACCAAGGAATATGAGTCCAAACAAGTGTCATGGGCCCACGCGGTGAAGCGCAAGTGAGTGTGGTCGTGTGCTAGTAGACAGTATCACTATCTACATTGTGCAATAAGCTCCATATACACAAATCCAAGGAAAGACCCAAATATCGATTCGATTTGAAATAAGTGGTGAATAGTAGCTCAAGCATGCATGAGAAGAGTATAAGAATAGAAGCGTATCATGCATCGGGGACTCCACAGCTAGGAACTAGGAAATCACCTCACTATCGCATAGGTAATTGCTAGAAAGTTCCTATGCCAAGTGTTTTCGAAAATGATGGAGGTTGAGATGATGTGGAGTAGAACACTCGGTGCAAATTCTCACCTTCCCTTTATTCTCGATAGGTAGGAAAATATTCACACTAGAAATGTTTTTTGTGTTTTGGGTATTTGTATTTTTTGGATTTTTGGCTATACATATTTTTTATCTTTTCTCTTTTCTTTTCTTTTTTTGGGTTTTTCTTTTCTCTCTTTTTTTGGATTTTTGGATTTTGGGATATATACCTGTGTACTCTCCCAAGTTGGAGAACGGTACACGATGAGGGGATTTGCACCAAGTAAAACAAAAAAGAAATCGGATTCTAAACACTTGGGCAAAGGAGATTTTTCTCGCTAATCAGAGCATAGGCTAAATGGGTTATCTTAGTCCTAATTGTGGAATCCCGACACATGCGAATTGAAGTATACGATATAAATATATTCATGCATATAGAAGTATACAGGGGAAGCAAATACCGCATATTCAAATCGAAGCATGATAATCTAGGGGTCATCCCAGGACATGTATATAAATCAAAATCACAAAGTAGAAGCACACTATAAGCTAGTCTGGACACACGACTCACGTAAAAGTAAAGTGGACCCACGAAGCATGAAATGCAAGAGGACTCGGCTTCCTAGGGTTAGTGAAAGTGATAATCGTAGCCATGCTAGGTGTGTGTGATTCTGTGGCAATTCATCATATGGGGTCATCTTTAGGAGAGGGAGAACAAAAGATGAGAAGAAAAAGAAAAACACGAAGAAAACGATGCAAAAACGAAGAAAAAGACACAACTGACGCACAAAGTGGGACTCCCCCAAGCTGAAACTTGCATTGCCCTCAATGCAATAGAAGTAAATATGGGAGGGCAATGAAAATGGGGGTGGGTACGCAACGACACAAAAAGAATGAAAAACAAGAAAAACACACATACAAACTAGGAAAAATAAAAAGAAGGAAAAAGAAACATAGAAAAATAAAAATAGAGAAGCACACCCAAACGACACATATAAACAGGCACACCATAAAAACATCACACGACAACACACATAAAAAACGACTTCCCCCAAGCTAGTCATGACAATGCTAGTGGTATGATATGATAAATGGTGGTGCAGAAATATGCTAGGGGGAAGATCGGAAAAGAAAAAGAAATATCAAAATGCAGGAGAGGAACTTTCCTCGTCCTCCTCGGTAGAAGATGTGGGGGGGTGGACGGGAGAGGTGACAGGTGTGCGGAGAAGTGGGGAAAGGGGTGGATGGGTGGTGGTGTGAACAATGGGTGGAGTGGAGGTGATGATGGTAAGTGGTAGGGAAACGGCGACCAAAGCGGTGGTGGATGGGAGGGGTACAGTGGTTGGAGAGGGTGGCGGGGGAAGTGATCTCGATCGCACCTGCAATTTCTTGCGGCGGGCGTATGGGGTGATGGAAATGGAGGGTGGTGGATCTGTGGGATCGACCGCAGTGGTCGTAAGTGGAGGTGAAGTGGAGGGAATGGAAACGGTGCTGGCGGGAGGTGATGAATGTGATGGTGGAGGTGAAGATCGTCGAGGAGGTGAAGGTGGTGGTGAGGGGGATGGTGTGGGTGGAGGTGGACCGTGAATGTGAGTGAGAATGCGGAGGATGGCAGCCACGTTCCTCTCAAGTGGGAGGAAACGTGGGTGGGTAAAGATAGAAGAGGATGGGACCGAGGAGGTCGAAGTGGATGTGCCAGCGCGTAGTGCAGCTAACTCAGCCTCGAGACCGAGGCGAGCAGAGGTGGCTCAACAAAAGGAAGAAGTAGTGGTCGTACAAACAGGAGAAGTGGTGACGGTGGTGATGGGGACAGAAGCCGGGGTGGCACTACTGGGTCCAGCCCCTGGGTCTCCTCGGGACGCAGGGATGTCCTGCTCGCCTAAGTGGGCTGCTAGGGGAGGTGATCTGGGTGCGCCCGGGATATGGAACTGAAGATGTAACCCCCTAGGAACTCAGGGTCAGGAGAGAACGTCCAATCTGCCACAAGAACGATAGACATGCGACCTGGGTTGGGCAAAATGGTGTAAGGAGCAGGGGGTGACCGTAGTAGAAAGTGAAACGACCGTCGGGTCGAGGCTTGATCATATGAGTGTGCTGCAGGACATCAAGATCCAGACGTGTAGGTCCTGCGGCAGAAGGTAAATCTCTGGGGATAGCAATATTGTACTGGGGATATGAAGCAATGATGGTAATGAGGCCCCCGCAACAATACTTGCCCTTGCCGACGCGGCTAATCTCAAGTAATTTATGAATAAGCCAAGCACCAGCATTAATAGGTATGACAGGGGCCTCAAAAGTAATCCCGTCATCACCGCGAATAAAATCAAATGTCATAGCCCACAGAATAAAAAGGTCAGGGATGGTCACGGTACCTGACTCATCCCTGAGGAAGAATGTGCTAGATATGATTCGATGGGCCAGACGAAATACGGGGTGAATGATGGAGGAGGCCTTGGCCTTAGCTCGAGGATAATGGTCGTGGAGAGTGAGGCGAAACCAAAATATATCGACGTCGAAGTCGCGGTGATATTCGTAGGGACGGATAGCGTCGTCGCCTAGAATAGGGAAACCAAAAATGTTATTGATTGTGTTCAGGTGGGTGCAAATAGTTCGGTTTTGGACGTGGAAATCGACGATCGATCCCGCATCACATTTGAGGGAAGATATGAATTCTAATGTGAGTGTGGTGTAAGACACCGCGTGGGCGTTTAAGAAAGGTATCCAACCAAGGTTAGCGAATAGAGTCTCGACCTCGGAGAAAACTCCGAGATCGATAAGAGTTTGGGCATGTGCAAACTTAGTGGATAGGTGTAAATGTGCGTCGAGTCTATCATAAAAATCTTTCTGGTCGAGACTCAAGAAACGGTAACCACGCGGTCCCATCATTGGGTCCTCAGGAGGGATAATTGGTTGTGGTTGGGATTGTGTAGGTGGTGTAGGAGGAGGACGTGAACTAGGTGGACGTGTGGACTTCCGTCTCTTGCGAGATGGCTCCTCCTCATGCATGATAGCGTTACCCTTTCACTTGTCCTTGGCCATGATAGTGAGTGATGCAAGTGTATGCAAGTCTATATGAATGCACATGACCAAAAGACAATTGAGCCAAAATATATTACTAGGGCAAAATTAAAAATGGAGCTAAGGATCGAAGTTACCCAGAAGCGAAGTTAATCCTTACTCGCAAATCACCCAACACATCGCACTTGATGGGAGTGTGAAGCCACGGCACGCCGTTCCAACAGAATTTGAAATTTTCGAAAAAAGGTGAAGTTAGGGATAGGTTTGCTGCGGATTTGGGAAGAATGTGGATGGAGAGAGGGTAGTGTTGATGGAGAGAAAGATTAAGGCAGTGGGGAGATCGATTGAGAGAGAGTGGTAGCCGGTTGAGGGAGCAAGGTGGCTGGTTGGGAGAGAAGGAATGCGAAACGACGGGGAGATCTGGGCAGTTTGGGTGAGAAATGAATCGGTTCCGTCGGGTGGTTTTTATAGGGTTTAAGGTGAACCGATCGGGTGAGATATCACCCGCTCGGTTGGCTTAATTTTCGGAAAAAAATTGTTGGAAGGCAGCTACAGGCGAACCGATCGGGTGAGTTTTCACCCGATCGGTTAGCTGCTTCAAGATTTTCCCGAGAGCTCTATGCACTTCACCCGGACAGCGACACGATCTCAGCTCCAGCGAACCGATCGGTTGATTTACCCCGAAATTTCCCGAGAGCAAAGAGGATTCACACGATCTGCCACCCGGTCAGCCATTTCTGCCAACCGATCGGTTGGATGATATTCAGACACGGGACATCTTCAGATACGTCCCAACCGATCGGTTGATGGCTCAACCGATCGGTTGGGGGCTTGTTTCCTGCAAAATTTCAAAAAAATGGTCCAAGTATTTTGACGAAAGCTCCCGTTGCTGAATTTATTCAACAAAATAAGAAAAACAACCCTAAAAATAAAGATGAAAAATGAAAGTTAAGAACATGGGTTGCCTCTTATGAAGCACTGTTGTTTAACGTCGTTTGCTTGACGCCCGGTAGATGATTTTCAAGGAGGACGTGGGTGATGCCCAATGTTTGGCATCCCTTCAGATTTTGGAGTGGTGGTCTTCGGTGTTGACAGCGGTGATAAGTAGACTCCCTCGACGATTCCTCCGCTGGTGGAGTCCGGGGGCTTCTCCCTCATATTGGCGTCTACCGCCACTCTTCGAAGTATTCGAATCTCATCAGCATTGAGCCCCATGAGCTCTTTTCCCTTTCTCCTCGTCGGAGCAGCTTTCTGAAATCCGGGAGGGGTCGTCATAGAGGAAATCACGTCTCCGGTTGCTTTCTCTTCTTCTACCCCAGCCTGTTCCTCCAGGGTTCCCAAGCTATCAGGGGGGTTCCTAGAGATGATCTCCCAAGCTCCAGCTTCTACAGCTCTTTCTTCTTCAATGTCCAGCACAGTGCAGCTCTGCTCTTCAGGGGGATGCTTCATAGATAATCCCAGATCAAAGTCGACCTTCTGGTCGCCAACATTAAGGGATAGCTTCCCTTTCTTCACATCTATCAGCACGCCAGCGGTGGCCATGAAGGGCCTCCCGAGGATAATGGGTGTATGAGTGTCCTCTGGCATGTCCATCACAATAAAGTCTATAGGCACATGCACCCTGCTGACGTTTACTGGCAGGTCATCCACAATGCCTACCGGATATTTGACTGATCTATCAGCTAGTTGAAGGGTCATACCGGTGGGCTCAAGGTCGCCCATCCCAATCCTCTTGTAAAGTGATAGAGGCATCAGACTGACGCTCGACCCCAAATTGACGAGCGCACAGTTAATCTTCACCTCTCCGATTGAACAAGGAATAGAGAAGCTTCCTGGGTCTTTAAGCTTCGGTGGGTTCGCTCGCTGGATCAGAGAGCTGCATTCCGCTGTGAGAACGACCTTTTCTTTTCTGGAACCCTTCGTCACCAAGTCCTTCAAGAACTCTGCATAGGACGGGATAGTCTCTATAGCTTCGAGGAAAGGGATCTGCAGGCTCAGGTCATTAACCATATCAAAGAACTTGCCGTATTTTTCATCAATCTTAGGTTTGGCAAGTCGTTGTGGAAAAGTCACAACGGGCTTAAAGACTCTCAGATTCTCCTCTTCATTCTTCTTCTTCTCCTCTTCAGAGACTCCCTTCGAAGTCGTGGTCTTTGGTGACGAAGCTCCGTTGTCATTTGATTTTTCACTCGGTCGCCCATCGACCAACGGAGCTTCAGGTTCCTTAGCAGGCACTCTTGTAGGAATTTGTGTCCCGCTTCTCAAGACGATAGTGGACACTTTCGCTTGATCATGCGTTAGTGCCATTGTCTGATTCACCTCCCTTGGATTTACTCCCGGTTGAATCGGCAATTGGTTCTGCGCCCTTTGATGGTTCGCCACCTGGAAACCCAGCTGGGTTACTTGGTCGGTGAGGGCCTTTTGTCCCATTTCCAGCCGCAAGTTGATTTTCTCTTGGTTCGTAATATACTGGATCAAGAGGCTCTCCACCTGGGGGATAACTCGCTGCTAGCCATTTGGCTTCTGCTGCTAATTTACAGGCTGCTGGTTCCTGGGTGGATAATGCTGGTACATTTGTTGTGGCTGCTGCTGTTACTGATACTGCTGCTACTGTTGCCGAGGCAGCTGATATACTTATTGTTGCGGCTGCTGGGGCTGCTGATAAGGTGCCCTATAGCTCAGATTGGGGTGGTTCCGATTATTGGGGGAATAAGCCGGATTTGAGCTAGTCCTTGGTGGATACGGCACATTACCCATCGGGTTGAAGAAAAGCGCGCTAGTTTGATCCACCAGTGGTGAGATATCACCACCCTCAAAGTCTCCCAGGACTTCAGCTTCCACCGCCGATACTTGTTGGGTGCTGGCACCACCAGCTCCTACCATAAGCGCCGAGATCTGAGTCGATAGCAAATCGAATTTGCTAGATAACTTGTCGACGTCCTTGACTCTATGAATGCCCCCAGATCTGGGCATGGCACGCTCATCACACCACCGCTCGTTGTTTGATGCCATGTTTTCCAAAATGTTGCCGGCATCTTCCTCACTTCTAGACATAAAGGACCCCCCAGCCGCGGCATCCATCGAAGATTTCAAGTCATCCCTCAACCCGTTATAGAACAGATTAATTATCTGCCACTTGGGAAGCTCGTGGTGAGGGCATCTCTACTGCATTTCCTTGTATCCGTCCAAGCTTCGTGCAGGGACTCGTGACTGGCTTGGGAGAAGGAGGAGATCTCACTCCTCAACTTCATAGTCTTCCCCGGGGGAAAGAACTTAGTCAAGAAAGCATTTGAGAGCTTCTCCCAAGTATTGAAGGTGTTCGGGTCCTTTCCCCTAAGCCACTGCTTGGCTTTATCCTGCAGAGAGAAAGGGAATAGCTTCCGTCGGATAGCTTCAGTCGTGACATCGTTGATCCGGAATGTGTCACACTTCTCTAAGAAGGAGTCCAGGTGTTCAATAGGGCTCTCCATGGGTGCCCCTGAAAATTGATCTTGCTGGATCCACGTCACTAACGACGGCTTGAGCTTGAAACTCTGTGCCGTAATAGCCGGAGGTTGGATGGAGGAGGTGGACCCGATGGATGGCATCGAGTATTCCAGCAGGGACTTCTGCGGTGGGGTATTCTCCCCCATAGCTGCAGACTCTTCTCTTCTTCTCTTCTCTGCATTCAGACGCCTCAGGGTGACATTGATCTCTGGGTCAATAGGACTCAAGTCGTCGAGACTCCTTGTATTCCTGCACATGAAAAATCACGAACACCCGTGAAGAAAATATGGGATAGAAACAGATAAAAATAGAAAAAAATAAAAAAATAAAATAAAAATGAAAAAGTAGAATGCGAAAATTATCGCGAGATATGGATGTGAACTAGACTCAAGGGTTCATTGGGTCCTAAAATAACAAGCACGTTGCCTACCCGGCAACGGCGCCATAAAGCTTGACGTCCCCTAGTTTTGATGCATAGGAGTGCTGTATGATTTGTAATGCCTTGCTAAGCTACTACACAAGTACTAGAGGGGGGTGAATAGTACTTTAAAATAATTAAGAGGATAATTCCTAATTATCTTGCAAACTCTACCAATTAATGCGAAAATGCGGAAATGTAAATATGACAACAAAGAAAGACAATCGTAAACAAGCAATTTAACGGGTTCGGATCCACCCAAGTCTCCCCGACTTGTTCCCGGTGATCCTACGTCCCAACCACCCGGATCCCCTCCGAATACTTGAGTTAGAAACCCTAACTCAAGATTTGCACTATGAAATACTTGTGAAAAACCTTCACAAAGTCAAATCATACACAAATGAAATTGTGACTCCCACAACCCGGGATCACAAACAAAGTCTCACAACCGAGAGTAAAACACTTACAATATCAAAGTAAATTGAAATAGAAATTCTTACCGACAAAATCCTATGCCTTGAGTAAACTTACGATTTAGGGCAAAACGGATTTTGGGGAAGATGAAGAGGCACCAAACCCTAGCTCCAAGTAGATGACCAGCAATGGAGTCCTAGGTGGATGTTGGTGACCTTGGATCAAGCACTTGGCTTGGAAGGCTCACAATCAATGAATCTCTCTTTTGAAATAAGAGTGAGGATAGATTCAAGATTGGAAATGAATGAGCTTTGAATGAGATTGAATGCTTTCTCTTTGATCTCTAAACTTCTCTTAAAATCAGCCTTGAGTGCAATGAATGCAGCACACCAAGTATTTATAGGATAGAGGAAAGAGAGAGCAAAAATCATGGCATTAAATGTTCCAACGGCTCTATTCTGAACCAAACTAGTCGGTCAAAGAACAACCACTGACCGACTAGTTCATCAACTAGTCAGTCAGTGAAACAGCATGAACCGACTAAGAGGTGAACAGTGAATAGATGAAGTTTAGACTTACAGAACTAGTCGGTCAAAGAACACTTGCCAACCGACTAGTTTCACAACTAGTCGGTCGGTGAGTGAACTTAGACCGACTAAGAGATAAAGCAAATAGTCTGAGTACAAATTGATTTAGTCGGTCCAAGAACAAATGTTGACCGACTAGTTCATCAACTAGTCGGTCGACAAACGTTCTTTGATCGACTAACGATAAACAGTAACTAGGCATGTACAAGGAAAGCTCAACTAGTCGGTCTAAGAAGGATCACTGACCGACTAGTTCACCAACTAGTCCGTCGGTGAGTCAACGTAGACCGAATAACTGTAAACAATAAAGAGCTATGAATTGAAAAAGCAAACTAGTCGGTCCAAGAAGCATTGCCGACCGACTAGATCACCATCTAGTCGGTTGGTTATTCTTCTTGAACCAACTAACATGCACAAGAAGTCACGAATCGAAGCGCGAAGATTCGGGATAGTTCGTATGGACTTCTACTAAGATCCTAGCTCTAAGATATGAGCGTTATGAAGATTAAAACGTAAGACCTACTCAAGGATTAACATTCTATGAAAACGAAGCTAGAAGACAATAAATAAACTTGACGAACCGTCTTCAAAAGCTTCGATCGAATCTTCATGACTTCAAAAATGGTCCTTGAGCTTCAACGAAGCTTTAGGCATACGATCACGTGCTTTGAGAAGTTTTGAGACGTCGCTTTGGATGTTCATATAAGTTTGGCGACGATCTCCATAACTGCGCTCACAAAGTGTTAGTTCACGATATATTTATGTTTGTTCATCATCCAAAACCAAATCCGGGGAGTCAATAGTCAACATTCTCCCCCTTTTTGGTGATGACAACCCAACATAAATAATAATAAAAAATAATGATTCAAATGTAATTTACTTACTCCCCCTGCATTGATGACATGTTAGTTCCAAAAATATATATTAATCATACGCATCAAACAGACGAGTAAAGTATAAAATGTGAATCGATTATTGAAATATCGGATTGAAAATCCATTTATATATCTTAACTCCCCCTGAATCTAACATATCAAATTAGATTCTTGGAAAAATGCTTTAAATTATCATTTAGCTCATCGTCATTATTATATCTCTCCCCCTTTGGCATTAGCAAAAAGAGCGGGAGGAGATCAACGACAACAACAATGGCTTCAAATAAAAGCACGAGAGTCGTAGAATACGACCAAGGTCCAAATGACACCAAAGGAAAATACGAATAAAATCAAAGCGTGTCAATGAGACCAAAGTCAAAAATCGGTAAATAAAATCATCAAAACTCAAATCAATTTTACGGATTGAGTTATGGAATATACTCTCCAATATCAACATTCTTGGTTAATTTAGTGCATGGAAAACAATTCTATGTTTCCATAGAAATAATATCTATTTAACCGAGTTATTATCGTCGAGCGATGATATCAAACATTAGAGACATAAAAAGAATATAATGTGCACAAGAGAATGTAAAAGTCAACATCGATGTATATATATATATATATGAACCAAGAGTACATCAAAATGATACATCGACAACATATATAAGCGATCCAACGATCGAGGCACACAATACATCATATCACACAGCTGATATCAGAGTATCACAAAACAAACAAAAATCTCAAAACATCATATGAGATACATCAAAATACATCCAAAAAATATCAAAAATCATAACCACCCACACTATCCTACCCAACTCTCTCAAACTAGATCTATTATCCAAAGTGCACTAAGAGAGTCCTCCAAAGAAGCTCAGGAGGCAGCGGGAGGATCTGAAGCAACAACAGGCTCAGCAGGAGTGGAAGTGGTCACGAGATCAGCAGAAGTGTCCACGGGAGCGACAGGAGTGGCCTCGGGAGCACCAGTTGAAGTATCCACCGCAGGAACGGTGGCAACAGGTGTGCTCTCGGGGTCACCGGCAGACGAAGCAGCATCACCAGAAGTGCCCGCAGGGGCACGAGCAGCAACACAAACAAGCTCCTCAATCTCATCCTCATCCAACTCATCTTCGTCAGAAACTGACGGAGGGATCTCAATGCCCAAACGAGAAGCGATACGAGCAAGTATCTCCTCGGTACGAGCATAACGAGACTCTATACGTCTAACCGAACGAGCGAGCTCATCAAGAGTAGTAGAGGGAGCAGGAGCAGCTGAGGCTGAAGCAGACACTGAAGCAGAGGGGGTCGTCCTCTGAACGTGACGAAGCGCTGCAAGAGACTTCTTGACGGCCGTCGTATTCAGAGGAGGACCGAGGGGACACTCATCATCACAGGGCAGAGTGACACGAAAGTGGCGAAAAACAAGTGTCAACAGGCACGGATATGGGATATGAGCAGATTTCGTGGACTTTCGGATACACTCGAAAGAATCCATCTTATCGAGTATGATCCTAGCCCAGTTAATCTCGCTCCCCATGAATATGGCATAAATGAGCTTCAGGAATGGCTGGGATGGCAAGGAGGATGAGCCGTACTTCGGAAGGAGGCACGACTTCAAGATCAGATTTAGGACCCAGCCATTCAGCTTAAATGACTTCGATGGCACGCCAATCATGGCAGGAGGAATCTCATGAAAAATCTCAGAAAGTATGACCTGGTCAAGGGAAGAGATGTCATCGACGGAGATATCGGAAGGGAGGAGGCCAGACGAGGAGCAATCAATCAACTCTCCCTAAGATTTCTGCCGTGAGGACAATCGGTGTCCATAAGACAGTCGTCTCAAAGGAGTGGGTCTCGTCGTACTGACCCCAGACGCGGTTTGCATAAAACAGCTTGACAAGGCGAGGATATGGATGTGGATTCGCCTTAGGGTCATATCGAAGATAATCAATAAGACCGCTAGACGACAGGAGATCAGCAAGGCCTGGGAAGTCAGAAAACTGTACGAAATGCTCCAATAGCAGTGGGCAGTGTTCGATACGGTTATATGCCACGAGACACATCGGGTCATCGCGACATAAAGAGATATCGACACCGCCAACTGGCATCGGACCCTTTCCCTTAGGCTGACGTGTGGAAGAAAGGGGTGGAGGAGTAGGATCCCTATGGGTAGCCTCGGTCTCGAGGATATACTCGGTGTCAGAATCCGAAGCACTGGGAGGAGTGGGAGCACGGAATGTAGCTTGAGAGACAGGTTGCTTCCTAGGCTGAGATCGGGCTCGGGGTTTGGCGGTCGCCGTCCTCTTCTTCTTAAGAGGAGGCAAAGACGATGAAGGTTGGGTAGTTTTCAATCGGCGTTTGGGTTGCGAGGGTTCCCTAGGAGGTAACTCTACGGTCATAGGGGACGGGCTCGAGGGTCGGATCGAAATACGTGTTCTCGCCATAAGCGCGACGAGACACGTGCAATCAACTGAGATCGAATCGAACAAACCCTAGCACAACCCTAAACGGAAAGAAAACGAGATAACCCTATGTCTAAGAGCTGAAAACCTAACCCTAGACAGCTAGGAGAGGGAGGAGAGATCACCTAAGGAGGAGCGACGGCTGGAGTTTGGTCAAGATGGCCGGAAAAGTGATCGGAATCGACGGAGGGAGATGGGGAAGTCGAACGGGCTCGGGGGGTTTTGAGCTGGGAGAGAGAAAAGAACCGACTAGAATATGATTTAGTCAGATCAAATGAGCTTAAGTCGATCGGGAGTCGAAAAGACGCAACTGTCCCCGACGCAATTAGTCGGTCACAGTTCAAGCACTGACCGACTAGATGATGATCTAGTCGGTCGGTCAATGAGCTTGAACCGACTAATTGCAAACAGTAACTGAAGCCAAAATTTAGGGCTTGAGTTAGTCGGTCTGAGGTCATTCACTGACCAACTAGATGATGATCTAGTCGGTCGGTCAATGAACATGAACCGACTAACAGAGTTCAAAAATTTTAGAATTAGAAATTTTGAGTTCTCTCCTAATCGCACTTGGACGAAACATCGAAATAATCTCACTAATCATTATACTACACCATCAAACATCAACAATCTGAAATTTGACGTTTATGAACAAATCGAGCGAAAATTCCGAAAATTCAACGAAAAATCCAGAAAATTCCAATAAATCTAGCATGTGCAAAATATAATGAAATTGAATGGCATGCAAGATTATTGAACATATGAATCCAAAATCTCGGATTCACCCGTAATCCCCAATTCTTGACGTAACCACACAAAGGAGTCTTCCTTTAGGGGTTTCGTGAAAATATCGGCGATTTGCTTCTGGGTTTCAACGTACACTAATATGATGTCCTTTTTAGCAACATGATCATCTAAGAAATGGTGTCAGACATCTATGTGTTTAGAACGGGAATGGTGTACCGGGTTCTTAGAGAGACATATTGCACTTTGGTTATCCACCATGATAGGGCAAGTATCACAGTTTATACCAAAGTCTTTAAGAGTGTGTCTCATCCAAAGAACTTGAGCACACGCAGCACCTGCGGCAATATATTCCGCCTCGGTGGTTGAAAGTGATACGGAATTCTGCTTCTTGGAAAACCAAAAGACAAGAGAATTTCCTATAAAATGGCAAGTGCCACTAGTACTTTTCCAGTCGGATTTGCATCCCGCATAATCTGCGTCGCTATATGAGATTAACTCATACGTGCTAGATTTTGGATAAAGTAATCCAAAATCAAGTGTGTAACTTAGATAACGGAAATTACGTTTTACCGCTACTAAGTGATATTCCTTAGGTTGAGACTGATAACGAGCACATACACATACGGCAAACATAATATCGGGCCTACTTGCGGTAAGATATAGTAAACTACATATCATACCTCGATATAGACGAATGTCTACATCTTTTCCGCCCGCATCCTTATCAAGATGTGTAGTCGTGCTCATTGGAGTCTTCTTTTCGGAAGCATTCTCCATTCCAAATCGCTTTAGCAACTCCACCGTGTACTTCGTTTGGTGGATGAAGATTGCATCGTTCATTTGGCGAATTTGGAGACCTAAGAAATATTTGAGCTCACCCATGTGGCTCATCTCAAATTGATCCTTCATCACATTAGAAAACTCTTCGCAAAGAGCAAAGTTAGTAGCACCGAAAATGATATCATCAACATAAATTTGTACTAAAATTATATCATTATTCGAATACTTAACAAATAATGTGGTATCAACTTCTCCCATTTTAAATCCTAAATCCAAAAGAAAATTCTTTAAACGGTCATACCAAGCTCGAGGAGCTTGTCTCAAACCGTAAAGTGCTTTCTTAAGTTTGAAAACGTGATTCGGAAATTTTTCATTTATAAAACCCGGAGGTTGAGAAACATAAACTTCCTCAACAACATCTCCATTTAAAAACGCACTTTTAACATCCATTTGAAAAAGTTTAAAATCTTTATGGCATGCAAAAGATAACAATAATCTAATTGATTCTAATCTAGCTACCGGATCAAAGGATTCTTCGAAGTCGATACATTCCTCTTGTCGGTAGCCTTGAGCTACTAACCGAGCTTTGTTCCGGACGACGATTTGGTTTTCATCGGTCTTGTTCTTGAAGATCCACTTTGTCCCTATAACGGTGTGGTTCTTCGATGGCAATGGAACAAGCTCCCAAACCTCATTCCTCTCGAATTGAATGAGTTCCTCTTTCATGGCTAAGATCCAAGCACCATCTTCACACGCTTCATTAATATTCTTTGGCTCAATCGAGGAGGCAAAGGCACAATGAGCGAAGTAGTTGACTTACGATCTCGTCTTGACACTATCAAGGATATTGCCAATGACTTGCTCATGAGGATGGTCACGAACGGTATGAAGCCGTTTGGGAATTCCCTGATCACTGGGAACTTCTCAAAAACTTCATTAGTCGGGTTAGTATCAATAGAATCAATAGAATTAGAATTACCAATTGAATCACATAAACATCCATGGAATCATCATCATTAGTAATTCTAGTCGGGACAAATCCTTCATTAAATGAAACATGAAGTGATTCCTAGATCGTTGAGGTTCGTTTGTTGTATATCCGGTAGGCTTTGCTACGGGAGGAATATCCAACAAAAATCACCTCACCGGATCTTGGATCGAATTTGTCCAAACTACCATACGTGTTTTTAATAAAACATTTTGAACCGAAAACTCGAAAATGTTTAACTTGAGGCAACCTACCAAACAACAATTCATAACAAGTTTGTTTAGTGCCGGGCCTCAAAAGTATTCTATTAAACACATAGCAAGCGGTATGTACCGCTTCCGCTCAAAATTGATGGCCAAGTTGGCTATCATCATGCATAGTGCGAGCACACTCCACTAGCGTCCTATTCTTTCTCTCAACTACACCATTTTGAGGAGGTGCGCGAGGGAATGAAAAGGTGTGTGTAATACCAACTTCATCACAAAAGTTCTCAAAAGACTCATTCTCAAATTTCCCTCCATGATCACTACGAATAGTGACAATGGTGGTTCCAATGAGATTTTGTACTTTCTTGACAAATATTGTGAAGTTTTCAAAAGCATCATTTTTATTACTTAAGGAAAATACCCAAGTAAACCTAGAAAAGTCATCAACGATGACAAGTCCATATCGTGCATTTCCTAATGAAGCAACTCTAGTTGGCCCAAATAAATCTAGATGTAATAGCTCTAGTGGCCGTTTAGAAGAAATGCTTTTCTTAGGTTTAAAAGACGATTTTGGAAGCTTGCCTCGTTGACACGAGTCACAAAAGCTTTTCTTTTGAAAGACAAGCTTAGGGAAGCCTCTAATAGAATTTAACTTGGAAAGCTTAAATAGTGTTCCAAAGTTCACATGACCAAAACGTCGATGCCATAAGTGTTGTTCACTTGTGTTGGCAATGAGACATTGTTCATGTGATCTTGGAAGATCTAGGATATATATATCCTTATGGCGTGTGCCGGAAAACAATAAATCATTATTATCTTTTCTTAAAATATGTCACATTCCTTTCGCAAAGCTAACTTTGTAACCTTTGTCACAAAGTTGGCTTATTGAAATAAGATTGTGGTTTAATCCTTTAACAAGGTAAACATCATTTATAAGAGGTTTAGAAGGATTACCCACTTTTCCAACACCTATGATGGTTCCGCTCTCGTTGCCTCCAAAGACTACCCGGTTTCCATTTACAATGGGAACCACTCCGGACAGCAATTGAGCGTCACCCGTCATGTGTTTTGAACACCCTCTATCGAGTATCCAATTCCTCTTGGAGCTAAATTTAAATTTGTTGCTCCGTTTCTTTTTCTTGAGTACCTAAAGATAGAAAATATCATATCATGGTACCCAAGGTCATTGGGTCCAAAAGATTAGACCTTTGGAAGCCAAGTCCAATTGGACTTAGACTTCCCAACATAATTATCACTATGCACGACAGTCGAAAAATAAGCATTCATGTAAACTTGTTTTTCATTCATGCTTGTGTCCTTTGGGCTCCAAATAGTGAAGATTTTGGGAGCCCTCATCCTATTGGGTGCATGCATGCGTTGATGATTTCTACGTGATGCATGTCGTGGATAGGAATACGGAATATGATGAAATGGTGCATGTTGATAATTATTCATACAATGATGTGGGTGAACATATGCATGTGGGGGAACACGTGCGTGAGGGTGTCTCACATGGTGTGCACGTGCCCGTGGATGTGGTGCATAGAAATCATCATATGTGTGAGCCGGTGGAGTAGGACGTGTGTTCCTACGTGGCATGGTATTTGTGTACATGTAGGCATGACCCTTCTTTGGAGGTCCACCCAAAGTGGGTTTCTTTCCAAATGAAGGTGTGTACGAGGTGGAAGCACCATTGGTAGATGAACTACCAATAGAGTGTTTTCTACCACTCGTTGAGTCACCAGAAGTTGGCCTAACAAAGGTAGTGGCTGATTTGGATGAACTTCCCATCGTATACCCCAAGCCAATGTGGTGATTGGCCGGAAGTAAGTCACTTAGGATTTTATCCAAATGGTCTTTCCCTTTGTTGAATTTATTAATTCGGCCTAAAGTGCACTCATCTTTCTCGGTGAGAGAACGCATAGAAGCATCCAAAGTGGACACTTGCGATGTGAGCACATAAACACGAGATTTGAGATTTTCATTCTCAATACTCAAAGTCGAGTTTTGAGAAGTCAAATCCGCTATCTTGTGTTCCTCTGGATCTTCAATGCTAA
Organism: Scilla litardierei; assembly: GCA_030789695.1. Taxonomy (NCBI): domain Eukaryota; kingdom Viridiplantae; phylum Streptophyta; class Magnoliopsida; order Asparagales; family Asparagaceae; genus Scilla; species Scilla litardierei. The sequence continues at coordinate 96,719,210 of CM061131.1, forward strand.
CATGTTCAAGTTGAGACTTGAGATTTACAATCTCATTTTTCAACTCTTCAACAACGGTGTCGTTGTTGGTGATGATAGGTTTAGGTGAGGTTTGGATGCTAGCTAAATCATCTTTTACTTTAGTATACCTATTTACTAATTTAGTGTATTTAGACCATAATTGCTCATTAGCATTTCTAAGGTCATCCATGGTTACCTCATCGCCTTCGTTGTCACTATCATCGGAGGAGGAATCTTTATATTGCTCCTCTCGTGCCATGAAGCACATGTGTACTTGCTCCACTTGCTCATCGTCCGACTCTCCGCTTGAGGAATCCTCGGAGTCAGTGAATGTCCCGACAAGTCCCTTTTTGTACACTTTCTTGTACTTCTTGGACTTGTCGAACTTCGGCGCCTTCCACTTCTCCTTTTGCTTATTTTGAGGACACTCCGCTTTCATGTGTCCTGGCTTGTTGCATTTGAAGCACAAAGGAGAGGAGGCATTAGAAGAACTAAACTTGGATTTGTTCTTGTAATTACCTTTCCGGAAGAACTGGTTGAACTTCTTTGCCATGAGTGCCATGGACTCCAAGTCCAACTCGTCTTCCGAGTCTTCATCATCGGTCGATGTAGATGTTGATGGAGCGGCCTTGAAAGCAAAAGCCTTCTTCTTTGGCTCGTCTTGCTACAAGTAGGACTTCATCTTGTCCTGCAACTTAAGCTTGCTATCCTTGCGTACCTCATAAGACATTAAGGTACCCATTAGTTGAACAACTGTATTAGTTTTCATGTCATTACCTTCCTCGATGGCGAAGGTACGTTTCTCCCAACAAGAAGGAAGTCCATCGATGATCTTCGAGACTTTCTCCTTTTGGGTGTAGGTCTTACCGAGAGCCTCCAACTCGTTGGTGATGTCGACGAAGCGAGCATAGTACTCCTTCATCTTCCCACCCTGTAGCATATGAAATAACTCGTAATCTTTATTAACTTCAACGAGTTTAGAGTCTCTTACCCTACTCGTTCCTTCATGCAAGATGAGGAGGGAGTTCCATATTTGATATGCACTCTTACATGTGCATATCTTATTGAAGTCCTCGGGCTCCAAGGCACATTGCAAGGCGTTCATTGCCTTGGCATTGCTTACCTCCGCGGCGACCTCCGCGGGATTCCACTTCTCGAAATCTTCTTCGGCGGGCTCGACATACTCGTTCATCGTGGCCCTCCATAGTGAAGCACTCCGGAGGAAAGTTTCCATCCGGCATTTCCAGCACCCGTAGTTGGTACCGTTGAAGAAAGGAGGCCTCGTCGAGGAGTGTCCTTCCATTACCGAAGACGCTCCTTCACGGTTCCTGAAGGTGCTGTAACCTGAAGGTGGACAAACGGTCTTGTTGTCGTTGGCAGACATAGCTATAGACATGGCTCTGATACCAAATGTAATGCCCTGCTAAGCTACTGCACAAGTACTAGAGGGGTGGTGAATAGTACTTTAAAATAATTAAGAGGATAATTCCTAATTATCTTGCAAACTATACCAATTAATGCGGAAATGCGGAAATGTAAATATGACAACAAAGAAAGACAATCGCAAACACGCAATTTAACGGGTTCGGATCCACCCAAGTCTCCCCGACTTGTTCTCGGTGATCCTACGTCCCAACCACCCGGATCCCCTCCGGATACTTGAGTTAGAAACCCTAACTCAAGATTTGCACTATTGTGAAAAACCTTCACAGAGTCAAATCATACACAAATGAAATTGTGACTCCCACAACCCGGGATCACAAACAAACTCTCACAACCGAGAGTGAAAACTTACAATATCAAAGTAAATTGAAATAGAAATTCTTACCGACAAAATCCTATGCCTTGAGTAAACTTACGATTTAGGGCAAAACGGATTTTGGGGAAGATGAAGAGGCACCAAACCCTAGCTCCAAGTAGATGACCAGCAATGGAGTCCTAGGTGGATGTTGGTGACCTTGGATCAAGCACTTGGCTTGGAAGGCTCACAATCAATGTATCTCTCTTTTGAAATAAGAGTGAGGAGAGATTCAAGATTGGAAATGAATGAGCTTTGAATGAGATTGAATGCTTTCTCTTTGATCTCTAAACTTCTCTTAAAATCAGCCTTGAGTGCAATGAACGCAGCACACCAAGTATTTATAGGATAGAGGAAAGAGAGAGCAAAAATCGTGGCATTAAATGCTCCAACGGCTCTATTCTGAACCAAACTAGTCGGTCAAAGAACAACCACTGACCGACTAGTTCATCAACTAGTCGGTCGGGGAACAGCATGAACCGACTAAGAGGTGAACAGTGAATAGATGAAGTTCAGACTTACAGAACTAGTCGGTCAAAGAACACTTGCCAACCGACTAGTTTCACAACTAGTCGGTCGGTGAGTGAACTTAGACCGACTAAGAGATAAAGCAAATAGTCTGAGTACAAATTGATTTAGTCGGTCCAAGAACAAATGTTGACCGACTAGTTCATCAACTAGTCGGTCGACAAACGTTCTTTGACCGACTAACGATAAACAGTAACTAGGCATGTACAGGGAAAGCTCAACTAGTCGGTCTAAGAAGGATCACTGACCGACTAGTTCACCAACTCGTCGGTCGGTGAGTCAACGTAGACCGACTAACTGTAAACAGTAAAGAGCTATGAATTGAAAAGGCAAACCAGTCGGTCTAAGAAGCATTGCCGACCGACTAGATCACCATCTAGTCGGTTGGTTATTCTTCTTGAACCAACTAACATGCACAACAAGTCGTGAATCGAAGCACGAAGCTTCGGGAAAGTTCGTATGGACTTCTACTAAGATCCTAGCTCTAAGATATGAGCGTTATGAAGATTAAAACGTAAGACCTACTCAAGGATTAACATTCTATGAAAACGAAGCTAGAGGACAATAAGTAAACTTGACGAACCGTCTTCAAAAGCTTCGATCGAATCTTCATGACTTCTAAAATGGTCCTTGAGCTTCAACGAAGCTTTAGGCATACGATCACGTGCTTTGAGAAGTCTCGAGACGTTGCTTTGGATGTTCATATAAGTTTGGAGACGATCTCCATAACTGCGCTCACAAAGTGTTAGTTCACGATATATTTATGTTTGTTCATCATCCAAAACCAAATCCGGGGAGTCAATAGTCAACATGATTGGGGATACCAGATTTAAATATTTATACCGCAAGCGCACGGTGTTGTAGTGTGGCTTGGGGGTCGAACACAGGGAGGCATGGTTGTGCTTGTGTCAAAGAGGAACCAGTTCACCCAATGGGTGAGCTAGCCCGAACGATCGATGGTTTGTCACAGAATGTAAATACGAAGGATAAACGATATTAAAGGAAACCTAAGACTTCGGTTTCCACCCTATCATGTGCTCTCACTATTACGGCCGACGGATAGGAGTACGACTGGATTTAGGGTTTAGTGGTGAGACGTTGCCTCTAAAAGTGATACCTAGCGTCCCATGGGCCTGATATTCCGGTCGGTACCCAGGATGATACGCTAGGACTACCCGGGTTTGGCCGGTGGGCATTCCCATGTCCATTAACACCGACCGACTCCGGGAGAACTAAGCTCACAACGATAACTCCCAACATCTCATCGTGTCGTTCCTACGCGCTAGGATTCAATGTCTACGCTAGGGGAGTGAGCTGTGGCAAGGGAGTCAACCGCCAAGTTTATTCCCCCTTCGCCCGACGGTCAGAGGCGATCTTTCTCCCGCCAATGACAATGAAATACCCCGCGTAACCATTTAAATTCCTAATCCCTATCGAATTCCTAGTCCTATGTACGCATTAGGGAGAACCCACGAAGGGGTTTCCACCAAAATCATAGATTTGGGAACTACTCACAAATCATAGCTAAAAAGCAATCTAAACAAATTTCAACTGTAAAAATCATGATCAGGCAATTGAAATGAGGTAGTAGCAATGCTAATAAGATAATATCAAAGTTTGAAAGCAATCAGAAGACTTACAAAAAGCAATAAAATTCCAGCCATCACCGTACAAGAAAAAGACAGAAAATAACAACAGCCCCGTTTTCTGAAACCTAGGGCAACTATTTATACAAATCGACGTCACCCGATCGGTTGAAACATCAACCGATCAGGTGAGCTGCTTGGTGTTTCAGCAACGGGCTTCAGAAGCTCAATCCGGTTGTTGAGGAGAGAGGTTGGTGCGTCCGGGTCGTCGTTTGGAGAACTGTGGCTTCAGATGAACCGATCGGTTGAGTTATCAACCGATCGGTTGGAGTTTTGCCCAAAAAAACAGAGAACACTGTCGAACTCACACTGTCAGCGAACCGGTCGGTTGAGCTCTCTGGGTCATCGTTTGGAAAATTCGGCTACAGATGAACCGATCGGTGAGATGTCACCCAATCGGTTGGAATTCAACTTCAAATGGCCGAGAGCTCTGTTGGATTCAAACGGTTGACGAACCGATCGGTTGAGCTGCACTTCACTTCAGCCTTCGTCCGGGTCGGATATGTGTGCATCAACCGATCGGTTGGCTGTGTCCATCCTATCGGTTGAATGCTGAAATATGGCAATCTTCATCGTTTGACCCCCTGGATCGTGTGTGACTCCTCCTGTTGCTTCGGGGCTCATGATATCTTCGTAATACGTCCCCAACGTTGGCAATCTCCTGCATATACAGAAAAACACGGAGAAGTAAAAGAAAACTAAAACTCATAAGAAAACGAGTACGGGATGACGAAAAACAACGAAAAAGCACAAAGAAGACGTGCGTAAATATATAAAATATAAACACACGTCACATCCCTACCATTTTGATGTGAAATTTTGAATCTACAGTGGCCATAGAACTTCTCAATTGTCTCTAAATATAAAGAGATATGATTGTTGATAATTTTATTTAATCGTATAAGTAAGGTAACATATGTGGACATTATTACAAGTGCATGCTAATATCATAATTATTTTCTAGATATCAATATAAGTTCATCATGTCATGCTTTATAGTTGGCATGTATGTGCTATCTGGTTTGTACTGTTTTCTTGAAATTAACTCCTTATCATTTCTTTCATCTATATTAATATCCACGTATTTTGTTTCTTGCATATTTCACGATGAAAGGAGGAAAATCCAAAGACCACACCTCGAAGAAAGCCGATGCCAAGTGAGTTTTGACTTTTAGATCCCTTTTGTCTTTTGGTTTGTAGATTATTTTGTTTGGTGCTAGATTATTTGGTTTATAGACTTGCCATTGGTTAACTAATTAAATTCAGGTTTTCATGGAAGAATATTCATCATGAATGTAGTTTTATGATGGATGAAATTAGTAATTGATAAATTTATTCACGGCATAATAGACAGAAATTCGTGGGTTTTTACTTTAATTTATTTTTATTTTTATTTGTTAGTTTGTGTTTTGTGTTTTGTTTTGGGGGGTCATGGGGTTTCTATCAATTTTCCATTAATATGCTTATATTCCCTATTGAGTTGCAACAGAAACGTTTTTTTTCCAGTTATTACTGCATATAACAATTTTGACTAGAAAAGGAAGGGTTTTCACCAAGATGTAACTGTTGATTTCTGACTAAGCCTTGGATCACCAAAATGGACCACTCTAACCCCCCTTTTGTTCTCAAGATTCAGGTGGGTTCTAAATTTGAATGAAAATAAGATGCACATTTTTCCCTTTTTGTTTGATTTCTTTCAATTAACTGAGATTTGTTTTGATGTTTTATTGGGGAAAACCATAGCAAGCATTTATACTGTTTAGAGGTGAAACTGCAGCATGGATTTCTTTTGAGATCTGTTTATTGCTCACATATAAGGGATTTCATGGGGTGGGTTTATTTTGTTTATGTTTATGTTTATTTTTATTCACGTGTTTGTATTTTCTTTTTATGGGGGATCGTGGAGTTTCTATTAATTTTTCATTAGTATGCTTATATTTCCAATTAAATTGCAACTGTTCTTTTTGAAAATGAAGGGTTTTCATTGTAGTTTCAGTAATGAAGGGTTTTCATTGTAGTTTCAGTAATGTCCACATATTAGTTTGTGTAATTTCTGTAAAATATTTGCATCTAATCGCGTTGCCATCTCCCAAGGTGGTAGAAGATGATAATCGGTCGTTGATGGGGTCGAAGACATGGCCGGCTCTTGCCGATGCGAAGTATCAAATCTCTTCCTAGATTCCTCTTTGACACCCACTCTCTCTGATCTCCAACTCTATCAATGTATTTCTTTCTTTTAATTTTTTGATTTTTCTATGGCAGTGCTCTTAAGAAGGAACTGAAGAAGAAGTAAGAAGAGAACTACCTTAAAGAAGAAGAGAAGAAAAAGGTAACACTTTATTTGCTTATTTTTATTTTTATTTTTTCTTTGCTAACGCTTAATTGGAAATGTTTTGTCTTAATTCTTGCGCCAAATCTCGAGTTTCAACTGTAAACTGTGTTATTTTTAGTATGATTGTTTGCATTTAGACAATTGACCTGAATTTTAGTGTTTAAAATTGATTTTGAAGGATTTATTATTAATATCAAGTGGGTAAATTTGGCTGGCCATTTGTTCAACTGTTATCTGGGGAGGTTGGAAATTAGTCTAAGATGCTAAATGAAGTAGCTGTTCGATAACGACAACCTATGTATCAATTTTTAAAAAATTTATTAAGTTGGATTGTCCTATTTGCATCCCATCTGATACATAAGAAAACATTTGACAAAATTGATTTCGTGAATATGCAATTTATTATTTGATAATACTACATGTGTGGATATTGCGTAAAAAATAAAAAATTTCTAGAAAATTAAAATAGGATGATTCTTAATTTTGTGACAGTAGTGTTCGAACTGGTGATGAATATTTATGAAGGTGAGAAGGGGGGAGGATTAGGGAACAGCCTTCTGTCGTCCATAAGAGCTTCAATTTCCCTGAGAAGGTTAACAACAGGTTACTGCTTAAATCTCAACCATTTTTATTTCTAATTTTCATTTTTTATTAGTTTGTCGTTGTCATCGATGAACAAAAAAATCGTGAGCGACTCCCTTCAAAATTTTGGGTAGGGTGAGTGCATCATGCAAAAAGTGTGCAATTTTTAAGCAAATGCAAAAAATTGGTCATCAAGCTGCTACTGGGAAGAATTTGTCAGTTGTTATTTGAAAGCTTCCATATTCTATGCTATAAAACTCCAAAACCATGAATAGTTAGTTAAAAAATATTAAACTTCCGGCATTAGATCAGTATGCATTATGTGCCTTCCTTTCAAGAGCCCGAACTCGATCTCGGTTGCATTTCATTCAGAACTCTGAAAACCAATAAAGTAGAGAATTAGACCTCGAAAATAATCCAGTTCCCCATGGGAATAATAAGAAATATGGACTATGTTTAATACAATAAAGAATCATACTAAAAATTATTTGCTCCTCTGAGAAGCCTCAGACTACAGTGGCAAATCATAGCATGTGTGAATAAGAGCATATAAGAGATTTGGATAATTGATGGTTTCATGTTTGAAAAGAGTTGACATGAAAATTTTCTTTTGCAAGTGATTTCATCTGCCAATAAGTTAGGGACTCAGCATTCGAGTGGTATAATGAAGATCTTGCCTGAATAGGAGCATGAAGATATTTGGATAATTGATGGCTTTATGTTTGAAAAGAGTTGACATGAATTTTTTTTTTTTGCAAGTGATTCCATCTACCTAAGGTTAGGGACTCAGCATTCGAGTAGTATAATGATTCTTGCCAGCTATTGGTTAGTACATAATAAAAACACGTGTATCATGTGATTCACACAGACCACTTATAAACCTGGTTAAATAAATCATGCATATGTTTTGCTCAAATATAAATAAACCTGTTATGTGAGCTAACTATCCAAATCATTTAGTTTTCCAGCAACATATCACTAAAGAGATCTTATTTTACCAGATAATAAATCCAACTATTGCTATAGTAAACACCTTTTTGACATATTTGCCAACATGTTTATAAGAAGAATTTGTTCCCATCATGTTGCTGGAATGTTCCCATGATGGACATTATGTACATTTGGATTTGACTCATGTATACTGTCTCCAAGCAACACTTTCTTCTTTTTCATCATACCTTTTTCTCATTTTTTTCTTTCTTTCCTTTGTTCTTTTTGGTAATTGAAAGTAACATTATTGTGAATACAAAGCATAGACAACCTAACTAACCATCTCAGGAAAGCAATCGTTATTTACATGGTAAAGTTCATTTGATACAAACATATTAGGAAACATTCTTATCTTTAAAGCACAGTCTTTCCAAAAATCTCTTCAACTCCTTTAACCTGCCAAACCAGAACAAACATGATGAATATTTTCCTAAGAATTTAGGTCGGTAATTTATTTATTTTATTTTATTTAAGCATTCAGATCTATCTGATTCTTATGCCTTTATGTATAGTTTCTGTGTAATTATGTTCTATCATGAATTCCCAATAAATCCTATATCTGTAAGCATTCTGGTCTAGCATGAGAATCATTTTATTGGAACTGTAAGCATTCTGATCGATAATTCTCCTCTATCTAAATGAATCTTTAAGCATTCTAAACTAGCTAAAGGAAAATTTCGATTTTAACATTTTGATCTAGGATTCTGATCGAGTGGCTTCATATTTAGCTAAATGAATCTGTAAGCATTCTGATAAGGTCATAGTTTACTCCATTCTGCCACTAAATTTGATTGATTCTGCGACAAGATCAACGAGTACCTGAAAGATGTAGGTGAAGAGCAACAAGGAGTTGGGGTAATTCAATGGTGCGCAGAAACTAACACATGTTGATTATATTGTAATATTTCCAGTCTATAGTTCTATCAAATCTAATTGGTAATTTATTTGACATATAGATGGTTGGAAGATGGCTTAATTTAATAATGTAGTACTGATGAAATTGGATTCAAATCAGTGAAACAATCCATCGTTTTGTTATACATGATGGAATCAGCAATTGGTTTGTTTATGTATGTAAATTTTGCCTATTTGAGGAATTTGTTTGATTGGATATGCAATGTTTTCAGTACGCTAATAGAACATTTCCTCAAGTGAAGCTTTTAAAGAAAAAGATTCATCTTCCCATTATGCTTTACTATAATCATTCTAGGAAATTTATATCGAGAAAATCTTTTATTTTACCTTTGCACTAGAAATATTTTATTAACATGGAATGCTATTCTCTAAATGTAAAAATGTATCCAGGCGTGAGGTGCCAGTTTTTTAGGAATGCTAGATAGATGCATGTACAAGTTTTCTTTTGGATGTTTTTAAATATGAAATTTGGATTAACAATCATATTTTATCACATCTTTTTTCTCCATTTTATGGAGTTTGAATGATGCACATTGTATATTGATTTTAATATAAATGTGTTTCTTTGTGCCTGCTAGGATTGCTATTGGTAAACTTACTCTCCATGGTGACTTTTCAGATACGATAAGTTCATGTTTGGGTTCTTGCTGCTCTTAATAGTCAGGGCTATATTCATCTACACACAAGGTCGATCGAGAACCGCATCTCTAGTGGTGAGTCAGTTAGAGGGTTATCGATGGCTCTGCCCATGTGGAAGGCTTTGGTATGGTAGATCCAAACATGGCTGGAAAAACTTCATTTATCAACATGGTTAGTGATGATATCTTTTATTTTTTTGGGAGATACATCATGTTTCGGTAAAATAGAAAAAAGGGAGCTGTATAGTTCTGCATAATGTTTGGTATTAAGAATCATGGTCAAGTTGTTTTTATGTTTTTAGAAAAATCACCTTGCGACTATTGTAACTTCATAAAAGAATCAAATGAAAATAAAAGAGAAATGTTGTAGATCCTTAATCCTATGTTTGAAATATAACGATTAACTGTCATCATTCCTATATATCATAGTCTACATTCGTCTTGCGTACATTTACTTTTGATTGTGTGCTGCATCATTGTGCTTTTGTTTCTTTTATTGGTGTTATTAGTTATCAAATCTCTTAGATATAGATCATTGATGTTAACTACATATATATCAATATGAGTAAACATGCAATGCATGGTTGATTTTATGGATTTTTGTCAGTTTGCATATTCATTCTGCTTATACAACAATGGAATCTGAGTACTTTAACATAAAATGACGTGTTAAGTCGGGAGGGAATACTTTAAATAACGTGTGCCCTTAGAGCACGTGTTAAGTCGGGAGGGAATTAAATTTGTGGGAGCTAAAATTTATGAGGGAACTAAATTGTCTAGGGGACAAATTTTTGGGTACCTACAATTTTTTTTGAATATAAATAACATTTATTGCGCTTTAATTATTGAGGTTCATTTAAAATCAGGGGATCCGAGATTTGAAGTGTGAAATATATTGGGTAACTAATTTTTTTGAGGGAACTAAATAATAATCATTGTGCTTTAAATTTTGGGGAAACTAACAATGTGCGGGGGAATATCTTAAATGAACCGTGCCCTACGAGCACGGGTATATACTAGTATATATATATATGATACCATATTTTACATGTATCCTTCTTTCATCTATTTAATTATTTAAGAGCAATATTTTTGTCCCACCCAACTAGCTATCTCCTTATCCTCACCTTATCTGAACTAGTTCTTTCTGATCTTGTTTTGTTACGCTTTTGGTTTCGATTTCCTTTCTATTGTTTAGACATTAGAGCTTGTCGTTGCCTGTGTCAACTCCATTTTAGTAGTGGGCCCATTGGTTTTGTGATGTCGTCGTGGTGCATGTATATAGGTAGAGTGTGTGGACCTGTATGAGTGTGCTACACTTAGGATATTAATGATTGTCCCTTAAGTCATATATGTATACTCAGTGTTATTCGTGATATATGTATGAAGTTGTATGAATGATGGTATTTATATATGTGTGGATAGCTATACCACTTTAGGGATGTCTGCGTAAATTAGATTTAGTGTGGAATATCTTCTAGTGGAGTATGTGATTTGAAGATACTTGTAAATGCTTGAAATAATATACTAGTAAGTCATGTGCATGTTAAGTGTAATGATAATGGGTGTGGTTATAGTTAACTGTGTAGGCCTATTATATGTTCTTTATGTTAGTACGTGTGAGCGTGCACTCGTATGTAGATAGGTATGTGCTTAGCCTTGAGTAGATACATGCTTACTATATGAATATGTGTGAGATATACGTACGGTAATAGGGTTATAATATTGTTTGGTATTGCTTTCCTTTACAGGATGTTGTGTGTGTACGTGTATACTATGAGGTATACACGATTATTGTACGTCTTAACTATCTATAGATAAGTGTATGTATTAGTATACTAATTATATGTAAATTGCTATGGTGTGAATATATATTATAGGTATGTGGCTATATGATGCATGCATATATGGAATAGGGTATTTGAATATATACGTGTGCTAATGTTTGTAATATTACTATGGTATGTGTTACACCTATTTGGCCGAAGCCCGAAAGACACGAGCCCAGAAACCCGACTTCCGATCAGAAGCCCATCTGTGCGATCTGGCCCGCCCGGCAGGGCCCTATAGAGGACCCCCGAATATCGATCCGACCCGGCCCCGATAACGCGCAAATCATTCGCCCACTCCAGCGATAACCGTTCCCCCAGGCCCGTTACCACTTAACGGCCGTTATGGGGAGGTGCTGGGATGGCGCAAGAAGCGGCGACGGGGGGGGGGGGGGGGGGGGGGGGGGGGGGGGCGAATTGAGGGGGCACGATTGGGGGCGGACGAGGGACGTGAGTCGTGGGCAGTCACGACGGGAGGTCTATAAAAGGGCTAGAAGGACGACTGGACAGGGGACCACATCTCAGGTAACTAAAACCTAAGATACTCCATCGACGACCTAGTTCCCCCATTTCTTCTCCTTCCTTCCCCGCTCGTGCCGGTAGACGTCGTTCCGACCTCCTCTCGAGTCGAACCGTCTCCGTCGAGCCCCCTCTATTAGATCATCATCTGACTTAGGCATTGGAGGGGATTTGGCCAGAACCAAGGTCCGGCCCCCCTGACGAGTGCTCTCGTCTACGCTGGAGGACGTCAGTTCCACGGGCCGAGGCTTCCCCTCCGCCCCACGCCGTCCACGCTTCGAGCAAGACGACCGAGGCTACCCCTCGTCGTCCGACCGACCGAGGCCGAGCACATCCGTCCGAGCCGAGGCTTCCCCTATGCTCACGAGGCACCGAGGCTACCCCTCGTCGTCCGACTGTCCGAGGCCGAGCGTCTCACACCGTGCCGAGGCTTCCCCTCGCCCCCCTCGTGGCCGAGGATCCAGATCCGGCCCAGCCGACGCGCTCCACGTCATCCGCAACTCCAATTCACGCTGCGTCGGCATAGACTCGACATACCCGAGGGACCCGAGTCAGCCCCTTGACCACGTTGACCGGGTAGTCCACGGTCAACGCTTTTGTAGTGAGAAAACACTCTGAAACATCTGGCGCCGTCTGTGGGAAAGAACTGCCCCACGAAGAAACAAACCACACCTGCAATGACACGGCTTCACCCATCTCGTCGAAGGGAGAGCAAGGCCCAGACACGAAGCGACAGGGCCCGCCATCGTTGGCAAGAGTGGGCCCGGGCCCAACGCGAGGAGGATCGTGAGGAGAGGACCGGGAAACCCTCACCGACCCTACCAGTCGGGAGGCCGAGCACGTCTGTAACAGCGCGCAAGTCAGACGTAGCTTTGGTGGTGTCGGTGATCATCGACACAACCATGGTACGGCGACTGCTCGTCGACACCGGCAGCTCCTGCGACGTCCTCTTCATGTCAACCCTGGAGAAGATGGGGCGGCGGAAGGAGGACTTGCAACCTCGCTCGGGTCCTGTGGTGGGATTCACGGGTCATTCCACCCCCATCTGATCACTCCTTATTTTACACCTTTTTTTCCGCATGTTTGCATGCCATTTAGATCACCCAAATCATGTTTTTCACGATATATCGACGATATTGCGATGCTTTTCACGATTTGTTGTTTTTGTCGCATTTTCAGGTGATTTGGCGCGATTAGGAGTGATCTCGAGACGCGCTTACTCTACACGGCCACCGACGACCTCCCCGAGGGATATTTTACTGTTGGAGAGGAGCGGAAGAAGAATGGATGTCGCAGGAGCGACGAGGAGGCCAAAACAATCAGATTGGGCATCTTTTGTGTCCCACTCGGCCGAGTGGAGGAGCCACTCGGCCGACCAGCGAGACACTGCTCGGCCGACCCGTTCAGACACGATTTCCATGTGTACTCGGCCGAGCGACGGAGACCACATCGGCCGAGTGACGATACCACGTCCGCCCGAGTGGCGCCCAGACGAAGGCCCTCAAAAAGATCGAAGTTACTGTTTTTCGGCCACCTGAGCTTCAGAAGACCCACTCGGCCGAGTGGTAAACCGCGTCCGCCCGAGTGCAGTAAAGCCATCGGCCGAGTGACGACAACTCACTCGGCCGAGCTGCCTCCGAACTGAAGACCCTTGAAGCCCCCGACTTACTGGAAAATGACAGGGTTTTCACTCGGCCGAGCGACTTTTGTCACTCGACCGAGTGCGATGCGCTGCCTGTAGTGAAATTTGCGGAAAACAGGCTGTGCAGGGGCGTTTTGGTCAGGATTTTTGGACGATTTTTGGGGCTATTTAAGCCCTGTTTTTACCCTACTTTTAGGAGCCATCTCTTAGATTTTTTGCAGCTTTTTGAGATTACTTTTTAGCTTTATTATTTTGTGATTGGAGAAGAGAAAAACTTGGATTTTTGTTGGATTAATTGAAGAATTACTTTGGTTTGCATCTCTCTTCCCCAAAAACTCTATTTTTATTGTTTATATCATTGTTGTGATGAATTCCATTGTCTATTTCATTGATTATTTTTGTGCTATTGCTATGATTTGTGAGTAGTCTCCACGTCTTGGGGCGTGGGGATGAACCCTACAAGCCCAATTTCGTATTTGTGATAAATTGGTAGAAATTGTGCTAGAATCAATAATTAGATATTAGATTGGGATCGAATTACTACGGATAGCTAGGTATTCATATCAATTGGGATTTGCAAGAGATTGGATCCCAATTTGATAGGAAGCCCTAGAAATCCGAATTGGGTTGGAGTCGGATTTTCGAAGTATCGGTTTGCAAGAGATTGGACCGATACTAGGATCTCGGTTGCAATTCCGTGCCGATACCCGTTTGCAAGAGATTGGACGGGTAGGAACTATCCTAATTTAGATTGTGGACCGAGTTTGCAAGAAATTGGGCTCGGCGCGCAATTGGACGATGATGTTGATCCTAATGCTAGCTTTCCTAGGCTAGGGTTTGCAAGAGATTGGACCCGACCCTAGGATAGCTATAGACCAGCAACATCGCGAGAGCGTGAGCTTGGTTCCACATTTAGTTGCAACTAGTTCATCCAAATTCTCATTCTAGCAATTTTGATACCGACAAACCACATTTATGAAACACGGTGAGTAGCGGGGACTCCCCATTCCCTAGGCGTTCTTTATTTGATTTGATATTTCGCACATTTGTCTGACGATTGTGACAGGATCGCCCAAGGCAACTCTCTCTATTCTTGAATAGCCAGGTTGATTAGGAGCAAGCACGGTCATTCGTCCTCCCTGTGTTTGATACCCGCTCGCCGCTATACCGTGCGCTTGCGGTAAAACTACAACCGTTCTTTGGGTGTACGTCCCGGAGCGATCAAGTCTTTGGCGCCGTTGCCGGGGACTGCGCCCTATTTGCATATTCTCCCCGTACTTTGCATAAGATCTTAACAGGGAGAATGGAGGATGAACTGCCAATAATGGAACTCAGCCGAGAAGACTATGACTCCTTCACAGACCTCCTTAAGGAGCTTGTTGACGAGGTCCACGCTACCGGAGCATTTGCTATTGATATCAAAGACCCCGACGAACAACTATTTGCTAGTTTTGTGATGGACCAAATCTCCCCGGAGGGGACTATCGGAGGCAATGTCAGAGTTGACGTGGTCGACGACAAATTGTATTTCGAAGACAATAGAGCGAGTGTCGAAGAACACTATGCTCCCGAAGAACCCTTCGAGCAAGCCGACGATCAGGGAGTTACACTCTATGACGCTCACTCTTGTTTTTATGAATCGTCTGATGTGTTTCTTGATTCCAAGTACGAAATTGAGCAGAGTGAAGGTTTTGGCGATGCTAGCCCTGAATCGGAGGGCGCCTATTTCGATGCCTCATCCTCACTGAGTAGCGAGTCTGACTCGTCACAAGAAAGCATGCCACCTGAACATGAGCTAAACCCGGACGACAAGGAGAAAGTCGAACTCATGCGAGCCGATGAAGTGGAAGGAGCAGCGCCACCTGAGGTAGAGCTTAAACAATTACCGCCGAATCTAAGGTATGCCTTTTTGGGTAATAAACTAACTTTCCCGGTGATAGTCAATTCCCACCTCACACAAGATCAACTTGAAAAACTCCTAGACGTTCTTAGGAGCCACAAGGATGTCCTGGGCTACACTATCTCTGATCTAAAAGGGATAAGCCCTAGGCTTTGCACGCATAGGATCCATTTGGAGGATACCGATGCCACCTCCATTGAGCCTCAAAGGTGGTTAAACCAGAACATGAAGGATGTGGTTAAAAAAGAAATCCTAAAATTGCTAGAAGCCGGTATTATTTATCCTATCTCAGACAGTAGGTGGGTTAGCCCCGTTCACATTGTTCCCAAGAAGGGGGGGATGACGGTTATAAAAAATGAAAAAGGTGAACCCATATCCACACGTACCGTCACGGGATGGCGAATGTGCATTGACTATAGGAAACTCAATAAAGCCACCCGAAAGGACCATTATCCATTGCCATTCATTGATCAAATGCTTGAACGCCTCGCGAACCATAAATACTTTTGCTATCTAGACGGGTATTCGGGTTTCTTCCAAATCCCTTTGCACGAAGATGACCAAGAAAAGACAACTTTCACTTGTCCCTATGGCACCTATGCATACCGTAGGATGCCGTTTGGCCTTTGTAATGCTCCCGCCACTTTTCAAAGATGTATGACATCCATATTTTCCGATTATATTGAAAACATTATGGAAGTTTTTATGGACGATTTCTCGGTTTACGGAAGTGAGTTTGACTCTTGCTTGGAAAATCTCACTAAAGTCCTAAAAAGGTGCCAACAAAACAATCTCACTCTCAATTGGGAGAAGTGTCACTTCATGGTAACGGAAGGTATAGTTCTCGGACATCTTGTTTCCTCAAGAGGAATCGAGATAGATAAAGCAAAAATTGAGGTAATCGAAAAACTTCCTCCTCCTATTAATGTCAAGGGCATTAGAGGTTTCCTTGGTCACGCGGGGTTTTACCGCCGCTTCATCAAGGATTTCGCCTCGATTGCCCGACCTCTTACTTCCTTGCTCGCTAAAGATGTTCCTTTTGACTTTTCAGGAGAATGCTTGCAAGCTTTCAACACCTTGAAGGAAGCGCTAGTCTCAGAGCCTATCATACAACCGCCGGATTGGAGCCTCCCTTTTGAGCTAATGTGCGATGCTAGCGACCAAGCCATTGGAGCGGTATTGGGACAAAGGAAAGATAGGAAGCTTCATGCGATATACTACGCAAGTAAGACATTGGATGACGCGCAGAAAAACTACACAACTACCGAGAAGGAGCTTCTAGCGGTCGTCTATTCTATAGAGAAGTTTCGCTCCTACCTCCTCGGTTCCAAGGTGATTGTCCACACCGACCATGCGGCATTGAAGTATCTTTTAAACAAGAAGGAGGCCAAACCCCGGTTGATTAGGTGGATACTCTTGTTGCAAGAATTCGACCTAGAGATCAGAGATAAGAAGGGTACAGACAATGTCGTGGCGGATCATTTATCTAGGCTCATTCGCGACAAGGAGGATGAGAGCTTACCTATTGATGACACATTTGTTGATGAGAGGCTATATGCGGTAAGGACCGGGGAAGTACCTTGGTACGCGGACTTCGTCAACTACTTGGCTTGCGGAATCAAACCGCATGGGATGTCCACGCAACAAAAGAGGAGATTTATGCATGAGGTCCGTAGCTACTTTTGGGAAGATCCTTACCTTTTCAAGATATGCAAGGATAGTGTCATTCGTAGGTGTGTTTCTAAAGATGAGGCGACGTCTATCATTTTGCATTGCCACGGTCTACCATGCGGGGGACATCATGCCGCCTCTAAAACCACCGCTAAGATCTTGCAGAGCGGGTTCTTCTGGCCGACAATGTTTAAAGACACCCACAACTTTTTAAAAGGGTGCGATAGATGCCAACGGACCGGGAATATCTCCAAGCGCAATGAAATGCCAATGAGGCCCATCCAAGAAATTGAGCTTTTTGATTGTTGGGGAGTAGACTTCATGGGACCATTTCCATCGAGCAATGGCAACAAATACATCCTATTGGCCGTCGACTACGTATCCAAATGGGTGGAGGCAATTGCCACTCCTACTAATGATGCAAGGGTCGTCTCCAAGTTCTTCAAGCAAAATATTTTCCCGCGTTTCGGAGTGCCGCGTACCTTGATAAGCGACGGGGGGAGCCACTTCATAGAGAACAAGTTTGAAGCCATGCTAAAGAAGTACGGGGTAAATCATAGAGTTGGCATGGCTTATCACCCCCAGACAAGCGGTCAAGTGGAAGTCTCAAATAGAGAGATCAAGCAAATTCTCGAGAAAACCGTGGATCGGTCTAGAAAGGATTGGTCAATGAAGTTAAACGACGCCCTATGGGCTTATCGCATGGCCTTTCGTACCCCCATCGGCACCACACCGTTCCGCCTAGTTTATGGGAAGGCTTGCCACTTACCGGTAGAGTTGGAGCACCGCGCATATTGGGCCATCAAGACCTTTAACTACGACTACAAGAGTGCGGCGGTGAGGCGACTCTTGGACATCAACGAGCTTGATGAGATAAGAAGAGACGCCTACGAAAGCTCAAGAATTTACAAAGAAAGGACTAAGATTCTCCACGATGCCCGCATTACCGTCACGAACTTCAAAGTAGGAGACAAGGTCTTGCTCTATAATTCCCGGCTCCGACTATTTCCCGGTAAGTTGAGGTCACGTTGGTCCGGACCTTTCACCATCAAGCATATACAACCGGGAGGAGCATTCGAGTTGGAGAGCAAGGACGGTTCCACGTTCAAAGTAAATGGTCAAAGGCTCAAGCACTATTCCGGAGGAATCCCGACGGGCGAAACCAATAGGGTATATTTGCTTAAAGAACGGTCGGAAGATCTCATGGACCTCCTCGATGAGGTGATAGAGGAGACGATTCCTCACTCAATTGGCGCCCTTTTTGATGAAGAATTTGAAGAAGGCCCGGATTTAGGCCATGAAGACAATAACGATGATTCCCCCGACCTCTCCGCTGAAGTTGATGAAGGCGACGCTGATGTCGCAAGGATTCGAGAGCTCTGCAAGCTCTCTAAATTAAAGTCTCCAAAGAAAGCTCCGCCGGTACGGAAATCGGCATCGCCGGTTAAGCCGTTGACCGGGGCAAATGCTAGCTTGGGGGAGCCTCCCCCCAACACTATTCGAGACAAGAGACCCCCGAGGGAGCACGCTACGCCGCCACGTCCAAATCCAAGCGCGCTCCCCGGTAAGTTTGACGGGTGCATCTCATATGCACCAAACATCCCGCATTGATTGAAAATTATAGGGGGTCGAGCTCACGACCTAAAACGAGCGCTTGTCGGGAGGCAACCCGACGGTTTTTGCTTTATTTTTACTTTTTCTTTATTTTCGTTTTAGAGATTTTTTAGTGTTTTGAGTCATCCGACCAAAAATTTTGTGATAATGGGTCCTATTTTTCTTGACAGGAGAGGAGATAGGTAGATCCATCATGAGGAGGATGAACGAGACGATGAGGAGCGCCCCAAGAAGGCGTTCGACGCTTAGTAGGAGCATGAAATCGACTGGAGGAAGAAAGACGGAGTTTAGAGCCTAAACGAAGACAAACAGCAGAACACAAGGCTCACTCGGCCGAGTATACTAGTCACTCGGCCGAGTCCAGAAGTTCGTCCGGCCGAGCCGCTCACGAACGAGGGAAGTCTGCTGTACCCAACTCTCTGTCTATTTTCCTCATTTCATTAGAACTGCTACTCGGCCGAGTCTACATTCTCACTCGGCCGAGTAAAACGGATACCCTCCTAGGGCGAGTCATGCCGAGTAGCTTGAGTCACTCGGCCGAATGGACTTACTCCACTCGGCCGAGGCTGGCAAAGCCACTCGGCCGAAGCGATATCGGGGAGAAATTTTCATTTGCCTCGCTCGGCTGAGTGAGAACGTCACTCGGCCGAGTTGTAACTTTTCTATATATATGCTGAAGGGGGGCGCGGAATTCGAAAACGCAAAATCCCCCAATTCTCGCCCGCGCCCCTTCAGCTCCCACGCCTGATTCCCCCTCGCTCGACCCTCACTCGCCCGACCGCCGCTGCCCCGCCGCCGCTCGGCCCGCCACTGCCGGCCGAGCCCGCCGACGCCTCGCCCGAGTCGCCGCCGACGGCCTTGCCTCCGATCACCTCCGGTTCGCTCGTTTTCACCATTTTCTCCTCTTTTTGCGTAGTTTTTGAGGATCCGAGTATTAATCGAACCCCTAACCCGAATCAATTCCCATATCTATCTGTTATACCCCTATTGCTCCATACATTTTGATTATTACTCGCTGATATCGCTTTTCCATGCGCAGGTTGCTTTTTGGAGCTTAGGGGAGCTCAGGGGAGCATCTACGGGCTGCTCAGGACTTCGTGGAGGCGCGGACTTCGCACGCTTCCACTGCCTAGCACTCGCGGCGTGTTTGGGTAAACTCTTTCCACTCTTTGTGCACACGCCGCACTTTTCACTTTTCGGCGCGCGCTCGGGGCCGATATGCCGCCCCGTACACGGCCGCGGTCGAAGAGAGCTTCCGCCAAGCGGAAGCGGTCGGATGATGCCGGCCCCTCCCACGAGTTGGAGGACTCTCCTCCACCGTCCTCCACACACCCCGCACACCCAGCACAGCCTGCAGGCCCCGCACACCCTGCACAGCCTGCAGTGCACCCACAGCCCGCACAGCCTCTCTCTGCCGATCCACAGCCACCACCACCGGCTCCACTGGTCGGGCCGCTCGGGATTACGTTCCGAGACGACGCACACCGCGCCGTCTTCGAGCGTATCTCCCAGCGATCGATCGTACCCTCCAGGTTTGCACACCTCGCTGACCTAGGACGCCTGGGGGTACTTGAGGGGATGTTCACGTTGTACGACAACGTGGGCTGGCGAGATTTTTTCCAGGTGTCGACGGATACTTTTACCCGCCCGACACTTGAGATTTTGAGTTTGATCGCCCGGACCGATGAGGGATGCTCATTTAGGTTCATGGATCGAGAGTGCCAGGTCACTCTCGATATGATGAGAGCGTTCTTCTCACGGCCCGCAGTCCTCGGAGCCGATCGCGGTTACGGCCCTACCCACATCCCCCCACCTTCTTTCGACGCCGGTGCCTTCTGGGCCCGGATCACAGGCCACCACGCCGCCTTTGACCCTAGTAGGGCCAAGGCCTCGGCCATTGTCCACCCCTGCCTACGTATTGCCCAGCGCCTTATGGCGACCACCTTTTTGGCCAGATATGAGCCGGGCACGATGTCTACGCCAGAGCTTTACATGCTCTACGCGATGACACGTCCCAGGGCTCTATCTAGGGATGGAGATGAGCTTGTCCCCGTCGTCGTGATCGACATTGCGGCTTGGTTTTTAGATCGTATCATTGTGTCGGTGGGCGCTCGCTCACCGATATGCTGCGGCGGTCTGATCACCCTGCTTACCATGATGACCGGCGAGGACCTACCTGACGACCTGCGACGCGTTCCGGGCCCCACTTCCTTGTCGATAGACGTTATGGCCCGGATGAAGATGCTGCGTCCGCATGGTGAGCGTCATTGGGTCTTGTTGCACGGCCCTTTCGGTGCCGACTACATGATTCTCCCGAGCCCAGCTCGGACCCAGATTGCACCGGCCCACGTTGACTGGCTCCCAGCGATGGATGTCATCATCCCCGCTACGTACGTGCTCGAGGCCGAGGAGGCCGAGCAGGCCCACGCTGCCCAGGCTGCTCCCGCAGACCCTGCTGCACACCCTGCCGAGCCTGCTGCCGACCCCGTCGACCCTGTGGCCCCTCAGCCTGTTCCTGAAGTTTCCACTGCTCCTGACACTTCTGTCCCCACCTCTGTCAGTGTCGAGAGTACTTTTGCTGAGCCCACTTCCACCACTGTCACCACTTCCGAGGCTGTCCCCACCACTCCCGCTGCCACCTCTGGCCCTCTGTCCGTGGAGCCTCTTTGCTCCGCACTCCCCGAGCGCCCGCCGACCTTTGTCGAGAGTGGAGCGCCCTCGTTTGCTGCGGTCGTGGAGACCATGGCTAGCATGATCTCCGCTGGGATTGCGCCTTTTGGTCCACACAGTTCCGCCCCAGCGGTAGAGTCCTCTGTCTCCATAGCCGCCGTGTTCTCCGAGAGCGTCGTGGCGTCTGTCCACACTTCTGGGCCACTGACCTCTCTTGCCACTTCGTTGCCACTTTTGCACGCTTCCTTTGCTGCCGCTGCCTCTACTTCTCACCAGCCGGTGCCCCGGCCTCACACTGAGGCCAGGCCCACATTTGCTGGCGCGGCACCTTTTGTCCCCTTCCCTGCTGAGCCCGTTACATACTCCACTCGCGTACGCCAGCCCCGCCCCGCGCAGCCTAGACCGGTGCGTCCCTCTGCACCACCCCCGCCCGACACTGTACTGCAGAGCATACGTGCTCTTGAGTTGGCGGTGAGTGGTATTAGAGCTGACCTTAGGACCCTGTCCTCCACCGTCTCTACGATGGCTGGACGCTCTGCCCTGATCCCTCAGATCCACTACTGCCTGACACAGATCTTAGAGCGTCTTCCGCACGTACCACCACCCACCCAGCAGGTTCCCACCCACACTTCCACACACACTAGACCTGCTTCCACTTCCACGCCCACCCCAGCTCAGCAGCCTATACCACCACCACCACCACCTCCGCCTCAGGACGGAGACGGCGCTAGGCACCCTTGATGCCATCGATTCCTTTTGCCGTTGTGCTGCCCGTTTCTGCTGGGTCCTGATGCCTTTTTGACCCCCCCTCCCCTCACTTTTTTGTGATTCTCATTGGCCGTATCTTTATATATCTTTTTTGGGAGAGAGGGAGAGCTTTTGGTGACCCATTTATACTCGTATCACTCATATCTGTGCATGCATCATATCCGCATCATATTTTCGTTTCTTTATTTTTCGTTCTATTATCTTTTTTCTTTCCATCATGCACGCATCCTCACTTGCCCCTCTCATTACTTGTCTCTCTGTGTGCCACACTTTGCACATTGAGGACACTGTGCACTTTAGCTTGGGGGAGTGAGTTCTCTCGTTCTTTTTCGATTTGCCACCTTTATTTTTAGTTTTTCACACCGTTTCTTTTCACTTTTGCACTCATTTTTCTTTATTTTCTTTCATTTTGCCATGCATCACGTTTTTCTTATTTCTCTGTGTGCCGCATTGCATAGTTTTATTTTTTCTTATCTTTATTTCTTTCCTTTTTCATCTCATGCTAGAGATGAATTTTCTGTGATGATGTCTACGTGGAGTTAGCTTATTCTATATGCATGCTATATTTGTCATGTCTTAGATTTTATTTCTGATATCATATGCTATGACTTGCTTTGCATCTAGAATAGTAACCCACACTTTCTCCGCATGAAAATGGATGAAGTTTTATTATTAACTGAGCCTGAATATTCATATGTATGCTATCACAGAAAACACACCAAGATTCACGCATTGAATGCCTATATCTGGAGTACCGATTTCTTTTCCTATATCACTTCTATATGCATGAATTGTACACTTCACTTCGGGATGATTGAATGATGTTAGCTATGATATATCTGGATTAGTTAGCTTTTTTGTGATCGAAACTGAGTAGATTAGATTACCCTGCTGAAGTTGTCGTGCATGTCTTATAGAGTGAACCGAGGGTTATATATATTTCTTTCTCCACAAATCTTGAACATCATTCTCTACTTTTAAAAATCATTGGTGAATCTCCCCTTAGTGATTCTATTTTATGGCATTTCCCCCGCTATTTATTCCTAGCTCCAAATCCCCTATTCCAAAAAAAAAATATAAATAAATAGATGAAAGAGAGAAAAACATACTTGTATATCATTATCTCTCTCTGAGTTGGGATCATTGTGTATATATTGCTTATTGAAAAAAAAGAGAAAAAAAAAGGAGAAAAGAGGAAAAATCCTCAATAAAAGATCCCATCTCACTTTCTTTCTTTCTTCTTTCTCTTCTTTGCTTTTGGAGCTATATGAAAATGGGGATGTAAATATTTTTGTTCCACCACGCTTATAGATAAGCTTGGGGGAGGGGATCCATTGATGTGTGAGAGAGTGACTACTTGACATCGCACGACAACCTAGGCTAAGTAATATTCTATACTCGGTGAGATTGTCTCTAGCTTCACGAAATCCAGAAATCTAAGCCTAGCGTTCATTTCATGAAATCCAAACTTTTCCATTCTCTCTATTCTATAGTGTGATACTCTTATACTCCAGATAGAAAGCGTTCAATTGAAAAGTGTGTGATTTGTGATTTGTATACCGCTTTAAATGATTCAGGCAATGTTAATTTTAAAATCATTCCGTTCTTCATGATTATATCATTATTCGTGGGTTTTCTATTTCTATTTGCACTATTATACTATGATATCAAAATAAGATTCTTTGACATGTATTTCTCATTCGGTGCATGCTATAAGAGTAAGTGAAACCCACGTCCTGAGAAAATAATCTAGCACCCTACCTCTTCGCTTCTTTCTTCCGTCTTTATTTTCATTTGGTTTTCATTCTTCTTCGTTTTTCATTTTTTTTCGTTTTTTCGCCGTTTTCGTTTTCCGAATCCACCGGGTTCGCCTTTTACTTATCTTCCTCGAGGACGAGTAAGAGGCAAGCTTGGGGGATTTTGATCACTCCTTATTTTACACCTTTTTTTCTGCATGTTTGCATGCCATTTAGATCGCCCAAATCATGTTTTTCACGATATATCGACGATATTGCGATGCTTTTCACGATTTGTTGTTTTTGTCGCATTTTCAGGTGATTTGGCGCGATTAGGAGTGATCTCGAGACGCGCTTACTCTACACGGCCACCGACGACCTCCCCGAGGGATATTTTACTGTTGGAGAGGAGCGGAAGAAGAATGGATGTCGCAGGAGCGATGAGGAGGCCAAAACAATCAGATTGGGCATCTTTTGTGTCCCACTCGGCCGAGTGGAGGAGCCACTCGGCCGACCAGCGAGACACTGCTCGGCCGACCCGTTCTGACACGATTTCCATGTGTACTCGGCCGAGCGACGTAGACCACATCGGCCGAGTGACGATA